>CM042537.1:28586708-28704208 GCA_023630585.1 Cranoglanis bouderius
ACACATTCACTCACGCACTCACTTACTCACACACTCACTCACACATTCACTCACACACTCACTCACGCACTCACTTACTCACACACTCACTCACACATTCACTCACACACTCACTCACTCACACACTCACTCAATCACACTCACAAACTCACTCATACACTAACACACTCACTCATTCCTCTCCTTTAATTTATCCTTTTTTTCCTTCTCTGTTTCTGTCTCTTTTCTATCATGTATTTAATTAATTAATTTGTTTGTTTGTTTTTACATTTCCCTTAAATATTTTTTTAAAAAATTAATCCCTCTATCGATTTCAGCTCATTGTGAGTACTGTGTATTCCCTAATGGAGATGCAAATCTAGTTGTCTAAGAAGAATGCTAATGCTGTACAATCTGTGCTGAAAATGTGGCCTTGACTAACAACCAACACTCTGTATATGTATATGGGTATGTGTGGATAATAGTCTTCATGTTTGTTTGTTTTTTTCCTTTTACATTCCAGTCTTCTCTTCCCCTTCAGCAGTGTGTCATAATCCCTGTCCTCCTAAGTGCCAAAATGCCCACTGTGTTCACTGTTATTGTCCTTCATGAAAAGAGACCTCATCACTGTGGAGACTAGCATTAGCCAGATCGTGTAGCACTGCATCTTGTATAAATTTCGGGACAGAAGGATGTCTTCTTTTTCAAATTACTCTGGAGTTATCTCGGTGAGATCTAGCTGGGAATTTTCCGGGTATTTCTTTAAAGCGTGATTTTATTTTGCCATCAGTTTTATTTTTATTATTTCTAAGAAGGTGCATAACTGTTTTTGATTCCCTGTGTGATTGGACTAGCGGCCACTCTGGTTTCTCTGACCAGAGAAACGTTAGCATTAGCTTTGCTGGCTGTATCACTTAGCCCTCTAGCCACACTGGAATGAAGCATGGATGGTGAAAGGACTCTAACAAGCTTTCCTTCTGTCACCACAGTAATGTGATATGTAGGGCAGCCCTAGTATGGCTTTTTCCCCCCAAAATTCTCTCTTGTCCTTCTGTAAGAGGAGGTTTTTCCTGGTAGTACTTTCACAGCGCACTTTAACAGGCCTGACAGGATTCCTTTAAGATGAAGCAGGATTATCGATGGATGCTAATGTCTAAGTTCTTCCCTATCCTTATTCTTTTCTGGGAAACTGATCAGATTTGACTGCGTGGCTGCTGGTTTGAGCTCCTTGCGTGCAGATCTAAAAGCTGTATCACGTCATTTAGCAGTACATGGTAGTGAGACAGGTCCAAGCAGCATTGTAGAATTTTAAAGTGTGTTTTTTGCAGTCAAAGTGCTGTAGATATATGAAAATATATGATATATGAAAAGCAGGGCCATACCCAGATAGCAAGGTGACATTGATTCATTGTTGAAATTCCATCAGGATCATCATTTTGGTTGAGGTTGAATATTCAATGCTAAATAATATTGAATCAATGTTGCTAATTCATTGCTTTTCAGTGTTGAAAAGACAAACAGTGAATCAGTGTTGATTTTTGGTCAGCTTCATCTCCCCACTGGTGGGGCGTAGATTTAATGTCAATCCATCTAATTGTTTTAAGTCGCTTCATTATCCGGTTTATCATAATCTGTACATAAGTTGTATTTTGATTCGATGTTAAATAAGCAATTTAATTTAAGTTGAACAAATATTGATTTTATGTCCATCTTGATCTGTTTTTCACTGTTGAAATAACATTATTTCAGGGTGGAAACCTGATAAAAAAAAAATCAATGTTAAATTTCAACATTTCAACATTGATTCAATGATAGTTTGGTTGATGCATTAACGTTGATTCAGTGTTGATTCAGTGTTGGTCTGCTATCTGGGTATTGTCAGGTGTAAAGGTAGAATCCATTAAAAAAAAAGAGCCAAAACCCATATTCAGTTTAAATGACACTGTTATTTTAACACTGGTCTCAGCCTCAGCCTCTGTGGCCGCAAGTTTTCAAGATGTTGAAGACTGCAGTCTGAGAAACAGGATCCTGGCATGCTCCGTTTATTCATTCTCAAGTTTAATCTGACATATTATTGACTAGTGAATAAAATGCTGAGCAAGGTTAGGGGAAAATGAAGTTCCAGTAATTGTTAATAATGCACTATTAGCATTAAATCAAAGGCTAGCTCATGTACAGTACTCTCTACTTATAATTAAATGATGCAAATATCATCACTCCATATGTAGTCTCATACTGGAATTACTGTAATATCCCTTGGAAAAAAGTATTGACTTTATCCTTGAATATGATGTGAAATAATTCATAGTTTTTTCCAACTAAAAGCTCTATTAAAAAGTTTTAGAAAGTCATGGACACTAAATGTACATTTTGAGACGGGTGTCCAGTGAACAGCTTTTCACAAAGCTATTTTGTGCTGGTCGTGAGTTTTCTCAGCATGCACTATTTGGAATTAATGATTATGAATAGAGAAATGTTGCTATGTATTACATAAATCTTATTTTTACTAGCTAAATATAATATTCATAGCTGCAAATTTAGTACTAAAAACATTTTCCCCTTAAGAACTCCACTGTTGCTTCTAAATACCTGAAATGAACATCTTACCACTATTACTTATGTATTTTACATCTTTTATTTATATTTACATTATTTATTCTGATTAGGTTGTTGGAATGTTATTTATGTCTGAGATATATACTTCAAGAAATAGGCAGTCCCTCCAGGATTTTGCGATTTTGCAATCACAGAAATTAACGCAAAATCAAGGAAACTCCGCAATATTCGGAGGAGCGTGCAATTTTTCAAAATTACTGCAGATTACTGCAGATTTTTGCAGATTTGAGCCAAGACGCGTCATGTGACGATCATCACAACGCGCATTCAGCCGAAGCCCCATTTGAGTCATTTTGCGTTGAACATGAGTAAAGCTAAAAGGTCTCATTTACCAACAAACATCACCGCGAAACTGCAAAACAATTTCGTGCGATTGCAATTTCGCGGTTTTCCGCAAAAAAAGCACAAAATACACCGCAAGTTGCATAGCAAATTCTGAAAAAAGCCACATCAAAATCAAGCATCTTTGGCCGCAACAATCACAAAAAAACTCAAAAATCCTGTATGGACTGAATACTAATCCCACTGGTAGGATTGCTATGCTCTTGGAAGAGTCTCTTAAAAAGAAAATGATGTTTTTCATTTTATGGTAATTCCTAATTAAATTTGACGTCAAATAAAATTTGTGATATTTATGTAATATTTAATATTTCTGTAATATCCAACACTTGTGATACAGCTTGAGGATAGAGTTTTAGGATAGTTTAAATATCTAATAATAAGATATTATTTTGTGTCTTGTGATAGAGTATCGACTGTGTATTGGCAGAATTAAAGCTGGTATTGAGCAGGGTCAATAGGGACATTGTGCAATAAGGACGTCCCCCCCCTCCCCCTCCCCCCCGCTTAACAGCATCACTGCTGGCACAGGCTGTTTTGTATGATGGAGAAAGTTAGAAAAGCATTTAGCAATTAAGGCCTTAAAAAGGGCCATTTGGGAGCTTAAACCCCAGCCTGTCAGATCACAAAAATAACATGTTGCATAACCACACTTTTTAGGGCTTTAACCTCATTTATCATGTGTTTTTATTTTCAGCAACATCTTGTATGACTCAATCTGGGCTAAATTATTTGTTTTGGATGCAGGCAGTCTATTCTGTCTTACGTCTTATGTGCAATGCTTGTCTTGTATCTGTATGTATCAGTCAATGCATTATTTAGTGAGTACTATGTTAGCCTTTCTCTCTGTGTATGAGGATTTCCTCTATATTTTACAGCAGTGTTTCCCATTCCAATCCTGCGGGACACCCTGATGGGCTACATTTTTGCTCTGTATCAGCTCTCGGTATTCCTTATGAACAAAGCCGTGAAGAACGTCACCTGTTATAGCTATGGCTGGAGAATTGAGTCAAGACACTCTGGTTTAGAAGGCATGATCTGTTCAGCAGATTCAGGCTCTGAGAAACTGAGCAGTTCTCATGTGGCTTGTGTTTGGTGTTGTATTCATGCTGATGCTGATGCTGGCTCACTGGTTGGTTCATGGTAGAAGCCCTCAAGGGTCAGTGTGAAGAATGTTCTGATTCAAGAATCAGGTCAAGCATACAGAATACAATGGGTTTTTTTTTTTTTTGTTCCCTCACTCACTGATATTGTAAATTTCTCAGTACTCATGTAAATGGTAAGGTCAGACTTGTCCATTTAACAGCAATATAACTAATCTCTCTGTTGTGGTAAGGTTTGCATGTTATTACATGAAACTGATTGCCAATGACTGCAAATGAAGGGCAAGCACTTTTAGCCCTCATCTTGGATTTTATGCGTGCCAACTTCACATTGAATTACCTTTGGATTGTTCCAACCCTATCATGTCCTCCTGAAGGCTTTTCTGAAGTGTTGCTGCTCAGACTATTCATATTTATCTGTCTTGCAGGTAAATGGAACGGAAGCTGATTACGAATATGAAGAAATTACGCTTGAACGAGTAAGTGCCATGTAGTTTGCCCTCCTTCTTTTTCTACCACAGCTTATTTAATCAGTCACCTGCCAGTTATATGCCATAGTCACAGCATGCTCAGTCACTTTGAAATTAGGCACTATGCATCCAGTCAAAGGTTTACGTTATCAAAAATTTACATGTAGACCTTTTACTGAAGACATTTTAGAGTAGGCATGAGACAATACACTAAAGCCATGATACAAGACATGTTGTCACCTGGATGATCAACGATTGTTTTTATGTTTTGTGATAGTTGTTCATGAGTCCCTTGTTTGTCCTGAGCACTGTTCTTCAGAAAAATCCTCCAGGTCCTGCACATGATTTGCTTTTCCAGCACCTTACAGTTCCTGTTATTATTAACATATAGTTCACATTATTACATTTTAACATACAAGTCATTCCCTCACCAGCCTCTTTTTTTTCTCTCTCTCTCGAAAATTAATAAGACAAAAAAACGCAGCTTGTTACTGTACGTTACCAAGACACCAAAAAGCTCAAAGTCCCCTGTTCTGAAGACAAAGCCCTGACACCGACTCCTTCCATATCAACGATTATACCTTTGTCTTTGTTAAATAACAGCAATTTGTTTTGTTTTTTTAATATGGTTATTATTACTCTTAGTTTACATGGAGAGGTCACCATACATGTCCCTGTGAAAAAGCTGTTACTATAGAAACGACATCATATGAGAATGAGTGCATTAATATAAAACTGTGATTTGCTTTGCGCTCGTGCTGTTAGATTTTTTTTTTTTAATCGACACCTCCTGACAAGTCAGATTTGAGAATTCAACAATGCTATAGTATAATGCCTTTATAATGACTTTGTTTTCATGTGCTGTTATTTAAGTTCACTAATGTATACGTAAGGGATAGTCCATGGCTAGGTGCGCATTAAAATCGTGTAACAGACACCTAGCCGTGGATTATCGCGCTTATACCATGGTCACTTGCCAGCATTGACAGGTTAAAGCTGTCTTTGATGTTTGCAGTGCAAAATTTGACTGAAAGGATAAAAATAACGTTTAATTTCTGTTAGTTGTTTTATATACGGGTCATTAGATCTAGAATTCTGCCCACTCTAAATCATACACAGAAAAAAAGTAGTGCGATAAGGTTACATTTATTTGAATGAATTAATAAATAGTTATTAGAGAGAGAGAGAAAGAGATTGTGTGTGTGTGTGTGTGTGTGTGTGTGTGTGTGTGTGTGTGTGAATTACCTGCGTCTGTGCTGCATCTCTACTAATAATGGAGCTGTGAGTTTAACTACTGTATGCAACTGTAACTGTATGTTACTATGGTTACAATAGTTTATAGGCAGCACATTCATTTAGAACGGTGATTAAACTGACTGGGACTACCTGTGCATTATACGGTTTGAAGGCACACCTTCCAGCCAATCAGAATCGAGTATTCAGACAGACCATGGTATAATATACAGGTGCATCTCAATAAATTAGAATGTCGTGGAAAAGTTCATTTATTTCAGTAATTCAACTCAAATTGTGAAACTCGTGTATTAAATAAATTCAATGCACACAGACTGAAGTAGTTTAAGTCTTTGGTTCTTTTAATTGTGATGATTTTGGCTCACATTTAACAAAAACCCACCAATTCACTATCTCAACAAATTAGAATATGGTGACATGCCAATCAGCTAATCAACTCAAAACACCTGCAAAGGTTTCCTGAGCCTTCAAAATGATCTCTCAGTTTGGTTCACTAGGTAAGCCACAAACATTCATTGCCAAAGAAGCTGGCTGTTCACAGAGTGCTGTATCCAAGCATGTTAACAGAAAGTTGAGTGGAAGGAAAAAGTGTGGAAGAAAAAGATGCACAACCAACCGAGAGAACCGCAGCCTTATGAGGATTGTCAAGCAAAATCGATTCAAGAATTTGAGTGAACTTCACAAGGAATGGACTGAGGCTGGGGTCAAGACATCAAGAGCCACCACACACAGACGTGTCAAGGAATTTGGCTACAGTTGTCGTATTCCTCTTGTTAAGCCACTCCTGAACCACAGACAACGTCAGAGGCGTCTTACCTGGGCTAAGGAGAAGAAGAACTGGACTGTTGCCCAGTGGTCCAAAGTCCTCTTTTCAGATGAGAGCAAGTTTTGTATTTCATTTGGAAACCAAGGTCCTAGAGTCTGGAGGAAGGGTGGAGAAGCTCATAGCCCAAGTTGCTTGAAGTCCAGTGTTAAGTTTCCACAGTCTGTGATGATTTGGGGTGCAACGTCATCTGCTGGTGTTGGTCCATTGTGTTTTTTGAAAACCAAAGTCACTGCACCTGTTTACCAAGAAATTTTGGAGCACTTCATGCTTCCTTCTGCTGACCAGCTTTTTGAAGATGCTGATTTCATTTTCCAGCAGGATTTGGCACCTGCCCACACTGCCAAAAGCACCAAAAGTTTGTTAAATAACCATGGTGTTGGTGTGCTTGACTGGCCAGCAAACTCACCAGACCTGAACCCCATAGAGAATCTATGGGGTATTGTCAAGAGGAAAATGAGAAACAAGAGGCCAAAAAATGCAGATGAGCTGAAGGCCACTGTCAAAGAAACCTGGGCTTCCATACCCCCTCAGCAGTGCCACAAACTGATCACCTCCATGCCACGCCGAATTGAGGCAGTAATTAAAGCAAAAGGAGCCCCTACCAAGTATAGAGTACATGTACAGTAAATGAACATACTTTCCAGAAGGCCAACAATTCACTAAAATGTTTTTTTTATTGGTCTTATAAAGTATTCTAATTTGTTGAGATAGTGAATTGGTGGGTTTTTGTTAAATGTGAGCCAAAATCATCACAATTAAAAGAACCAAAGACTTAAACTACTTCAGTCTGTGTGCATTGAATTTATTTAATAAACGAGTTTCACAATTTGATTTGAATTACTGAAATAAATGAACTTTTCCACGACATTCTAATTTATTGAGATGCACCTGTAAAGTATAACTTCTGTCTGCACTGCTGCCTGTGTGTGTCCATAATTTAAGTCACGAGCAAGGCCAAAATTTAATTTAAGAAACAGTGTAACTGAAATAGGTCAGTTTTAGCTGTACAACTACATGCCGTTTTATAACAACACACAATTATATCTAGAACTTTCAACCACTGATCGACTAATGTTGTTTGCACTTGTTTAAGCTTGAGATTGTGTCTTCACCTGAATTGTATTCCAGTGTTCATGCTCACTTTTATTCTTTGTTTCTCTCTCCAGGGAAACTCCGGCCTGGGTTTCAGTATTGCAGGCGGCACCGATAACCCCCACGTCGGTGAAGACCCAAGCATTTTTATCACCAAGATTATCCCGGGTGGAGCTGCTGCTCAGGACGGCAGGCTCAGGTCAGGCAGTATGTCTGGACTGTGCACAGATCCTTTATACCATACACATTTCAGTTTTGTTCTATGTTCTAATATATTTCTTTACAGCTGTCCTTAGAGTTGTTCAGAGTTGGACAGCTTTCTGTAGGAGCTGGGGGGATGTGTCAAACTGTCTGCAGGATTGGTCAGACTTTCTGTTGGAGCGGGTGGGATTACTCAAGCTTTTTGCAGGAGTGGCATGATTGGTCAAGAGTGTCTGCAGGTGTGGGTGGGATTTCTCAAACTTTCTGTGGGATCAGGAGGGATTGGTCAAACTTTGTGCAGGAGCAGGCTTGATTGGTGAGACTTTCTGCGGGAGTGGGTGTTATTGGCAAATGCTCTGTGGGAGCAGCTAAGATTGGTCAGAAGTATTTTAGGAGCAGGCAGGATTGGTTAGAAATCTAACAGGAGTGGAATAATATTTTTTTTTTTAAATCAGTCCTGCACACACTTTTACCTGTTCTCACAGGAGACTGTTTACCCTAGATTCTCCCTTGTCCTCATCTTGTGCAGGGTAAATGACTGTATCCTGCGAGTAAACGATGTGAACGTGAGAGACGTCACTCACAGTAGAGCTGTGGAGGCGCTGAAGGAGGCAGGCTGCATCGTCAGGCTATATGTCCGAAGAAAAAAGCCCAGCGCTGAGAAAATCATGGACATAAAGCTTGTCAAAGGTCCCAAAGGTAAAGCCGTCATTCATTTTTCTTGTAGAATCAAATCCTGTCTGTATTTTATCTGTCTTTGTTAGGGAGTAAGTTATGACTCACTTGCTTAAGCTTTTCATTTTCATTGTGCATATTGTCATTTATTCAGAAGCTACTGAAGGGCATCTGTTGCCTGAAATTTCCTTTTTAAAATGAGACTTTTCTGGGTATAAAGTGTAATCCTTCTTTCACACTTCTGGGCTTCTCAGGTTTAGGCTTCAGTATAGCTGGTGGAGTGGGAAACCAGCACATTCCTGGAGACAACAGTATCTACGTCACCAAAATCATCGAGGGAGGAGCTGCCCACAAAGATGGACGACTCCAGATCGGGGATAAACTTATTGCTGTAAGTCTGTTATAAGATACCCAGTTTCTTCAGACAATTATAAAATCAACTTCTTTCTAAGTTTAACCCATTTAATGATAATAAATGGCTCAGTTATACTTATTTGAAGAACATGTCTGTGTGTGTGTGTGTGTGTGTGTGTGTGTGTGTGTGTGTGTGTGTGTGTGTGTGTATTTGTTGGATGCAGGTAAATGTTGTTTGCCTTGAAGAGGTGACTCATGAGGATGCTGTGGCAGCCTTGAAAAACACGAGTGATGTAGTCTTCTTAAAAGTGGCAAAACCCACCAGCGTGTTCATGAACGACAGCTATGCTCCGCCTGACGTCACCAACTGTGAGTGTATTCACATGCACCTTTACATTTCTGTGACCCCATCATCAGAATGTCCAACACACACCCCTGGGTTTTTACGCAAAACACGACCTATATCACCTATAAAACGAAGCAATTCTACAACCTGTCAAATCCTTGAGCCTGCAGTGGAAGTGTGAATTCTACAGAGTCATTTCTAGATTGCTGCCTTTTGTCAAAGCAACATGCCGATGAAGTGATGCTCTGAATTTTTCACACAGCAAATGTCACTTTTATGACTAATCACACAAGCTACTAATACTCAAGTGAAATTTCATCAGACACTAATACAGAGTCACTGCTTGAATTATATCCCAGTTCAACAAAGCTTTAGTTACCGTGAAAACCGCTTCTCGTGTTGTGTCATGTTGTATAAGTTGAGTGACTTATGCATGGAGTAAAACATGACAGTGTGTGCTGTTTTAGGAAAATAATAAAGGATGGGATGGTGTGATGTGAACTGGAGAGCTGTTACCTCCCAAAGTTGATTATTTTCCAATAACAGCATGTGTTTTATTAACAGTTCTTTATTTATTAACGAAGGAAACATCATAATTTTTGTGTTTATAATTACATTTAATGTTTTGGATGTTGTAATGTTGTCTGGGGGGGGGGGGGAGAGTTTGTTCCTGTTATAACAATCTATAAACTATCGCTCCTTCACCAGCCTCTCTTTTTATATTTCTCTTGAAGTTAATACAACAAAAATTGCAGCCTGTAATGTTATAGAGAAACCACATCCCTCCATCCAGTGGATTCACATGAGCGCATTAAAATTAATCAACACCTTCTGACCAATCAGAATCAAGGTTTTAGCAATGCTGTGGTCTAAGTTAAATATAGTGCTGTCAAAATTAACGCAATTAACCCAGCTGCATTTTGTTTACTTCCTGTGGCGGCTGACCTATGACTATGTCCTATGACCTATGACTTGGGACAACGTAAGCGTCACACCAAACCATCCTGGCTAAAGATGGATAAGGACAAGGAAGTTTGAGGCGGAAAGTTTCACTTTAAAAAGTTGCCCGACGGATCTTTGGAGAAAACAAAAGTAATCTGCGCAGTTTGCAAAAGCCGAATTTAATTACCAGAGAAGTGAAACACCCTACTGAAACTATCGCTACGAGGCCTCACCAATCTGTATTACAGGAGTGAGGTACTTGTGGGTGAATGAAACCTGTAACTGAGAAGGTAACTACTGCTTTGATAGTTTAGAAATTCAACTAGCACTTTAACATACAGGCCTGAGTTTTGTTATTATTTGTGTGTATTTAAGAAATATCACTTTCAAGCCGACAGTCAGTTTTGAAGACCTTGCTGGTTTTATTGGAAATCTGTTCTTCACAGGACAGAATCTGTGTTCCAAGTTTAAAAAAAAAAAAAAATAGTATCTGAACTAAAATATAGTTCCTTTGCGTTAATTCTATGATTTTGCATTCATTTATCCATTAATACAAGCTTCAGTCTTAATCACAACAAATTGTGCGACATTTGATTTTTTTTTAAATCGATCGACAGCCCTGGTTAACTGTAAATAATATCCAGTTCATCACCTGAGTTATTCTTTGCATTTTGCTCAGGGACAACTAATCCATTCCCCAGGTTATTTTAGGATGATGGTGTTAAAATAAAAATGGCATAGCCAAGCACTGGAAGCGATCCAGTTCCCCAGGGCTCACCCTCGGTTCTAATGCCAGCCAAAACCAGCGGTGCACAGCGTTTTATTCTGAATGCCCCCAGAATTGATTTACACTGTTACAAAAGTGCTGAGTGATGGTAATCGATGATACAGCGCCTCACTGGTGTTTGAACATTAGCATAGGCCTGAACACACATTCTGCCATTAAAGCATAAAGGCATGAAGGGCAAAAGCAAATTTAATCAGGAGGAAAAAACAACAACAACAACAACTTGGTCAGCCAAACCCCCAACTCTCTAATCTAAAATCCAGTATATAGAGTGAGTACAGTGTGTGTGTGGTGAGAAGATGGGCAGTGTGTAACTGTCTTAATTGCTCTTCTGACTAATGGTGACGTTTCTTCCAGTTAACCGTGCTGAGCTTCTTCCTGGAAAGCTTAAACTGAGGGATTTTATTTTGGCTTTAGTGTTTTAGTGCCACTGATACTATCCAATCACATTTTAGCCCATCTCTCTCAGGGGTGATGCTGTGCCTCTACATGAGCAGTTTTATGAGGACTTAAGAGAATGGGCTTGCTCTTGTGTTTGCCATCAGTACATGGTGTGTAGAGAGGAGGAAAGAAAAAAAGTCACATTTCGCTGCGGGAATGGACACAAATAGAGCCACACCCTTTCTCTGAGAGTTCAAGGTCTTTTTATTTTAAGCAGATTACTTTTCCATGCATGGACAGCTATAAAAATGTTTTATCATCATTTATTTAATGTCCTTATAAAGTGGAAAAGGTGGACTTTGAGCCTTGACTTGATATAGAGCGTATACACATTTCAGTATACTATATATATATGAATGAACAATGTACACTTACCGTCCACTTTATTAGGAACACCTATACACCTGCTCATTTATGCAGTTAGCCAGTCATGTGTATAATATCATGCAGATAAAGGTCAAGAGCTGCAGTTAATGTTCACATCAAACATCAGAATGGGGGAAAAAGTGTGATCTCTGTGACTTTAACCGTGGCATGGTTGTTGGCCAGATGGGTTTGTTTGAATATTTCAGAAACTCAGAAATCTCTTGGGAATTTCACACAGCTTAACTGAAATCACTTCCCATTTTTAGATGTTTTTGTTGTCACATGTTTTGTGAATTTAATTAGATAGTCGTGTTAGCAGTTACCTGAGGTGACCTCAGGTGACCTGGGCGGGTGTGGCTTAGGTGGTAGAGCGGGTTGTCCACTAATCGTAGGGTTGGAGGTTCAATTCCCGGCCCACGTGGCTCTATGTGCCAAAGTGTCCTTGGGCAAGACACTGAACCCCAAGTTGCTCCTGATGGCAGGCAGGTGCCTTGCATGGTAGCTCTGCTGCCATTGGTGTGTGAGTGTGTGTGTTAAAAGGTGCTATATAAGTGCAGACCATTTACCTCTGTGATTACATTTGAAAATGTGTATTAATGCTTTTAATATTTTTCAGCCTATTCCCAGCACATGGAGAATCATATCAGCTCCCCAAGTTATCTGAGCCAGCCCACAACCCCAGCCACGCCTTCACGCTTCTCCCCCATCTCCAGAGGCTTGCTGGGAGACGAAGAGATCACAAGGTGCCCCTCTTCTCTCTTCACGTTATACGAGTTGCTCTTGTCTTGCCTCACAGCTTTAACTTATGCATGTTATGCTTGCTCCTTAGCTGTGAATTTATTGTAATGACCCGCAGTAATTCAGGTTTGACACGACATGGCTCATAAAAAGTGTTCCTCCTGCCCTTTAACTGTGACTTGGGTGCTGCATAACAAGACATGTTTTTTTTCTACGTTCTTTCTCTCTCTCTCTCTCTCTCTCTCTCTCTCTCCACTCTTTTTCTGTCATTCTTTTTCTGTCCATCAGTCTTTATCTGCTACTTCTCTGTCAGGGCTACTTAGGCAGCTTTTTAAATCGGCACAGATATCTAGTGACTGTGGGCCGTGAAGATGGTGGTATCTCTCTTTCTCTGTCAGAATGAAGCTGTCCAAGGTCATTAGTGCTCTTAGCCTGCACTTTGTCACTGTCTAGTGGACCTCACTGCTCTCTCTTGCACGCTGGTGTAGTGTATATATACAGCCATACATACATATTTTATAAATATAATGTCTTTTACTGCAATTTAGCCATGAAAATGGCTTATTAGTGAAAACATTAGCCGTTTAATATAAGGGTCATTCTTGGTACTGACTGTAATGCAAATTAATTATAAAACACATGATTCCATGTATTAACTAAGCACAAATTTGTTTTAACAGTTGCCTATTTTTCTTCTTTTTTTGTTTCATATAAAGACAAATAATTTAATGTAAGTTTTATGTTAATGCATTTTGCCACTTTTTGGTTAACATTGGTCTTGTCTCTGTGTCCCAAGATGGTAGATGCCACTTTGTTATCTGAAAATCTATCATAACAATAATAGTAATAATTAAAAAAAAAAAAAAACATATACAGTACTGTGCAAAAGATTTAGGCAGTTGTGAAAAATGCTGTAAAGTAAGAATGCTTTCAAAAATAGATATGTTAAGAGTTTATATTTATCAATTAAGGTTAGGTTGGCCCAAACATCTTGGATAACTAACCACAGTTCTTATGTGGATTTAGGCAGCCTCAGTTGCTTCTCTCTCTTCATGTAATCCCAGACAGACTCGATGATGTTGAGATCAGGGCTCTGTGGGGGCCATACCATCACTTCCAGGACTCCTTGTTCTTCTTTACACTGAAGATAGTTCTTAATGACTTTCGCTGTATGTTTGAGGTCGTTGTCATGCTGCAGAATAAATTTGGGGCCAAATCTGCAGGCAACTGTGAAGCATGGTCGGAGGTTCCTTGCAAGTTTGGGGCTGCATTTCTGCAAATGGAGTTGGGGATTTGGACAGAATTAATGGTCTCCTCAATGCTGAGAAGTACAGGCAGATACTTATCCATCATGCAATACCATCAGGGAGGCATCTGATTGGCCCCAAATGTATCCATTTTTTCCATATACAGTGATTGTGCTTTACAATGCACCATAAAGGCTTTAAAGGTTTTTAAAAATGTATGATGTCCATAAGGCACTGTATATGAGTAATGACTCATGAGTAAATCAAGAGGAATTTTGTGGTGCTAAAGCAGGTACTGAGGAATTGAGGGATTATGTTATTTTTGTGTAACTCAGTGATTAATTCACGACAAATCATTTATAAAACATCAAGAATACATCATGAATACATACGAACTGTGTAACTTTTACTTTAAATGTGTTTGGTGTTGGTATAAATTTCACTATAGACTACAAGCATATGATAGTGTGATAGTGTGGCAAGCAATTACATATAGTATCCACATGGCATGTGAGGATGTAGATTTCATTGTGAGCTTGATTTAGAGTGCAGCCTATGACTATCATACCTTTTTTGTTATTAGATTTTTTAACATGGGCCGCTAGTCAGCATGGCCACAGATGGCTGAGCCACGTTTGTTCTGGTGGGGGTGGGGTGGGGGGGGGGGCTCATATCAAACACTCTGCTTTACCATCCTAAATCCACTTTAATGGAGGGATTTGTTATTAGAAAAGTGCTGTCATAAAATACGTCACACATTAAAATAAATTGGGGGGGTGGGGGGGTTGTTTAGGAACCCAGCATCTAATGAACTACATAAGTCCAACCAATGCATGAAATTCAAAATCTGGCAATCTTTGAATTAAGGCTCCAGACTTCCTTAAATTCTTTGCACCAGGGTTGCACTTCTGTTGATGGATTTTGCTAAATTGTTTTCATGGAGGATGCTGGAAGTGAATGTGTTGGGAGGAGAACAAAGTCATGTGGTTGTACTGCCATCTAATGGCTAAGACTGAACAATTCTCCTTTCAGCTCTTTCTTTAGTTATTTATCTCCTTCTTTCGTAAAGATTTGTGGCTTCTGGTTAATTATAGGATATGCAATTAAGGGGAAATAGGGAAAGTATTTCTTTTTGTAATCTAGTTAAATCTAATTACTGTAGTATGGCTGTATAGCCTATTTAGTGAATGTCCACCAGAGGGAGACATATCCATTGACAGAACTTAAATAGTCGTATACCCATTGCATCAAAACACATCTTCGAGGCAATGACTGTGTTTACAAGAAGTTAAATTATTACCTGAGTGTATTTGTACATTGTTGTGGTTTTGTTTCCCCAAGAAAGCGCACAAACATTTTTATAGGATTTATATTAATATTGACTACACTACTGGTCAAAAGATTACATATACACTGGCAACCATTGTTCCATAATTGGCAAAGTCAATTATGGAACAAAGCGCAGAGTCATTGACAGAGTTTTGAACTCTTGTATGCAAAAATGAAGCTTTATAAGAGTTAAAGATCTAAAGATTCTAATGTACTTTTACAAATGACACGTTGACACTAAACTGTATTACCTACATTTTCATACAAGGTTTCTGTATGCACGATGATCTTTATTAATATTCTTTATATTTTTATTGTTATACTTGTAATACTCTACTTGCTAAACTATTGCTAAACGTGATGTAACTATTGATTGAATATTTGATTATGTAACTTTCCAATCAATCATTTTCTGAAGTTGTTAAAAGGTTATGCTCAAATTTACATACACTCCAACCAGACATGAGTTTGGTCATACAGGTACGCTAACAATGTAAAAAGATGAATAAGGAACTGTCGGAATTTGCGTAGCTCGTTTGTGATCAGATTTGACCGTACGAGAACTTTGGAGAATAAGAGCCACTGTGTCCTCAAAATATCTATTCTTTGCCATAATAACAGCATCAAACAGAAGGTGGATAACAGAAGACCTTCTCCAAACTGTTGCCACAAAGTTGGAAATACACAGTTCGTATAGGATGCCTTTGTATGCTGTAGCATTACATCTGTTCCAGCAGGAAAAAGTGAGGTCCATAACAACATGGTTTGTCAGGTTGGAGTGGAAGAACTCGAATGACCTACACGGAACCCTAACCTCAAGTGCAGTGCCTGACATCAGTTCCTGACCTTACTAATGCTCTCGTGGCTGAATGAGCACAAATCCCCACAACCACGCTCCATAATCTATTGGAAAGCCTTCCCAGAAAAGTGGAGGTTCTTATAACAGCAGAGGGGGACTAAATCTGAAATGGGATGTTCAAAAAGCTTTGGGTGTAATGGTCAGGCGTACACAAACTTTTGGCCATATATTGTATAAAACCACACATTAATCTGTTTTTACGCGTGCATACTGAAATGTTTGTAACATATGTGGCACTGCTTCAATATTTGAAATCCTGTCCATCTTGCTGCCTTGTCTCACCAGGGAGCCTCGGAAGGTGGTGCTACACCGTGGCTCCACAGGGCTTGGCTTCAACATTGTGGGTGGAGAGGATGGAGAGGGCATCTTCATCTCCTTTATCCTGGCTGGAGGACCTGCCGATCTCTGTGGAGAACTGAGGAAGGGAGACCGCATCATCTCTGTAAGAATCATAGAGAGCCAGTATAGTTTTCAACCAACTATTACAAGTACCTTTTTGTGTCATGCCCTCATTAACAATGTGTGTATGTTGCAGGTGAATGGAGTGGATCTCCGCAGTGCGACCCATGAGCAGGCAGCTGCTGCTTTGAAAAATGCTGGTCAGACCGTCACCTTAGTGGCTCAGTACAGACCAGAGGGTGAATATAATACTTTTTAGGGGGTCGACTCCAGAATTATTGGCTCCCTTTAAGAGAATGAGCAAAAATTATTATATGTATTGAACATCACACACAATTGTTCAGCTTTGGAAGAACTTCTTATTCTGCTAACCAAAAACTATTTTTTTTTTAAATAATCATATTTTCTCTCAAAAACATATAGCTAAATTATTGGCAGTGCCAACGAATATTTAAAATATAGGAACACAAATTGATATCCTTGAAAAGAAAAGGCTATTTTTATTGTTCTCAGGCTTCAGGAACTCTCCTTTTACATTTGATCATCTTTTTTCTCTGGGGTATAAATATATACAGTACTGTTCAAAAGTCTTAGGCACATGCAAAGAAATGCTGTAGAGCAAAGATGCTTTCAAAATAATAAAATTAAATGTTTCTACCGGAAAGAGCAGTAAACAGCAGTAAATGAAACAAAGTCAGTATTTGGTGTGACAAAAAAATAAAATAAAAATAGTAGTCTCCGGTACAATTTGTGCAGTTTTATAAGGAAATGAGCTGGTAAGTTTTATTGAGCATCTTGCAGAACCAGCCACAGTTCTTCTGGAGACTTTGACTTTCGCACTCGCTTCTTATTTTTGCAGCAAAACCCAGCAGCCTTCATTGTGTTGTTTGTCTGAAAAGTGTCTATGTAATATGCTGCTTTCTTTAATGACATACAAACATTTTTCTGTAACATTTAATTTTGTGCTAGAAAACTAATGTTTGGGAATCTAAAATGTTTTTTGTACTGACTAGATAATGTAGACATGAAAAAATAAAAAATATATATAACAAAGTTTGTACTTAAAAAACATAGGGTGCCTAAAACTTGTGCACAGTACTGTACATGTACATGTAAGATCCATTTGCCTCTATGACTGTAGAGGAAACCAAAGAGTTTTAACCCAAAAATACACAGACAGGAGGCTGGTGTCCAGCACAAGTCATATAATGGACATATAAAATACCTAAGCATTTATGATACACCACTAAGCACAATCACTACATTATGTTCTAGTAGTTGGGAACAGTTACAAATTGCCAGGAAGAGGACACATGAGCCTACAGTACTTTTTTACAATGAATACCATTAGTATGTTATAAATGGAGACTGCATATGGAAAGAGATAAGGAAAGCCACCAAACCTACTTTAAAATATGGCAGAGGATCACTGATGGCCCAAACATACATCCAAATCAACCCAGAAGTGGTTGCACAAACAGAAAATGTATCTTTTGCACTGGTCACCTTAGTCTCCAGACTTGAATCCTATTAAAGGTTAAATCATGTGTTGGGAACAGATGAAGGAAGTCCACATGCAAAAACCTAAAACTAGGAATGTGCTTGAACTGTTCTGTGTGGAGGAGTGTCTTCTGACCTAGTTAGACATTATAGGATGAGGCTCAATGCTGTTATTCTCTCATAGGGGAGGTTTCACCAAATATTAATTTTAGAAACTATAAGTTTGCGATACTTCTAAATAAAAAAAACCCAATATTTTATGTTTTAAAAACATAAATGTTAGTTCTACAGTTACAGTAGTTTCTAAAATTAATATTGTCACTCATTGCATGTTTAACATTGTATATGTTCATTTTGCTGATTGTTAATGAAAGATGCCAATAATTCTGGAGCTGATTATATACTTGTGTTTATATATCATGATTATCTCATCTATTTAAGTTTTACAAAGAAAAATTGAACAATACAGATAGAAATACACAGGCGTAGAAACAGAAAATGTATAACAGCCACCGACACAGTATATGGCCAGTATCTAGACATGCAGAGCTGTTATCAGTAGTCACCTCTCTGTATTCCTATTTACTGCTGAGTGCCTATATCGACAGTGCATGACTGTTTTTACCTTTTTTTTTTTTTGCATTCACCAAACTTTCCTACTTGAAATTTGCATTCAAACCCTAAACAAAAGGGCTGAATGTTTAATCTTTTTTTCATTACTTTAATTTGAGTTTCGATGAACACTGCAATAAAACAGTGTCTTAAAACTGGGAAATTGAGCGCCGCTGCTCAAGCTGCATTACTTCCATTAGATGAGGTCATTAGGGTAGGACTGCATTGCTTAAACACACTATTATTACCTATTTTACTGAAAAAAGATGAGTGCTGAAGGAAAAACTAGAAGCAGAGGAATTTTAGTGAGAGGGAATTTCTCTACCAAAAAGTAGAGGTATGTTATGTATGTATGCAGTTTTTACATAAGATCATTTTGTGTTGAACATGTTGATCAGATGTAGGAGTTTTTTTTGTTTGTTTGGTTTTTTTTTTTACACTGGAATAAGTCATTTTTAAAAATAAATCCATTTCATAAGAGTTGTTTTAACAGAGAGTACTGTATGTACAGATTATAGAGAGAATATTCCGGGTAGTACATAGAGATATAAATGTACTTTTTACCAGCTTACATTCAGCTCTTTTTCTGATTGAAACTGCACATGTAGTTCACGATGTAGGATGTACACTGCAATTATTTTATACCCTAGGTAGCAGTCCATAGGAGCATATACTCTATATCAGCCATTCAACAAATTTTCAAAGTCCTCATTCACAACTCCATGCATTTTAAAGACTTTTGAAATAGTAATTACCTCTTTTCAGTGACCGGCAATTTTAAAATGTGGCTATTTGACAGATATAAGCCGTTCTCCCTGCCCCATTTACCTTGCTAGAACTACTAGTGCACCTAGTGGTCAAAAATGAGAACTACAACAAGCACTTAATGAGGCCGATTGGGGCAGGAATCACTTTGTCCCAGGCTCGCTCAATGAACATTTTGTTTATGAGTGGGGGAGAGGCAGCAGAAAGGAGACTTAATGGTATTGTCTTTCTGTGTTCGTCTCACACACTGTGTGACAGTAGCGACGAGAACCACACCTGCTGCATCGAACACAGTTGGATTTCTTGTGTAAAAAAAAAAAATAAAATAAAAATCTTTTGATTTTAAGTTGTCCAAATGAACCATTTTTTTAATCCATTGAATGCATTTTCAGTCTTTCTGTAATTAGAAAAGTTGTGATTGGCAAGTTACGTTGTCTAGCAAACTGCATAACTGCATAGATTGTTAACCTGACTTCGGAGTGCAATTATCAGCAACCAGAAACCATCACGGATTGCTTATAAAATTATCATGCTTGATTTAAAATCTTTTATGATTGAAAAATTTGTGCAAGCTAAATTTCTTTACAAATGGGGCAAACTAAACGGGTGGCAGTATGTCAGAAATGTTCCATTTGAACAACTAAGGGGATTTCATTGTTTGATTTTTTTGGTAGGTTATTTGTTTGTGCTGGTGGCACTGGCTTTTAGACCAGGCTATATACAGGCTGTATTTCTGTTCTCTCATTGAAAATTGGTGTGCATAGTTTGTTCAAGTTCGTTCTTGTTAACTCTCATGTCGTTATGTCATTATTTAATGTTGTCCTGCCCAACCTAAATCTAACTGAGGTGTTGGTATGGCTGAAATAATAGAAATATTCCTCAGTGAAGACGGTTGATGGTGGCATCTCGATGTTGATGTTATTAATTTGCCGATTTTGAAGATGTTAAATATTCTTGCTGTTTTGAATGCTCGGAATGCTGTTGTGAAGGATACCTTCAAGATTTGCACATAACACAGTTTGTGTTAAAGTCTCACCCTTGCTTCAGTGTATAATCTCACCTGGATACTGTAGACTTGTACCAAAGAACTGCTGCTGTAATCATAATGACTGTCCTGTGCTCGTCCCAGGACTCATTCAGATCCATTCAACACACTTAGTACTGTTTATCTTTACTCTTCTGCACATGTATACTGTAATGATTTATTCGCACTATCTAGTGTCCCAGCAGGTGGGTTTCCTTTTGAGTCTGGTTCCTCTGAAGTTTCCTTCCTCGTGTCGTCTCAGGGACGTTTTCCTCCCCTCTGGCTTGCTCATTCGGGATCTAAAGCTACATCTTAGTTGCATTTAAGAAGAGATTTAAGAGATTAGACATAATATAATTGCACAGCAATATCCAACTGCTTTATTGGATATTGTGTTTTTTGTCGTTTAGGTCTGCTAACCAGGGTTCTTTTAGTAATGAATGCACACTAATTTATTAGAGATTTTGATTTCCAGCCTGTGTATTTTTGAGATTTTTCCTTTCCTACCGGTATAGAAGTAAATTCTGGTTTACACACATGCTATGTTTATGTCATGGACAGTCGAAAAAGCATTTCGTGTATGGTTGTGTATGTGACCAGTAAAATTTGAATTTGAATGATAAATTCAGAAGCCTTTAGGTTAATAGTTTTACAAAAACCTGAAAGGTACCTGGAACTGGCAAAAACAAGTGAGCTAGGTCTATTTTTAGCGTCATGCTGCGAACTCGATGGTTTAATTATGAGCGTGTGATGGTCACTAAGGACCAGGTGGCTGAGGACTGATACGGCTCCATTTGGTGTTTTTGTCGTGACTTGGATCAGCTTCGTTTCTGAACCCTGGGAAGTGCTGAAGCCTTGCTTTAATAAAGAGATGCAGGCTTGGAAACTGTGTTTATGAGAATGCCATGGGTCGCTTGGTGGTCCAGCAGAGCTTTGGCTAGAGAAATCTACTGTGATCTAATTAAAGGTATGCACACATGGTCCTTTCACAGCAATGCCATGCGCGTGTCTGAGTGCTTGTTTATTTGTGTTGAAGTTGGACGAAGTTTGGTGAAAGCTGTGGTCTTAGCATGGCTCCTGGGCCTGGCTTCCTGTACCCATGCCTCTCCTCTTTCGGCCAGCTCAGGTTTATAGGTTGCTCCCACAATCTCTCTGCTTACCAACGGACTTGGTGCCCCAAAGTCTTAGCTCACCAGCCAGGATTGGACAGGATTGTAGGCTTCTAGAGGGCTGTGCAATCACAGCTATTTTTGTAAGCCACGAGACAGCATGGTGCATGGGGCAGAAGTCGACACCGTAGGGGGAGTCGTTTATGTCATCATTTTCTCGTCTCATGCTTTCTTTTGTATTTGTGGTGCCTTCATTTTGTCCATGCTTTGTCCAAGAAGAGGGAATTGGTACCGAAAAGTGTAGGAATACAGGTGCATCTCAATAAATTAGAATGTCATGGAAAAGTTCGTTTATTTCAGTAATTCAACTCAAATTGTGAAACTCGTGTATTAAATAAATTCAGTGCATACAGACTGAAGTAGTTTAAGTCTTTGGTTCTTTTAACTGTGATGATTTTGGCTCACATTTAACAAAAACCCACCAATTCACTATCTCAACAAATTAGAATACTTCATAAGACCAATAAAAAAACATTTTTAGTGAATTGTTGGCCTTCTGGAAAGTATGTTCATTTACTGTACATGTACTCAATACTTGGTAGGGGCTCGTTTTGCTTTAATTACTGCCTCAATTCGGCGTGGCATGGAGGTGATCAGTTTGTGGCACTGCTGAGGTGGTATGGAAGCCCAGGTTTCTTTGACAGTGGCCTTCAGCTCATCTGCATTTTTTGGTCTCTTGTTTCTCATTTTCCTCTTGACAATACCCCATAGATTCTCTATGGGGTTCAGGTCTGGTGAGTTTGCTGGCCAGTCAAGCACACCAACACCATGGTCATTTAAACAACTTTTGGTGCTTTTGGCAGTGTGGGCAGGTGCCAAATCCTGCTGGAAAATGAAATCAGCATCTTCAAAAAGCTGGTCAGCAGAAGGAAGCATGAAGTGCCCCAAAATTTCTTGGTAAACGGGTGCAGTGACTTTGGTTTTCAAAAAACACAATGGACCAACACCAGCAGATGACATTGCACCCCAAATCATCACAGACTGTGGAAACTTAACACTGGACTTTAAGCAACATGGGCTATGAGCTTCTCGACCCTTCCTCCAGACTCTAGGACCTTGGTTTCCAAATGAAATACAAAACTTGCTCTCATCTGAAAAGAGGACTTTGGACCACTGGGCAACAGTCCAGTTCTTCTTCTCCTTAGCCCAGGTAAGACGCCTCTGACGTTGTCTGTGGTTCAGGAGTGGCTTAACAGGAGGACTACGACAACTGTAGCCAAATTCCTTGACACGTCTGTGTGTGGTGGCTCTTGATGTCTTGACCCCAGCCTCAGTCCATTCCTTGTGAAGTTCACTCAAATTCTTGAATCGATTTTGCTTGACAATCCTCATAAGGCTGCGGTTCTCTCGGTTGGTTGTGCATCTTTTTCTTCCACACTTTATCCTTCCACTCAACTTTCTGTTAACATGCTTGGATACAGCACTCTGTGAACAGCCAGCTTCTTTGGCAGTGAATGTTTGTGGCTTACCTAGTGAACCAAACTGAGAGACCATTTTGAAGGCTCAGGAAACCTTTGCAGGTGTTTTGAGTTGATTAGCTGATTGGCATGTCACCATATTCTAATTTGTTGAGATAGTGAATTGGTGGGTTTTTGTTAAATGTGAGCCAAAATCATCACAATTAAAAGAACCAAAGACTTAAACTACTTCAATCTGTGTGCATTGAATTTATTTAATACACGAGTTTCACAATTTGAGTTGAATTACTGAAATAAATGAACTTTTCCACGACATTCTAATTTATTGAGATGCACCTGTATTAGTAGTTTGTTTTTGAACAGGATGATTGTTTTGTGTAGGCTATTCGAAGACATAATTACACTTTATCTGTCATTTACTGCTAATGCTATGCAGGGTATCTTATCATTTGGATAATTACATAATTACAGTGATGTCTGTTGTTTCTCGCAGCATGGAAAAACTACAGTTTGGTTGTGATAAATTGACAATGACAGTATACTCACTCTGTTTAAAAGATATTTGCTGTCTTATTTTCTTGAATAAAATTCCAGCTATACTATCACTCAGAAAGTAATATCCATCTAACACCAGTTTCTGCCAGGAATCTTACTGCTGTGTCAGCCACAGAATCACACGAGGAGATTTGGTCACGCTTGACTCAACAGCGTTTCATTAGCACTGTTAGCACTGTTGCGCTGGCTGAGCCGGGTGTGGGCTCAGGTGTGTGGAGGTCTCAGCCTTTCTCCTGTGGGAGATCTGCAGTGGAACAGTGCTGTCTTACTTCTCTCACCATGAGCTAGGCTTGCACGCCTAATCGAGCAGGAGAATGCAGCACAGAGCCACATGGGGAAGGTCTCGGGGATGAATCCAGAGCATTAAACTTTACTTTCCTGTTGTTTATTATTACATCATTTTTTGACTTTCTCTCAAAAATAATAAAACAAGCCCTTTTATTATCACCTTTCCATCCCATCAGAAGCCTTGCCACCTGCTAAGAGTCCTGTTTTGTGTCTGTAGACAAGCAGAGCACACCCAACCCCCAAAAGCACTATGCTTTGATCTGTGAAACTTAATGGCATCGAGGATCGGTACTTCAGTGGCACTCTCATCTCCATGTGATGTCTAGAACTGAGGGAACTGCCTGTTTTTTTCTCCTCCAGGAGTTTACTGTTAGTAGAATCTGACTTACTTAAACACATGAATATCGAACCCTGCTGAGATGAAGCCAAGGGTTTGATCTAATAATGTGATGGAAGAAAATACATTATTTGTACATTTTATTGCTTTAGAGGCACTTTCTGTGCAGCACAAACAGCTGATACTGTCAGAACAAGCTACATATTCACAGAGAAGTTTGGGAAAATTCCTTCTCTCAATATGCCCGTCAACCCGACTATTTAAAACTGCGTGAACATAACCTGCTGAAATGCGTTAGCAACAGCAGCGCTGAGATTTCACCACGCTGTCACACTCAGGGAAAATTTCCTTTTATGTGTAAAGGAGATGAGTAAAGCATTAGTCAATATTTTGTGTGAAGAAGATGTGCTTTTGCGTTGCATTACCTCAGTGACTGTGACAAGGTACTGAAGAAGCTTATACAAAGATCTCTTTGCATTTACTCTAAAACTAATGTATTCCCATACGCAAGATGTCTCAGCTGACAGTTTATTACATGTCTTTCATGAAAGAGTAGTTGTTAAGAAGAAAGACCTTTGGTGAAAATGAATCTTTGATACACTTGATACATTATTGTAATGCTACGTCATGCTTTGTTGGGCTTTGTACTGGAACTCAGATCTTTAAGATTACCGTCAATTTCATCATCACATTTATTTTCCGAACATCTACTGCAATATTCATAGGAAAGATCTCTGCTGCTTATTTCCCAAATACAGCCACAGCACTGGTTCGTTTTTGCTTAAATACAAGTGTTATTTAGAACTAAAGAAAGTGTTATTGATCAGTCAGTAGATTGTATTTGAATGTAATTTGGATGAAAGTGTGCTCTAATCTTTTCATTTTGATGGATGAATGCTCTTTCCCCCTCTGGCTCTTGTGTATATCGAGGGCATTGACTCTAATCTGGAAAGGATTAGCTGTCTCTTCTGGCGAGCTGTAGCTCTGCAGTGCTCTTAGCCCGGGATTGGTGGGTTTGTTTAACAAAGTTCTGCTCTCTCCCTCTGCATTTGGACTTTTTTTTTTTTTTTTTTTTCCCCTCACACAACACTCGAATGTGTGAAAGCAGTTGGACTGCAGCTGTGACACAGCTTTAATTACTGATCTGTTCATACCATCTATTCTGTTCTCCTCAGCCATGCACTTTTAAAGTCATAGCTGATATCGTTTCCAAATATGTCTAGTTCTTTAAAAATTGCACCGCCAATAATCAGTCGAACCGGCAATAATTCTTTAATTTTCTGAATGCAGCTACCTCGCACCAGACGCATCGTGTCAGACGTCATGTGCAACGTCACACCGTGCAACCCATCAGTACCTCACACGGTTCTATTTTAAGCGTTTCAGTCCTCACCAGCCACGTCACAGACACTTTAGTGAAATGTAAATTCCAGCTTGTGCACAAGTCTGCCCTTGTTTTTACCCTTCAAGTCTATTTTATTTTCACTTGCACGAGTGAAGTGCATAAACTGTATAGAAACCCACTGAAATCTCAAAACAACACTTTCTACATGCTGTGCTCTTTAATGAAAATCACACTCTACAGAAATTGTAGTTTTGTAGCATAGGTTTGTATGATATCATCCTCATTTTACAGCAACATGGGGAAACCAAATAATGTCGCATGTCATGCTTAGGTGGCTTTCTAATTGCAGCTGGTAGTTTGCAACAGACAAAACAGGCTTAGTTATTAAGGCTCGAGAGCAGTGTTAGCTTTTCTGCCACTTCTTTTGGTTTTGGGGTAGCTTACATCCAGTCTTTTGTATCAGCGCCCTCTTCAAGACAGTTTGGCAAAACCTTTAAGTAGTTATGCAATTACTATTATATACTATGAGTATCGAGCATATTTCTGCACCATGTTCTTATATGCTACTATATAATCATATCTTGCAGTGTAATGTTGAAAACTGAGGGACATTTATACAGGAAAGTAAGGAGTTAATGAGCAACCGGTAAGTGTCATTAGTAAGAAGGAGTGTTTGCTCGGCTTAAGGGGCGGTCACACTAGACTTTCAGCATGCGATATTTCTTCGGAGACCGCCGCGACCGGATATGACATCACACGCCAAGGCAACTACAAATGCACAACATAAAGTCATTTTGTACTGTCCACAGAGCACTGCAGTATGTAATAACATTACAGCAGTAAATATTTCAGAGGACATTTTAAGCAATTAAAAAAAGAACTTAACCAATATTTGTTTCAGTGTTAAAATATACCATTTGTTCCTGTATGCAGCGACACCGTAATCCAGGCATCTTCTCTTTTGATGTTGATTTTATATTCTTTGAAAGCTGTGTTGTATAAAAAACGGGATGGTGTGACAGCACTATAATCAGGGCTTCCTCCATCTCGGATTTTCTGAAGAGGTCATGCAGTGACGTGTCGATCTTCTATTGGTCACACGTCTTCTCTTCACGTGATACAAATTCGCAGGTCAGAGTTCACCAAACTTTGGAACGCAGCGAAATGCGAAACAATCTTCGGATGAACCTCTTGTTTCCTTTCGTCAGCATTCGCATGCATATGAATGGAAGCCACTGGAACGAAAAGTGTAGTGTGACCACCCCTTTGGGGGGGTGTGGCTACGAATAGGGTGTGGTTGTCACCGTGGGATTTTGGTAGCTCTTGAACTAAACTTATTCTATTAAATATTAAACGCAGTTATAAACAGATTAAAATCGAAGTGCACCGTTGCTCTTTCTCCTGCCAAATTGTATAATTTGCTTTAGATATGTTCGTGAGACATGAAATAATGAGCATTATTGAGTATGAGTTAGTCATAGTATATACGAGTATGACTATAATTTTAATTACATGCAGCAGAATCATCACTGGCTGTTTGAGCATGTTGCGTCACTGCTCTCATTTACCTAATGTTGCGCAATCCCGAGGGATCGGGCGTCTGCATGAGCCGCTGTTCTCTGAGCGCCTCTTCATCTTTATGCTGTTTTCTGCTGAGGGATTAGCTTCATCTACATCGATTTTTCACTATAAATCTGATCTTGCTTCAAGTCTATGTGGCATAATGGTTCATAATGACCTTTTTTCACAGAGATTGTGGGGAGAGTAACTTTCGAGAGTGCCACTGTGTTTGTGTATAAGCATCTTTGTTCCCTTTCGAGCTCCAAATTCAGTATACAGCTTATATAGATATTTGCAGCCGCGTTTCATGATAGCTAGTCATGCATTGATTGCTTTCAAAATAGTATATAATAGATATCAGGCTTGCTTGCTTTGTTTTAATTGACATGGTGGTGATAGGATGTTTCTTAGGGATTTTTCTTGAATCTATACCAAGATTCAAGATTGTTTGTTGACCGTTTATTAAGTCACTGATGTTACTCACTCTGCTCAGTCAGTTACATATAAATATCCTGCATAAGGAGCAACACAATGAAACAAAAACCAGTGGCAGTGATGATGACAAGTGACAATTTATCTGTAATGCAATATACAGTGTATATATAGATGTGGGTTATTAGGTGTGTTATTAATACACAAGAAAAAGTACATGGCAGTGCTATAAAGGAGGGGTGAGGTGGAGATGGGCCCAGGGGAACCCTAGGGAATGAAAGTTGTCCAAGAGAATAACAATTGTGCAGGGCAAGGATCCAAATGCTATACATATTAAAGGAGAAATAAAGTACATCATACAAGTATGCAGAATCATAGCAGAAAGAGGTTATTTTGTGTTAATTTGAACTATTCTTGCACAAGAACGGACTTAACGTGAAGAGGAGGGTGTGCACAAGCATACACATACACACACACATACACACACACAGAGCTGGGAGGGGCATGAGTGCTCGTGTGTAGTTCATTAGCATCTGTTGTGTTGCCCTGCTGTAGGTTCTCAGAAAGAGGCTTTACGCCTAGCCACAGCGAATCCAAACTCACTCTCTCTCTCTCTCTTTCATACACACTCAGGCACACACACACACACAAACACCCATCATCGAGCACATAGTTCAGCTAAGCGTGAATTGGGAGCTGGCCTTCAGCACCACAGCATCTTTCCCCTCACACATGAGCGAGTAGTAGCAGAAAGGCTCTCACAGCGCTCTCATCGACACTTTTATCTGAACCGCTCGACCTGCAGAGAGCAAAGAGAACCGTGAGTATGAAGGATTATATGACAAACTGGATTTAACAGGGGATAAAAGGTGTTGTGACGTACCTGTGTGAATTCTGGTTTAATTTTCATCTGATGTCTGTATCGTGTTGCTTGTATTTGTTTTGTGGGAAATCACTGTTTTGTTTTCTCCGAGTTTGCTCTGGTTTTTATTCTTGCTTACGAGCTAATAGTTATTTTGTCCTTTTATTATATTTCACATTATGCTGAAACAGATATGCAGTTTTTATTGACTCACAACAGTGCATGTCAGACAGAAGGAAAGAGCATTAGCAAGCAAATTGGGTTAAAGCAATTAAATAATTCATTGAGAACATTTTGCCTGTCTTGCAAGAGTACACATTTTTCACATGGTGCAGCTAAGAGTCAGCCAGAATAGCTAAATGTACTAGACTGTCCTCTGGTTATTATGAATCTGTCTGATCTTATTATCACTTTAGTAGTAAGAGCTGCTCAGCCCTGTGTGTGTGTGTGTGTGTGTGTGTGTGTGTGTGTGTGTGTGTGTGTGTGTGTGTGTGTGTGCTTATATTCAGGGAGGAAATAAGGTTCAACAAAGATTTCAAGTACTATTTAGTTTGAGTGGTTGTACTAACACCCCCCCTCTCTAATTCTCATTCTCTCTCTCTCTCTCTCTCTCTCTCTCTCCGCATCCCTTCCATTCTGTCTGTGTAAATTGTCGATCATGCATCATGCAGGACAGATGTACCATGCTGCTTGTTTTTCTTTGTGCATGCAGAGTACAGCCGTTTCGAAGCTAAAATCCATGATCTCCGAGAACAGATGATGAACAGCAGTATCAGTTCAGGCTCCGGCTCGCTCCGCACCAGCCAGAAGAGGACACTCTACATCAGGTGAGACCTCCCCTGCTTCTCTGATAATTACACCACACCTCTTGTGAATTTGTCCTGAAGGTCAAGTCACCTTTCCTCCACTGAGGCGTTTCAACAATGTAACTTCGGTGTTCTGAGCAGGCAAGGAGCTTTCACTACATTGTTACATTTTATGCAGATTTTGTGATCTATTTAGTTTCCTTCCACCTGGTTTTATGTGAATTTCCATTTGAGCATAAGAACTCTGGATTGAAACAACAGAAATGATAAAACACCACATTATAATGATAAAACATTAGTC
This sequence comes from Cranoglanis bouderius, assembly GCA_023630585.1. NCBI lineage: Eukaryota > Metazoa > Chordata > Actinopteri > Siluriformes > Cranoglanididae > Cranoglanis > Cranoglanis bouderius. Next base: position 28,616,046 of record CM042537.1, read on the forward strand.
GAAAATGTCTCTTCTTTTGAGCTTTTGGTTAGTTGTGTGCTATTTATTATATGTATGTGTATATATATATATATATATATATATATATATATATATATATATATATATATATATATATATATATATATATATATATATATATATATATATATATATATATATGTATATATATACATATGAATAATCTATAACAAAGTTCTGTGTTAACAAACAGTACTGTGTGTGTGTGTATATGTATGTGTGTGTGTGTGTGTGTATATATATGTGTGTATATATATATATATATATATATATATATATATATATATATATATATATATATATATATATATATATATATATATATATATACACACACAATACTATGCAAAGGTTTTAGGCAACTTTGTTATAGATTTTTTATTTTATGACGTCTACATTATCAAGTCAGTACAAAAAACATTTTAGATTCCCAAACATTAGTTTTCTAGCACAAAATTAAATGTTACAGAAAAATGTTTGTATGTCATTAAAGAAAGCAGCATATTATGTAAGAGACACTTTTCAGGCAAAAAACACAATGAAGGCTGCTGGGTTTTGCTGCAAAAATAAGAAGCGAGTGCGAAAGTCAAAGTCTCCAGAAGAACTGTGGCTGGTTCTGCAAGATGCTCAATAAAACTTACCAGCTCATTTCCTTATAAAACTGCACACATTGTACTGGATACAACTATTTTTATTTTTATTTTTTTGTCACACCAAATATTGACTTTGTTTCACTTACTACTGTTTACTGCTCTATTTTTTTTTTTTTTTTAATGTAGAAGCATTTAATTTCATTATTTTGAATGTATCTTTGCTCTACAGCATTTCTTTGCATGAGCCTAAAACTTTTGCACAGTACAAATAGGTGTCGAGTCATTTTCAATAAGAGCAGCCTTGGCAGTAGTTTCGGCTGCAAGGCAAGTCACAGGTTTATATTAATATGCTCATTCTAATTAATTCATACAGTTGCAATCAACATTATTCAACCCCCATTGCAAAGCTGGTTTATTGTCAAAATTGACATTAATTGAATTGACTTTCAGCTGTTTGCAATGAACAAATCAAACAAAAGCAATTGAAATAGTTCAATACAATGAATGCTTCTAGTGGTTTCCCCAAATTCAACTGAAAATGCAACTTATAATGACTTCTCCAGTTTCAAAATTATTCAACCCCCTGAACAGAATCCCTCACAACAGCACAAATATGCAAAACCGGTGTTGTCTCAAGCACACGTGATGCAACTAATCAAGGGCTTCATTAATTGCACCAGGTGTGCTTGAGCTGGAACACATGAAATACCTGAACTGGCTAGGGGCAGAAAATACATGAAATACCTGGAGGGAGCAGAAAAAGGAAGCTATCAACAGCTGCAACCAGATTTCTGAGAAGGCAGGTTGTGAAAAATCAGCAGTATGTCTGGAGAAAGATGAATGAAGAAAGAACACTCTGTCCACAGTCAAGCATGGTGGAGTTGAATAATTTTGATTACAACTGTACATTCATTTTTATAGTAACAACTTATAATACAGACTCTCCAGATAAATGGATTAAAAATGTGTGAAATTGTTTTCTGTGAGGAGACAGATGTTTAAAAGATGGAAGGAGTCTCCAGTGTCAGGGCTTTGTAACAGTCAGGGTAAAGCTGTTCTGTAAAGTTTTTCACCACAGGAAAGTCTTCAGAATAGAGGACTTTTCATTAACTTTCATTAACAGAGAGAGAAAAAACAGGATGGTTATAGAATGATTATTTATACCTGCTAAAATGTAATTAATAACAGACTAACTTGTTTCACGGACATTCCACAACATTAAACGTAACTATAAATGGATAAAATGTACAGTACTTTAATAAATGAGCATTTGCAATCATTGGCAAATTGCTGTTGTATAAGAAGAATATAACACTTTTCGATGTGCAGTTGTTTCTCACACCACCATCAATGATTATTGTCCTATAAAAGCACACCCTGTGATGTTTTATTCCGTACCCATGGAAACAAAACCATTTCTAGACTTTTCAGAAATGACCTTAAAAGTGCAGAAACATTTGGACTGAAAAATCTCAGTACGGAGACTCTGATTTGTTCAAAGTTTCCAGCATGAGTGTGATGAGACTGCCTTGCTCTGGATAACGGATGAGCAGTTGTCCTAACTTTTAAGACTCTGTTATCACTGCAGAAAAGTAATAATAATGATTAGAGGAGCTGCTGGAGCTGACAGTCTGGGAGCAGCTGCTGGTTAAGGCCAGTCATGGCTGATGCAGCTGGTTCTACTGGAGTAATGAAACTGCTTCATAAAGACCATGTATATCTGCACACCATATTGCCAGAATCATCTGTTTGTTTGTTTTTACTATACGGCTTGTGTAATCCTGCTCGGAATAGATGAAGCTTAAAAGTGCTTGCGTTCGCATTTATGAATACAATATGAATCCATAGTTTTTGTCTCTCCATTGCATCAGTCATTAGTTATCATTATTTCTCCCGCTTTTAGACTGGCGTGTCTTCCAGTACTGTGGTACTGTATCCTGTTAGATGCTGTTTTCAGGATTGAGCTGTAGTTTGGCTCATAACATCAGGATCCTCTTTGAAGCCGTATCCTGACATTACTTGTTTTAGGTCGCTTAACCTTTTCAACATATTTTCCATGTTTTCTTCTTTCTTTTCGGGGTTGGGGGTTCGAATCCCACCTCTGCTCTGTGTGCGCAGAGTTTCCATGTTCACCCCTTGCTTCGGGGGTTTCCTCCGGGTACTCCAGTTTCCTCCCCCAGTCCAAAGATATGCGTTGTAGGCTGATTGGCATTTCCGGATTGTCCGCAGGGCGTGAATGGGTGTGTGAGTGTGTGTGCGATTGTGCCTTGCGATGGGTTGACACCCCGTCCAAGGTGTCCCCACATTGCTAGCACAGTTACAATGGCATTTAATAAGAAAATCATTTCATCTCAAAGATAAAAGATAAGATATGGGTGTAAATATAAACTGTTAAAAAGTGTGATGCGTAATTCTTTAATAAATACAAAATTCTAACTGCTGTGGTATATTAGGAATAAAGCACGTCAGGATGTACTGTTATAGGTGGCATCATGCCATATCATCGTTGATTTGTTTTCCCATAAAAGCACACCCTGTTGTGTTTCATTCCTTACATATACTTACATATGCGTAGGCTGATTGGCATTTCCAAATTGTCTGTAGTGTGTGTGTGTGTGTGTGTGTGTGTGTGTGTGTGTGTGTGTGTGTGTGATTGTGCCCTGCGATGGGTTGGCACTCTGTCCAGGGTGTCCCCTGCCTTCTTACCCCAAGTTCACTGGGATTGGCTCCAGGCTTCCCAAGCCCTGTGTAGGATAAGTGGTACAGAAAATGGATGGAAGGATGGATTATTATTTCAACAAATCAAATATTCCTATATTGTATAATTATATTAAAAGATTACAATATAAATGGTTATATCAAGATATTATTATTATTATGCATTTTACTGTGTTGTTATGTAATAATGCACTAAATGCAGTCAGGAAGCACTGTGCGGCATTTAAATCCATGTGTATGGAATTTATAAGTGAAACCTCTAAATGTATGGAAATACGATCCTTTCCAACTGCACTAATTGTATTTCACTCAGTGTGTGTATAAAGGTGATTCTTCTATATTTCCACTACAATCAAATTAACCTTCTAGTGAAAACATTTTCATTTCATTTATTTGCATTTAATTGGCAGGCTGGGAGACTGATTCTTTCAGCAGTTACACCAAATATATTAACAGACATAAGTTAAGAAAATTTTACTCCAAACACTTTTAAGAGAGTTCTGAAAATCTCTGTCCAATATGTGTGGAATAACTACAGCACCATTTAATGCTTTTTTTTTCTGTAAGATGTTTGCATTGATGTCATGTTCATGTCTTTTAATCAAGTTAAAGACTTTAAAATCTTGGATTAACTGCCCACTCAGGGCAGTTTGGGAATACAAACATGTGTGCACTTATATGCATACATTGCAGAAGTGGCCTACTTAAAATTCTCAGTGGAGAAGTTAGAATCAGAAACGCTGATTCCACAAAAAAAAAAGAGGTTGCTATAATCATATCTGCTTTAGATATTTAAAAATGAATTGGATATATATTTAAGCAATATCACACAAGCAAGAGTGCAGTTATACTGAATATCAGCAAAAGCCGCAGTGCCATGCTGATATTCAGCATAAGCTCACTCTTCCTCGTGCAGTCTTCTTCAACCGAAGAAGCTACACTCACTTTATAGCCCGCTGGCTTGCTGGCTAGCTAGCTCACATTGATTTGTACATTCCCGTGAAAGGAGCATACAATGAAATTGGCTTCCCTTCTTCCTTTTCATCTTCATCTGATGAGCTTTCATGTTATAATACAAAAGTTATATTCATGAACAGTTTATAGTTTGCCTGCTGATGATGTCACTAATACTACTGTAATAACCGTTTAAAACTAGGAAGTGGAATTATATGTGGCGAACACAGAGGAGTAGAGTGATACATACAGTGAAACGTCCCTGTGCGGTTATACGAAATATAGGCACTCTTGGAACGCCGCTTGACCAATCAAATTAGTGGACCAGAACTAACTGTTGTAAGATTTTATAGTTTATTAACTATACAACTTGAAATGTGGCTAAAATGGTTTCTTAGGTTGGCATGAGAATCACTCTAGGTTGGCCTATAGTGTTAAGCATGGCACAGATGGACTGGCTTAATTGTACTTTCTTGTTTCGAAAATTCATTGTTTTATCATTTCTGGTTCCAGAGCCCTGTTCGACTATGACAGGACGAAGGATTCTGGCCTCCCGAGTCAAGGATTGAACTTCCACTTTGGGGACATCCTGCACGTGCTGAACGCTTCAGACGACGAGTGGTGGCAGGCACGCAGTGTCACCGCAGATGGAGAGGTGGAAGAGATCGGAGTCATTCCCAGCAAGAGGAGGTACTGCAGCACTCGGCTTTCACATGAACATGTCTCATGTCCTTCCCTATTCCCTTTACCCTGGTCCCCAGTGTCTCTCTGCAGAGCAGCTTTGGTTTTACTTAGAGGGAGGATCTTAGAGTTATACTCATTTTTAAATCATTTTAGGTACTAAATTGGCTTATTTATTAAAAGAAAATATTCATACTCATATTCCCCAGAGAGGAGAAGGCAGAATCAGTTAAAAAGCGTTTTTTTCCCCTAGCTTTCTAAAAAGGAAACAGATCCAGATAATGTTGAAAAAAAATAATCTGGTCTTGGAATCTTTACTTAATCCTTAACTTTATCTAGTTACTTAAGACTGACTTTTTTCCCCCACTGAGAAATGTTTCTGACTCTGCTGTCTGGAGGTAAGGTTTAGCAAAGGAAGATTAGCTCCTTTGTGGTGAGTGGCAGCTAAACTCTGGGTGACAGCAGAAATACCCTGCTATGAGCCAGCAAGAGAGCAGCTTACAGTCACAACTGACACTTTCTTCAGCCCCATCGTAAGCAGACTTGTCATACTTGTAATACCGTGTAGTATTTTATCTATTTAGTACAGTGTGTAGTATTATGTATTTAAGCAAAACTCATTCCAAAATGTTTGCTTTGTGTCAGGTGTCAATTTTAGCGTCCACCTATTGTTTTATTGAACAGTCATCCCTGTTTGTATGCTAAAGAGGAAGTGCTAGTACATCTATTAAATTACAAGACATATGCATTTAATTAAAGTGGGAAACAGAGGCCACCTCATTTTTCACTTTAAATGAGAATGTGCCCGATTTCATATTCACAGAACTACCCACATTTCTCTCTGCAGCTAGTACTTAAATCCAAATTTACTGTCAATTTTGACTGAAGTACTGATTTATTATTGCATTTTACAGTCTTTTGGTTTGTGTCATACATACTTAACACAATATGTTAATGAAATCCTATACATTACTGTATTATAAACTCAGACTGCACTGTATTTAGTGCAAGGCAAACCCACAGTCTCACCGTCATCCAATAATACACACTGTAATTAAAGCCTTTTTCCAGTGTGTGATGAAACAAAGTTTGCTCTCACTTTCTGTCTCCAGACGAGGCAGATTGAGAGCTGATAATTGACTTCTCACCCTTTTCTGTTTGTCTGCTGCCGCTCTTCTGTCTCTCACCTGCACTGCGTGTGATCAGATGTCAGAGCTGTATGTGTGCTGCTGTGTGAGATATTTCACCATTCTGAAACAGGGGAGCCTCTGGAAAGAGTGCTACCTCTCTGAACATGGCCCTTTTAAATATAATTAATTTCAAATATAGGGTGTTTTAATGTGGCCATATTTGTATTTCAAGGTTTGCCTTCTACTACTATTTGAATGAGCTACTGTAATTTTGTATTGAGACACTGTTACTTGTCTGATGGCACAGTAAAAACCCTTCATATGGTGACCTACAGTATATATATATAGTTACAAATAAAACATGAGGCTTTCCTAAGCTGAATTGTGTTTTGCATGTATCTCATCCAGAAGTGAAGATCTAACATTTTAAATTTTGGTTACCCCAAAAAGTGAAAAGTGAGAAAATCTCATTTAAAGATTCTATTCTGTGAGGCAAGAGCATTGCTACAAACGCAATCAATTACGCTTATGTCTGTTTTGCTATGGCACATAGCTATCCCAGAGGCGTAGCTGGATATATTATTTATGAGCATTCAAAATTAGAAACACTTATTAGAAAACTCTAGAGACTGTTGTGTGTGAAAATCCCAGGATATCAGCAGTTTCTGAAATACTCAACCCAGCCCTTCTGGTACCAACAGCCATGGCACGGTTAAAGTAACAGGTCACATTTTCCCCCATTCTGATGTTTGATGTGAACATTAACTGAAGCTCTTGACCTGTATCTACATGATTTGATGCACTGTGCTGCTGCCACATGATTGGCTGATTTAGATATCTGCATCTATGTGCAGGTGTACAGATGTTCCTAATAAAGTTGACAGTGAGTGTACATACATTGATCATCCATAACATTAAAACCTCCTGCCTAATATTATGTAGGTCCCCCTTATGCCATCAAAACAGCTCTGATTCGTTGAGGCATGGACTCCACAAGCCCTCTGAAGGTGTGCCGTGGTATTTTAACTTTAAGTCTTGTAAGTTGCGAGGTGGGGCCTCCATGGATCGGACTTGTTTGTCCAGCACATCCCACAGATGCTCGATCGGATTGAGATCTGGAGAATTTGGAGGCCAAGTCAACACCTTGAGTTCTTTGTCATGTTCCTCAAACCATTCCTGAACAGTTTTTGCAGTGTGGCAGGGCGCATTATCCTGCTGAAAGAGGCCGCTGTAATTAGGGAATACCGTTGCCATGAAGGGGTGTACTTGGTCTGCAACAATGTTTAGGTAGGTGGTACATGTCAAAGTAACATCCACATGAATGCCAGGACCCAAGTTTTCCCAGCAGATCATTGCCAGATGCTCAGATCCAGTCGTCTAGCTGTCAAAATTTGGCCTTTGTCAAAGTCGCTCAGATCCTTACGCATAGCATCTACAAATTTGTGACGCTGTTAAAACTGTCTGTTGTGACTTGTGAAGTGGCATGGTGCTTTAGCAGCACTGCATGTGGAATGACGATTCACCATCTGTAATTTATATTCTTCTGTTCTTTCTTGACCATCAGGGTGGAAAGAAAAGAGAGGGCCAGGTTAAAAACGGTCAAATTCAACTCCAAGTCTCGAGACAAAGAGGTAAGTCACTGCATAAAATGATTCAGACATAATACAGGGTATTAGAACCATCTATAACCACGTATATTTGATGTGAGGTATGGAAATAAACTCTGATATGCAGATGCATTTGTATTAATATATTTAGATAAACAGCATTAATGTCACATTCACAGCTAAAAGTTTAGGATAGAATAATGCACCTTCCTCATCTGATAATGTATTCAAATGCTAAAAATGTTTTCACACCACAGAACTGACGGCTGATTTTCCACTTTGTGCTACAAAGGACATTCATGTGCAGTATAGAATTGTGATTTTATTTTATTATTATTATTTTATTCAATTTTATAAATCTTTAAAGATTTTACAAGTAAAACTAGTGCATTTTACCTGACTGAATGTACAGTACTATATTGTGTTAATCCCTCCTACAGACAGGCATGCTTGTGAGAGTCTCGTTAAAAGCATGTGACAGGTTAACCTTCACGTCTTTGCTGCTCTGTTCTCCATTACTGACCTAACTTGCACTGTAGTTCAGACTCACTTTTCAACCACATATCCCAATGCAACACCAAATTAAATAATGCATGAACTTCTCAGGTAAATAACAAAGCAACAAACAAAATGAAATATTCTTGCCATTGATGTAAAACTGCTCTGTTCCTGCATGGTGGCTGCTTCCAGCCTCTTTTCTCTCCTGTGTGCTGTTTGCTTTCTGATTGCTGTTCCTTTTTTCATATTTATATTTTTATTTTAATCACTGTCACCTTTCTTACACTTTTGCTTTAAAATCCATTAATCACTCAGTCAGTTGTAGGCTTGTTTTACTCTTGGAGCAACCTTTTTTATCGTTTCTTTCATGAGTGTAAATGTATTTCAGCTCACAATCGTTATTGACTCCGTTACCACAAGTAATGGAAGTGCATCATACCTTATACGTATTAACTAATAATCAATTTCAGTTTTCACAGTTCATTAAGCATGTAGTCAGTGGTCACAAGCTCCGTCTGTATATTTCCATTTACAGAATATTCCAGTAATTTTTTATTTATTTATTTTTTTAATTTACACTCACTTGAGTTATATTAATAATGGGGAAACTCCTCTTTTCTTTCCTAAATACTTGACATTTGATCTCTGTAGTTGTTTATGACCTTCCAATAAACCTACATCCTGCTGTTTTATTTATTTATTTGTTTACATCGAGTTGTTTTACTAGTGAATATTTATTTGCAATATTATCGGGCTAATATATATCTTTTTTTTTTTCTTTTTTTTCTTTTTTTTTTTTTTTTTTAAATATAATAGCTGTTATATGATTTAGTATATTGCAGTATTCTGTTGGTATTACCACTTGAATAATCTGGCAACTGCTGAAATGACCTAACATTCAGATAATTAGTGTGCATGTGAACGCACTCACGACTGGGGTTCAGTTGGGCATCTGTTCACACCTGTAGCAGACACCTCCCTTCCATTTCTCTTTTTGTTCTCCATCCTTCCCTCTCTTCCTCAGCAGTCACTCAATGGCAAGCCTAAAAAGCACGTCTTTTCACATAAATTCCCCTTCTACAAGAACAAGGAGCAGAGTGAGCAGGAAACAAGCGATGTGGAGCGTAAGTACACCTGTGCACACGGGACAGTGCAGGACAAAGCAGCAACTAACCGCTGGACAAAACACCTCATACTCCATACTGCAACAGCAACCATGCCAAACGTCATTACAAGGCTTTATACTTCATCTCATGATGTGTTTTTATTCTGAAAATATGATATAACTTGAGAAATTTTAAAGTAGGTTTGTTCCCTGGGAGGACAAAATCCTATTCTGTTGCAGTATGGAGGTTTGGTTGTTCATCTGTAACGCTATGTGCAAGTTCAGTAACCTTTATTTTTGTGATTTTTTTTTTTCTATTTGTGTGCTCTCTGACGACTCCTCCACAGGACCTGAGTGACGACAAAGGCTTGAGTAAGTCATCCTGGACTCCTGCAGTCTTAGACGGCCCTGCCCACTCCTCAGCATGACCTCATTTTAGTTTTTCCTTTCTTTTTTTTCCACCTTTCGCCTTATAATAATCTAATAAGTAAGCTTTTCTATGAAAAGTGCCAGAGTCTCTCCACGTGAGCTGGAAAGATGACTTTTATTTTTACAATGACCGGAGCAATATAGAAATTACTTTTGCAGGTTTATAAGCTCTGTGACTAATCACACATGGGATAGGTCGACCTGACATACAGATAAGATGACTACAGTATACCATTATATTCTGTGATCCAGCAGGCTTACTTTGTACCACATGGAGACAGATTGTAATTTAACAGATTGGATTTTTTTTTTTTATCATATGGAAGACTTTTAAGATTGTTATGGCTTGTCATTCAACATTTAAGGGACAAAAATACAAAACTGTAACTCTCTCTCGTGTGTGTGCTCTTGCAGTACACTTAAATATTACATGAAATGCCAGAGCAGCATCACAACCTAACATATACAGTTATCAGAGCTTAAATCCTGTCATGATGGCTCTGAAATTGTCAGTGAGTTAGGCTTTATTTATTCATAATTTCAATCATAATTTCTTTATCCTAAGCAAGATTTAAATCAGATTATCATATGATGTCTGGTATCTCAGCACATTCTCTCCACTGGAATGCTTATGAAGAGTATCTAAAAATAGTGCTAATGCACTACTACCACTACATCATACTACACTAAATAGCTTCCTAATGATGAAATGGCTGTGCAGTTTTACAGCATATACCTGGCCTCTGTTTATTTTACAGTGATTAAGGTTTTTGTCATTAAAATAAGAACACCAAGTTCACATTAAGCACTTAATTATGTCCTGTTGTGTGGAAGATATAAGAGCACAGTCTTTTTGTTTCACAACAGCTACAGGAGAGCTATTACAAGATTGACATTTACATTTCCTCTTGCTCTTGTCTTCATTTGCATTTCAAAGGCTTTTACAAAAGACCTGTCCACCTGTCCATTTACAAAGCAAACACCCACACCATATGTTCAAGACGCATCAGTGTTGTTGTTGTTTTTGTGATCATAGCACACACGCAAAAATAAGACACATTGTAATTTCAACACATTGCATATTTCCGGAGGCTTTGCGACAGTCGGTGCGGGTGGTAACATGGCACAGAGAGGAGCAAATGTAAAAAGGGTTTCAACCCATTGTCAAGAGTTGTTTAAGCATGCTGCTGCGATATCCTGTCTTATACCACAGCGCTGAAAAATGTCAGACTGTTTATATGGAGAAGCTGTAAGGAGATTTAATATTTATGGAAGGATTCTCGGGTGCCAGCGCTTTGTAGTGGTCAGTAAGTTTTACTCAGTGGGAAAGTCTTCAGGATAGAGGAAATTGAGCTTTCCAGTTCCTGGGTAACATGACAAGCTGCTTTTGACGGAACACTGTTTATAGTTGCTATAACTGATGTGATAACAGGAACTATCTTGCCTCACATACATTTCATAACACTAAATGTAACTATAAACAGTTAAAACTACGTCCTACATTAATAAATAATTTAAAAAACAAATTACTAGAGGTCGACCGATAGTGGATTTTACAGATACCTATAATTAAGTTGGGCAGTACCTACCGATAACCGATTAATCAACTGATAGTTCTTATTGATACTGAATATAAACATAACACTCAAAGTAAAATATTGCTGAACTTTTTTATAAATAACCAGTACTGACTTTACCATGAAAATGTACTGCACTTTTTAAATGAAATAAATCTATAAATATTATTATATAATAACTGTTAATAAATATTAAAGTAAATAAAAGATATACATCCAAACTGAACCAAAAAGTAACACTCCAAATAACAAATAGAAATAGAGACATCCAAAATGAATTTTAAAAAAACAAAAAAAAAAACACTGCAAATAACACAACAAAATTTGTCAGTGATAGTTTTTATTTCGCCTCTAGAGGCCGTTCTCGTACTGTATAATGACAGCGGACCTTTCTCAGACGCTCCTATCGGTGTGGATTTTTGGTTATCAGTGCTGATTAATTGGCAAAACCGATCAATCGGTCGACATCTAAAAATTACCGTAGTAGGCAAATACTTCAGGACATGCTGTCATAGGAAAATAATCAACTTTGGGGTGTTAACAGTAACTCTGCTTCACCACCCCATCATGGATTATTTTCCTATAACAACGTGCCGCTTCTGTTCCTCTTCTTCTCTTTAAGAAGTGAATACAGAGTGCTTTTTTGAATTTTTTTTTTTTTTTTTTTTTTTTTTTTTGTAATGACATATATTTTTAGTGTTTTCTGTCTGACTAAATTTTATGCTGGCATTTTAGTGGTAGTGTCCTAAGCGCAGAGACTAGGATACAAAAACAGCCACAAAACTGAGCTGTGAGAAATGGGACAAGACTTACAATGGGACAAGGCTTGGGAAAATGCTGTCATATCCCTACATCTGCGCTGAAAAGGGGTCTCACATTTTTTAAGCAAAATGAATTTGAAAATTCCACTGTGTTGTCATTGTCACACCCCCTTTATGCTCATCCACCAACAGCATATTAATAGTAACAGTACACAAACAAGAAGAAAACTGGCTTTCATACAACCAAAATCGTAACATGTGAAGAAGTCTTGCCTGTCAATCATGTTGCCTGTAGATTTAGAAAGCTCCCCCTATGTACAAGTATTCCAGTATTTTATCCTAGGCAGCTCACTTTTGCCATTTTTAGGGACATGACTTTTGAGGTACCGAGTGGTACTATTAGTTTTAGCTAACTTTCCCCAAAATCTCTGACTGTACCTTTAAGTGGTTATGGTACTTTAATCAGTCATACACACTGTCTATGTTGTATTAAAGGGAGTGGGTCTGTGTTTGCAGTCTCACTGAAACATCTGTCTATGGTTGAGTTGTGGATCTCAATATACAGTGTACCATGGCAGTGTTAAAACCCCCTGGAGACCATACCTATGCTGTGCTATCAAACGTATAAAACAAAGAAAATTTTAGAACATATGTGAGCTTGTTTTTCTACAGTGGTGCATTTCAGAATTTTCTTCCCTTTCTAAAAAAAAAAAAAATAAATAAAAAACGAAAACGTCCCAGCTCTCACACCGCTCATTCTATTTCAGTGGTGTGAACTTGCAGCAGCTGAAAATGGAATTAAACTGGAAAGTGCGAGATGATTAGCAGTTTCATGGGTCTCACATATCTGTAACACTGCCATCTGCTGGTCACTGAAATGAGTTCTGTCTGAGTTTTATCTCACTTCCAATCCTGAAGGTGTTTTGCCTGCTGTTTTCCACCATCTTAACACGCCTCATTCAGCTAACTAAGTGCTGTTTAATGATGCAGATTTGGTGTGTTAGATCAGAGAAACATAGCCTTCAAGACTGGAATTGAGAATCTATGCTTTATCTCCTGCCTTGTGTTTTCTTGTGTGGCTGTGTAGTGCTGCTTATGTTGCCCTTTTTTAATTTCAGAGCATGTAACCTCTAATGCCAGTGATAGTGAAAGTAGCTACCGTAAGTGTTTTCCTCTCCTCTTTTGTCTGTCTGGTTCTGTGAAATGTGTGTTTGTTTACCATGTTTTTGTTTTCTCAGTCTTCAAAAGTTTTACTATGATCCCGTACAGATTTATGAGCATAAATGAATATGAAGGAATTGTGTCATGAATAGGGTACTATGTCTATCAGCACTTTTTTTTTTTTTTTTTTTTTTTTTTTTAAGATGATGGCCTTGTTTTGAAAATCACAGCCATTAAAATTAAAGCGGATATTACCTCTGTTATCAGCGACGTGGCTCAGTTATCCAGGTTGTTTATACTTTATGACTGGTGTTCATACTTCTCTGAATTATTACCTAATCACTTGAACGATGTGCATCAGCAGATTTAGAGTACAAACCCTTCCTTGACTTTCCTGTCTACACTTTCTGTCACATGACAATCCCATTCTCCGGTTAGAACGAAAAGCTTTATATAATATGTTTTTGTCATTTGAATTTTGTAGACTGTGCATAAAATATTTGTATTTCAGAGCAGACATGTTGAAAATGTTCAGGGAGAAATAGGTCAGCTACTTCTGCATTGAGGAGATTTATATCAACTTATTGTAAATGTTAGACATTTGCTAAAGGCTTCTCTTTTCTCTGTTCTACCAGGTGGACAGGAAGAGTATGTTCTGTCATATGAGACTGTGATTCAGCAGGAAGGTAAGTGTCTTAAGGAGTGGCTGGTATAAATGGGCTAGCAGGGATAAGCCTCCCAAGCTCCCCTCCCCTGTCTTTCAAACTAGGGAAACATTGTCCAATCAAAGTATAAATTACACAAAAAGACACAAGACAGAATGGTAATTTTAGTGTTGTTGTTTTTTTTTTGGTTTGAACAAAAGAGTTACAGCTGTTCTGTTTTCATGTTTGGTATTTGGAGGAAACTTAGCATGAAGCCAGTAGAGCATTACAGACATGAAACACAAACGTTTGAGATCACGAATGCAGCCTCATGTCTGCGTTTGTGTAATAATTTGGCCCACATAATTCTTATTATCCTATTGATGAGATCACATGATACATCGCATTGCTGAATTCTAAATGTTTCATTTTCGAGCTACTGATACATATTAGATTTTAGCCCTCCATCTAATGTCCTAACCAGCCGTCACTGCTCTAGGCTATTTGATCATGAAAGTTTGTCATCAAATTGTCTCTGACTTTGCAGTGAGTTATGCTCGTCCCGTGATTGTTCTGGGCCCTATGAAGGACCGGATCAACGATGACCTGATATCAGAGTTTCCTCATAAGTTTGGATCATGTGTCCCTCGTGAGTACTGTGTGCACTGCGTCCTTATCACTCCTCTCATACGACATTCCATCTTCAGGTTTCAATATGCCATGATTTGCTGTTTAATCTTAATATGGATATTAATCTTAATCCTATCATCTCCCTCCCTGGTGCAGACACAACCAGATCAAAGCGAGACTACGAGGCTGATGGCAGAGATTATCACTTTGTCATATCTCGAGAGCAAATGGAGAAAGACATCCAGGATCACAAGTTCATAGAGGCGGGCCAGTATAACAATCATCTGTATGGCACAAGTGTACAATCAGTGCGAGAGGTCGCAGAAAAGGTGACGCTCTTCTCCCTTTTCCCACATACTGTATATATAGCAGAAGTATAGTATATACAATTAGTATAACAGAGTACTAAAATAGAAATTGACATTGACGCTAGACACTTTTTCCCTTTTGTCACTTTTTTCCCCTCTTCTGCTCAGGGTAAACACTGCATCCTGGACGTCTCTGGCAATGCTATCAAACGACTCCAGCTAGCACAGCTCTACCCAATCGCTGTGTTCGTCAAACCAAAATCAATGGAAAATATTTTGTAAGTCTATGTTGTTATTGTGTTAAATGTTTAACTGTTTTAATACACGTTCTTTACATAGTACTTTACTTCCATTGTATTATTTTTTTAATGATGACCCCTTCACTGCAGACCATCTCAGACGTGCACTATTTAGTGAATAGGGGAATTTTGTAGAAAATGTGTGCAATTTACCTGGAAAGACCACTGGCTGATAAGTGATCATAGCATGAATAAACTACGTAAAATTGCTTTGCTGAGAAGCTGTCATTTATGATTTTTTTTTCTCATCAGAGAGATGAATAAGAGGCTGACTGAGGAGCAGGCCAAGAAGACGTTTGACAGAGCTATGAAGCTGGAACAGGAGTTTACAGAGCACTTCACTTGTATGTAAAATAGATGGTTACTCTCATTCCACATGCACATCTCACTGTGTCTTTCCTTGTGTCTTTTGCACTATATGGCCTCTTTTTTGTGGACGCAAAGTTGGAAGCACACAATTGTATAGAATGTGTCTGTATGCTGTGTAGCATTACAATTTCCCTTCACTGGAACTAAGAGGCGCAAACGTGTTTCAGTATGGCAATGCCCCTGTGAACAAAGCGAGGTCCATGGTTTGTGCCAAGGTTAATGTGGATGAACTCGAGTGTCCTGCACTGAGCCCTGACCTCAACACCACTGAACACTTTTGGGATGGACTGAAACGCCGACTGTGCCCTAGACCTCCTCGCCAACATTAGTGTCTGACCTCTTGTGGCTGAATGAGCAAAAATCCCCACGGCCCCGCTCAAAAATCTTGCAGAAAGCCATCCCAGAAGAGTGGAGGTTATTATAACAGCAAAGTGAGACTACATCTGGAATGGAATGTTTAAAAAGCACTAACTTTTGGCCATATAGTGTATTTCTCTTTCCTCACTCAAATTATTTAGTTTAATGAGCTTCAATAGATTAATGTATTGAGGTTAATTGGAGTAATAGTTTGGCCTGGAATTAAATTTATACAATTTTCCCTCTGGTAAACTCAACAGGCTTAGCAGACTTTCTTTTGGTGTTGTTTTTTTTCTTGTAATGATGGGGAATAAACAGATTTTACACATGTGCAAACTCATATATATATATATATATATATATATATATATATATATATATATATATATATATATATATATATATATATATATATATATATATATATACACATGCCACGGAAACCAGCCCTACACAGTGCATTGACCCTATCATCCCTGCTGCTTTCTTTTTACTTATAATGCAGAAGAAATGTTTTCTTTTACTTTTTGGTATTTTCTTGACAGTAGACTTGCACCTTTAGACCATACTGCAATTCCTGCCCATAGATCAGTGTTTTGGTGTGATATACCCACTCTCTTTTCTTTTATCCTAGCCATTGTACAAGGGGACACCCTGGAGGAGATCTACAACCAGGTTAAACAGATCATAGAAGATCATTCTGGACCATACATCTGGGTGCCAGCCAAGGAGAAATTGTGAGATGGCTGAAGTCAGAGAAACCATCCCCCTACCCCCCCCCACCCCTCTTTTTTTTCCTTTGCTCTTTTTTTTGGGTGAATTGAAATAGGAAATGCTCCACTATCCGAGGGCGTGTTTGTGAAAGTGGGCAGAGATGGTCCAGCACGTCTCATTAAGACTCGATTCTGGAGTTCTGTGTTTCCAGATTTCATGGAGAAGTGTTATACCTAACTAGGGCCTCATTGGGAGATTATATGGTACAGCTTCCTTAATGTTTAAGGCGGGTGAATTTATAGATGGAAAAGATTTTAATGCATACTTGGATTTTGTTTGGATTTTTTTTTTTTTTTTCATATAGCAGTGCATCAAAAATGCACTCATGTACGATCACTTGGAGCGACACTTTGCACGTTTTAGCACTAAAAGCATGTTTTGGATGGTTCTGTTCTAGTTAACCTACGTTGTTTTTAAGTTTTTCTTAGACATGTATTTGAGCTACATTAACCACAGCCACAAAATCTTTTTTTTTCTATCATACTGTATACTCCCTGTGATCTTATAGTAGGATCAAAACATTTAACTTATGCAACTATCCAGCTTCTAAACTGCACAAACCGATGGATGGCTTGACTGATGTCCTGGCACAAAATGTGATGGTTCAAGGATTCCTGGATGTTTTCTGCTGATCAGGGTGTTTCTGAGAGTATGAATTTGAGGTTTACAGTGGCATGGCTGAAAGTGTTGTTTAAAATTCAGGTGAATGTGTATTTTAGGACATAAATTCACAATGCAAATCTTATGAGAATTTACTGTACACTGAGATTTTAACATGTATTTAACCCTGAGTATACTGCCTATTTTGTTATAATAAAATCTCTATATTGAGCTTTACTTTAACTCTAAAAATATGGGAATAATTATCTTTATATTGAATAAATATATATGAAAATATATCAATCTATATAAATATAAAAAAGAATATATTTTCCTTTACTTTCACCGTCATCTCTTTACTTGTTGTTTTTTTTTTCATGGCCCTCAATGAAGATGTACCTGGGCTGAGTGGGCAGTTTTTTTTTTTTTTCAAATGCAGTCGCTAGCAGTTCATTCTCCTCTGCCCTCTGAATCCTGTCTCATGTGGTGTGCATGGTTTTAAAAGCAATAGTATTTATAATACGTGTGTAATCAGTACAAGAGCTGTATTACGCCTTTGCGTTGAGTTGTGAAGATGCCGGGTTTGTTGTTGAAAGTCAGCAGAAGCTCGTAAACCCAATCCTTTAGACACAGTGGTCACTCTTAGCTGGACAGAGGGTCTCCGAGGTTCTCTCAAACACAAGCCTTTATTTCTCCACTGGAGGGCGCTCACAGAATCCTGCTCTCACTTTCATTCTCACCCGGAGATGATTGTTTTCTGAAAGGCTGACTTCGCTTCCATTGGACCACAGCTTTCTAACACATTTTTGACTGGACATTGTAAATATTCCGATCTGATTCATTTAATTTGTCAGAAGACAAGAAGTGCTAATAAACAAATCACACACTGGTTTTTTTTTTTATGAATGTATCTTTCTTTATGTCGTCACAGGATGAGCATCTGCCATTTTTATACAGAATCAAGTACGTCCTGTGATGAACACAGCTAGTGTTTCTGGGTGTTTTTTTTGTTGTTTGTTTGTTTGTTTGTTTGTTTTTAAACTACATAACAGATCAGTTTTTTGATTGGAGAATCTGACTACTTATCTAATAAATTATTTTATTGATAATGAGGAAATTTAGATTTACTTTGGATTACTTATGATCAAGCTGGTTTATTTGCTTTCATATAGGCTACTTGTATAGAATAATCTAGTGCCGATTTAATAAAGGTATTAATTTATGAAAGCATGAAAAAGAGCAAAAGAATTAGACCAAAAATGGGAGATGCAGATGATACTGTATAATGTTAGATAAGGTTAAAGATTAGTCAGACACAAGGACATATCTCGTATTTTGGTTGCTTATTCATGAAACTATGCATAGCTCATATTTTCCCCAGACCCAGCTATAGTATATTTAACGAGCAGTCTTACCTCACCATGTATATTTAATCTGTAACTATCCAACAGCATATCTGCTTGCAATTTTTTTTTTTTTTTTTTTAAACATTTATGATGTTGATCCAAACAGGCTACCTTCCTGTTATAAAATAATAACCCAGATCACCTCCATAATAACACCGCCCTGCATCTAGAAAAAAAAAGTTTATGCTGTTTTGCAAATCACATTTGTTTTTACCTATTTTGGTCATGCCGAGTTCAAATATGCCACTGAAAATTCCCCATCACGTACTGTTTTCCCACAAAATAAGAATGAAGTTTTTAATAATTTTGCTAAATTTATATTGCTTTCAGGGTTTTATTTAAATTGGTAGAAGCTGTCAAATTTCACTATTATTATTTATTAATTACAACAGCAGGCACACAAAACACAACACTTGTTTACAACATGAACTGCAGACAAATAGTCTGTGAAATGTTTGTGAAAATCTCTGAATAAAGCTATTTCATAAGACGAACATTATAATAATATGCAGAGTGCTTAAGGAGCGAACTTCTTTTTGAGGGATTTTCTGGAATGGCTGACTTCTTGGCAATCTCTCTGAAGGCACCAGCAGTAGTCAGCCATCATGTTCACATTCCATCTACCATGGTTTGTCCTGGTCACCCAGCTTCATTCCAAAATGTGCAGAATATGCCTTTTTTTTTTTTACAAAGTCTGTAATTTTCTGCCGTTGTTTGGATGTTGCAAAACACCCACAGATGTAGCAGAAATCATCTGGGCTATGCTTGCATTTCCGTCTTTCACTGGTCATTATAAATCCCTGAAATCAGGAGTTTTGTGTGCATGTAAGTGTGCCTAGCATTCATATAAGGGCTAATCAGAGGAAAAGTGATAAATGTTGCTCACCTATTGTACATAAACATAGTGTTTCCTGTGTTGGTGGCAGTGTATCTGGCAATAGCTCTAATGTTCATGGTCCATCTTAGGCAAAAAAGCTCTACACTTGACATCAGGCTTTGTGAAAATGTGTGATGTTCTAGAGCAAAACTAACAGCATATCTGGACTCAGCATCTAAGTATTAGTAAGAAACAACTATCAGATCCTATTCAGCAAATCTGATGCAGGGCGGTGCTATCAGTAACTTTATTGTATGGTTCATTTTACTAAAGCAACTGTGTCAGTATTTTGGAGTTGACTTGTGGTTTATGCTGCAACACATTGAATCATATTTAATAAATTAAAGTAGTGCTATAAAGTGCTAGATAAGAAAAAGTTCAGTTTGTAGGTCCAAAAAATTAATCTGATTTATTCACCGTACTTTCAGATTAATGGGTGTAGGAGTTTTCTAAGCATTATATGAGCTAATCAAGCACTGGCTCATTTTGCTCGGTATTATTCATATGTTACATCAAGTTCCTCCTCTGAATGTTGGCTCTTCAGGTCTGGATTCTGCTCGAGCCCTGGTGTTAGTGACGCCCTTCACCTGAACGGCTTCATTGTACCTTCTGTGGGCCTCTTAGGTGGGGCTTGAAGCGTGTGTGTAATGAAAGACTCCTGTGTATGTGTGTGTGTGTGTGTGTGTGAGCGCGCGCGCATGCGCATGTTTTTATATCTTGGTGGGAACACAATGTTTGTTATTTGTTTGTTTGTTTGTTTGTTTGTTTGTTTGCAAAAACTTCAGGTTTTATTTAAAAAACTAAAATAGCCAAAAGGTTTCCTTTTTTATTACTGAGCTTAAAGTTAGGGTGTATATTTATGTGTAGACTGAATTAATTAGCTTTATTAATAATGATGACAATAATAAATTAAATGCATTATATTAAATTATATTAAAATTTATTCAAAATGCATTATTTAATGCATTAATAATAATAATAATAATAATAATAATAATGTAATAATTAATAGTAGCCTAATGGAAGGTCCTCACAAGTATAGTCTCTCTCTCTCTCTCTCTCTCTCTCTCTCTCTCTCTCTCTCTCTCTCTCTCTCTGTGTGTGTGTGTTTGTGTGTTTGCGCGCGCGCGCTTCTCCCTTGTACGTGTCACCTGAGGGATAGGCCCAATTTGATGATCCTTTTTCATTGACAATCATGCGCATTTGATGCAACAACAACAAAAAAAGATTAGGCACTGAGATTACTGGACAAAAAAAAAAACGACTTGGACTTTGTCTCGGTTTGGACTTTGTCCTTCAGGAGGCTTTAGAAAGCAGGCAGTGTTGTAAATGCAGCAGTTGAGTGCGCAGTTGGGAGTCATGGGCATGTGGATGTGGACTGCACTGAGCGCGCTGCTCTTCATCACACACAGCGGTAAGACTTTACCTATTTCACACCCATTATTAACTACACTATACACCCAGTAACCGCATACAATCATTCTTATACTTACCAAACCTCATTAAACAACTCTTATTTATTCCTATCGCCCTCTGCGCATAGTTCTGGCTCAGTGCGTGATTTACAGAAGTGCGTTTTATCCAGAGAGAGAGAGAGAGAGTCAGAAGCGCGCGAGACACTCACGCCTTTCATACCGCATATGTCATAATTCCTACTTTAAAATGATCAATTCTTTGTATATAATGAAAATGAAGACTTTTTTTAAGACTACATTTCCTTACCACGTCATTACTAGCTCCGTGGCTTGTGAAACACAAAAGCAGTAATAGAACAATGATGTACCAAAATAATAAATAAATAAAAACAACATTTAAAAAACCGACTTTACTTAGTTGGGATTAATATTTTATAATTAAACTACGAAGTTATTTCTCGTAATTAGGCTACAACTCTCTGTGTGTGTAAGCATGCTGAAGTTATAATGGTGTGTCCCTGTTAAAGATTATACTGAGGGAACTGCCTAAATATGAAATACTTTCAGTTCACTTTACCAGGGCACTTGAATATTTAGGCTTATGTTTGAGGAGATTTCCCCAGATTTATACAGTTGCAATCAAAATTATTCAACCCCCACTGCAAATCAGGTTCATTGTCAAATAGACAGACTTTCAGCTGTTTGCAATGAACGGATCAAACAAAAGCAATTGAAATAGTTCAACACAGTGAATGCTTCAAGTGGTTTCCCCAAATTCAACTGAAAATGCAACTTATAATGACTTCTCCAGTTTCAAAATTATTCAACCCCCTGAATAGAATCCCTCACAACAGCACAAATATGTTGTCTCAAGCACTCTGATGCAAAGTGAAAGTTATTTTGGCAATAAACCTGATTTGCAGCTGTGTGTGTGTGTGTGTGTGTGAGTATAGGGTATATATATATATATATATATATATATATATATATATATATATATATATATATATATATATATGTGTGTGTGTGTGTGTGTGTGTGTGTGTGTGTGTGTGTGTGTGTGTGTGTGTGTATGTACACAGTACTGTACTAACAGTTTTAGGCACATGCAAAGAAATGCTGTAGAGCAAAGATGCCTTCAAAATAATGAAATTAAATGTTTCTACATTTTAAAAAAAACACCGTAAAGAGCAGTAAACAGTAGCAAATGAAATAAAATCAATATTTGGTGTGACAAAAATATAAAAATTTAAATAAAAATAGTAGTCTCCGGTACAATTACAATAGCTGGAAAGTTTTATTGAGCATCTTGCAGAACCAGCCACAGTTCTTCTGGAGACTTTGACTTTCACACTTGCTTCTTACTATAGTATATATATATATATATATATATATATATATATATATATATATATATATATATATATATATATATATATATATATATATATATATAGTGTGTATCTATATATACAGTACTGTGCAAACATTTTAGGCACCCTATTTTTTAGTACAAACTTTGTTATAGATTTTTTATTTTATGACTTTTAAGATTCCCAGACATTAGTTTTCTAGCACAAAATTAAATGTTACAGAAAAATGTTTGTATGTCATTAAAGAAAGCAGCATATTAAGTAAGAGACACTTTTCAGACAAAAAACACAATGAAGGCTGCTGGGTTTTGCTGCAAAAATAAGAAGCAAGTGTGAAAGTCAAAGTCTCCAGAAGAACTGTGGCTGGTTCTGCAAGATGCTCAATAAAACTTACCAGCTCATTTCCTTATAAAACTGCACACATTGTAGCGGAGACTACTATTGTTATTTATTTGTTTATTTTTTTTGTCACACCAAATATTTACTTTGTTTCATTTACTACTGTTTACTGCTCTTTACAGTGCTTATTAATAAAGTTGATATACTTGAACAAAACCACAAGGAAAATGAGCTTTTTCAATTATTTATTCAACAGAAATATCAATAGATGTGATATTCTTCTTTGGATAAAGTAAGTACATCCTTGGCCTCAGAAGCTAGTATTGCCCCCTTTAGCAGAAATAACTTCTTGTAGGTGTTTTGCATAATTGTCCATAAGGCTTGTTGGAAATATTGACCACGTTTCCATGTAATATTCTTTCAGTTGCAAGATGTTTGAGGGTTTTCTCGCATGTACTGCCCGTTTTAAATCTCCCCACAACATTTCAATGGGATTCAAATCCAGGCTTTGACTAGGCCATTCCATAACGTTCAAGTTCAAGTTCAAGTTCAGTTTATTTGTATAGCGCTTTTAACAGTGGTCATTGTCCCAAAGCAGCTTTACAGAAATATATACATTCAGGACATAGATTTTAAATTTATGAATTTATCCCCAATGAGCAAGCCAGAGGCGACGGTGGCAAGGAAAAACTCCCCGAGACGATATGAGGAAGAAACCTTGAGAGGAACCAGACTCAAAAGGGAACCCATCCTCATCTGGGTAACACCAGATAGTGCGATTATAAATAAATAAATCCCTTCTATAAATGTACTAATACTACATGGTCAAATAGCAGTTGTGTAACCAGGAAAATTCATTACAGTTTTTATATGAAGTCTGTTTTGTTGAACTTCACCACTGTTCACTGATGGAGACTTGAGTGCCAAACTGTTTGTGGCAATTGTATTCCTAGCCATCATAGCATAACTGTTCATATGAATTGAGGTCCAAAGCCATATTTATGGTTTTTAAGTGGTACCATCCTCAGTAATCTCAATGATCTTTAGGCTGCACCATGTGGGGCCATCCTCAGCAGCAGCATGTGACTTCCATTTGATGAGATCTCCAACTAGAAGTGGGGCATCAGGATGGATCAGACAGGTCCAGAGAGCAGAAGGGGTCAGGATCACTGGCATCTCAGGAGTATCATGTGTAGCTCAACAGAAGGGGAGAGAGAGAGAGAGAGAGAGAATTAGGTATGCTTATTGTCCTATAATGGTTAAGGACAGTGTACTTTGTGTGAGTGAAAGCAGGTACTCCGGCAAGACTAGCTAAGACAGCATAACTAAAAGGGAGAGCCGGAAGGTAACACAGAGATGAGGGCTCCCTGGGACATAAGGCGGCCAGCCCCTCCACCATCAACAAACCTGGGTGAATGCGTGAAAGTGGGGGGGCGACAGCATCCAAACATCCAGTTCACTACAACACACTGCGATTGCACAATGCCTGTGAGACCTCTAGATCTGCTCCTTTACCTAAGAAAAAAACTATTCATGAAAAGCTTGACTAAACAAATATGTTTTCAGCCTGGACTTAAACACTGAGACTGTGTCTGAGTCATGAACACTAATTGGAAGGCTGTTCCATAACTGTGGGGCTTTGTAAGAGAAAGCTCTTCCCCCTGCTGTAGCCTTCACTATTCGAGGTACCAACAAATAGCCTGCACCTTTTGATCGAAGTAGGCGTGGCGGATCATAAAAGACCAAAAGTTCGCTTAGGTACTGTGGCGCGAAGCCATTTAGCGCTTTATAAGTCAATAGTAGTATTTCATAATCAATGCGAAATTTCACTAGGAGCCAGTGCAGTGTGGATAAGATAGGGGTGATGTGGTCATATGTTCTGGTTCTAGTAAGGACTCTTGCAGCTGCATTCTGGACTAACTGGAGTTTGTTTATGCTCCTACTGGAACATCCAGACAGTAAGGTGGATGGGGGATTTGCTGGTGTGCTTAGGATCATTATCTGTTCAACTTCAACTTTCGGACAGATGGCCTCACATTATCTTCAAGCACTCTTTGATATGATGCAGAATTCATAGTTGAATCAATGAATGCAAGCTGTCCAGTCCCTACAGCAGCGAAGCAACCCCAAACCATAACATTTCCACCACCGTGCTTCAGAGTTGGTATGAGGAGCTTCTCCTGAAAAGCTGTCTTTGGTCTGTGCCAAACATGTCTGCTGTTACTGTAGCCATACAACTCTATCTTTGATTTTTTTTGCAGGGACGGCCAGTCCCAGACAAATTGGCAGTCATTTGAAATCTGCACCAATTGTAGATGATTTTCCTTACAATTCCTTCAAATAATTTGAAGATCTTTTTAAATCCTTTGCCAGACCCATAGGCATCCACAACCTTTTGTCTGAAGGCCGTATAGAACTCTTTAGATCTTGGCATGATGACACCACACACCTCAATAGCAAAGGGAACACCAGACACTAGATATGAGAGGGGTATAAATAAGACAGGTTTTTAGACAAGCTATATATTTAGCTTGTCTTAAAAGTGGAAATGTGACAGAATGGACAATATTTTAGACATGAACACATGTTATGATAGCAAACACAACATTTTCTGTTTCTCAAAGATGTTGCGTTACACAGTGTGTTCATTGTTACTGTAATTGTAGGACTGTTGGTTTGTGATAAAGCACCTGTGGTGTCATGTACAGCAGCCAGCATCGTGTCTGGTTACTGTGACCCAAAAAAAAAAAAAAATCAGGGTAAAAGCACACATATTATATGTACATTATATTATATGCACATTACATTATATGTATGTATACATTATATACATACATATAATGCAATGTACATGCTGAGATTTATGTATACATATTATATGTGCATTACATGTATGCATACATTACATACATACATATTTAATTGTGTAATTGTGGGTTCTATCAGGTTCTTTATGATGACCTACATATTGTGTGCACTCTTTAAAAAAAAAAAAAAAAGATTCTTCAAGGGTTTTTAAGAGCTTACTGGCTCAGTTAAGGTTTTCTTCTACTAAACACTCTGCTATAGGGTTCTACATAGAATCTTTGTGTTCTTCTTAAGGGTTCTACATTTTTTCTAAATTGTAGCGATACATTTAATAATAATAATAATAATAATAATAATAATAATAATAATAATATTAACAACCTGTGGTGTGTGTGTCTCTAGTGTGCAGCCAAACCAGCATAAGATGGTGCACAATTTCACAACAGGAGGAGGGCAAGTGCAATGCCATGGGAACGGCGTTCAGCAGCGTCTCTATCCGGCCTACACTGCGCTGCATACGCACAAACTCTGTCACTGAGTGCGCTCAAAAACTCATGGTAACATCTCCTACATGAAACCATCACTCTTGATAAAATGCAGTTAGGTCATGACATGTAGCATTGCAGTTCTTTGTCTTTTCTCTTAACCAGTAATTTTGAGCGTAATAAAAACTGTGATAATAACGTTTATGCATGTAAGATGATCCTAACTGTCATACACTCATGCCATATATTGCTTGCTGAAGTAGATTGTATTACTATAAGGAACTTTGATGATAAATGGGATATGAAAATTCTAAAATTGATGGTTTTCTTTACATGTTAATTGACTAGTATAGCTACACACAGATTGCTGTGGCAATCTGCATTATTAAATGAAAAAGGTACAGCTTATGGTTCACACAGTGGCCTCCCAAGCCTGTGGGGGTCTCTGCCTTATGGGATGTCCAGCCTCTATATAGTATTTTGCTCATATTGCGCAGCACTGGTGCCCTTACGTTAAAGTTTATGCTTTGGCTAAAAAAAAGTGTTCAGTCATTATGAAAAGTTTAATACATAAGTCTATGCTCTGTCTTTAGGCAAATGAAGTTGATGCATTTTCTACCAGTGCCAAAGACATCTATGAGATTGGAAAGGAAGCCACATTCAAAGTTGCTGCAGGAGAGTCCAGTGTTGATGGTATGAGGGTTTTTTTTTTTTTTTTAATTCCTGCTCATGAATTCTGTGCACATTGCTATTACTATAGAGGAGTTGAATGCGTAGTCCTGGTATTGGTCTGAACTCTGACTTTCAATTGCTGCCAACAGATATATATTCATAATTTATTTTTGATATGATAAGGATTTATCTTTACCGTCAAATTGCTTGGCATAAAGCCACAGTGTGTTATCTCTAAAGATTATGTGTTCAGTGTTAATGCAGATTCACATTGGCTTCACATTGGCTCATTGAACTCTCTGACTTGTAGGTGAAGGAATGACATATTATGCAGTTGCTGTGGTGAAGAGAACAAATTCACACATTAACATCAACAACCTAAAAGGGAAGAAGACATGCCACACTGGGATTGGGCGTACAGCTGGGTGGAACATGCCCATAGGCTTTTTGATTGACAGTGGAAGGATGTCTGTTATGGCCTGTAACGTGACACAAGGTGCACACATCACATCTAAGAGCATTATTCCCTGCTTTATGTTTATGCATGATAAGTGGAGAACATTCTTGGTTGTACAGAGTTCAGTTAAAGATATAACAGAAGGAAATATGTATGAATGAGAAACTGTGGGGTTTGTTGTGGATGTCTAGGTGTTGCAGAATTCTTCAATGCTAGCTGCATTCCTGGAGCAATAGGCCAGGCTCCGTCTCTGTGCCAGCTCTGTGCCGGAGATGAATCTGGAGGCCATAAGTGTGAGGCAAGCAACAAGGAGAAATACTACTCATATAATGGAGCTTTCAGGTAATGTTCTTTTTCATATGCTTTATATTACTAACAGAACTGCTCATTAGTCAAGGAAAGTCAAGTGGGTTTTATTGTCATGCCTGGACAATAAATACACAGGACAGTAACTACACAATACAATAAATATATGACAATAACTACACATGATAATGAATCCCCGGAACAATAAATATACAGGACAATGAATATACAAGATAATAACTACACAAGGCGGTGAATACTCAGGACAGTAACTACACAAGACAGTAAATACTCAGGACAGTAATTACATAGGACAATAAATAATCAGGACAGTAAATTCTCAAGGCAATGAATACACAGGACAATAAATGCTTAGGACAATAATTACACAATGCAAAAAATACACAAGACAGGAATATACTCAGGACAGTAACTACACAGGACAATAAATACTCAAGACGATAAATACACAAGAAAAAACACCACAAAAGACACTAATTAGACAGATTCAAGACAATCACTACACAGTACAGTAATTACTCAGGACAATAAGAAAACAGGACAGCAAAAACTCAAGGCAATGAACACTCAGGACATTGAATATACAAGACAATGTATGCCAAGGACAATAAATACTCAGGACAATAAATACTCAAGACAATAGATACACACGACAAAAAATACAAAAGACAAGAAATGTACAGGACAGTAGATACATAAGACAACAAATACACAGGACAATAAATACTCAGGACAATAAATACTCAGGACAAATAATACTCAGTGAAAATAATAATAAGACAATAATTACACAAGACAAATACACCACATAAAGACACTAAATATTCAAGACAATAACTACACAGACAGTAATTACACAGGACAGTAAATAATCAGGACATAAAATCTCAAGGCAATTAATACACAGGACAATAAATATTCAGGGCAGTATATACACAGTACAATATACACAGTACACAGGACAATAAAAAGAAAAACTCACTAATTGACAGGACAACAGAAGAGAATTGCATGGAAGAATCCAGTGCAAACAATTGTCTCTAAACTGCAGACCCTACCCTGCAATTGGGAAGAAAAAAATATATAGAGAGAAAATACTTTACAGATACTGCTTTAAAGATTACTTAATGGATTTTTTTGGTTTCTACAGGTGCCTTGTTGAGGATGCAGGAGAAGTAGCTTTTGTTAAGCACACCACAGTTGTTGACAATACTGATGGTAAGTCCATTTCATGTCAAGTGGTTATTTTATTATCCCTCCCATATGGATGAGTCAAACAAAACAAAAAAAAGGCACCACACAGGACAGAATAATAAACAGGAGCAGCAGGACAAACAAGACACAGAAAAGCATAGGAGATCTATTGTCAATCTAATGTAGATTGATTATCTCACATAGTATTTTATTTTTTAGGAAAAGGGGACGCATGGGCACAGGATCTCAAGGCTGCTGACTTCCAACTGCTCTGCCCAGATGGAACCCGGAGTCCGGTCTCGGACTACAGGCGCTGCAATCTGGCCCGAGTACCATCCAGAGGCATCGTGGTCCACAGTGACATCGACAGCTCTGTGATATACAACATGCTTAGAGAGGGACTAGTAAGAACATTTCCCTGAAATGTTATAAGATAAAATGCTTTATACCACAGTGTTGTTTAATTCTTGATTGGTCAGAAGGTGTTGATTAATTTTCTCAAACATCAGCTCTGACAGTAGTTCCACCTGTAATTCAAATCACAGGTTTATATTAATGCAGTCATTCTAATACAATATTGTTTCTATAGTAACAAGTCATTAAGTAGCCTATATAGATTGTATTCCATTATAACATTTTGTTTGCATATATTGACCTCCAGTGTAAACAACACAATTTTTGTTTTTCCCCACAGGAGAAGTCTGGCTTTTCTATTTTCTCCTCAGTGGCCTTTAATGGCGAAAACCTGTTGTTCAGTGACAGCTCTACAAAGTTTATCCCCGCAGGAAGTGACGACTACATTCACTGGATGGGACAAAAATACTATAACATATTGAAAGCTATGGACTGCTCAATAAATGGTTAGACCCCCCTCTTTGAATCCATATTCAAATCAATCAGAGGCAGTGAAATCGCCAGTGATAAATGAACACAGTGTTAAAAAACCGCTGCATGTGAATTGGGCCTAGAAAAATCACATCATTTATTGATTTGTTTGCTTGCTTGATTGCTTGTGAAGACCCAAAGAATTTTATATTAGTACAGATTGCTAACTTATGTATTTCTTTATGGTTATGAGAATGCATTTTTTTTTTATTTAAAAAAAAACAACAACAACAAAACAATTAGGTATATAATCAAATGTTTACAATAGTTTACTGTAACTGCTTTAATACTTGGCAAAGAGCAAGAACAGTTTAATCTTTATTAAAATTCACATTGTAAAATTACTAGTACAACCTACAGTATAGACAGAGTTGGCTCTGGTTAGATTTTATAGAAGCTTCTCTCACATATACAAGCATTGCCTCATCCATTGACATTTGAATATTTACATCTTTTGTTATTTTATCAGTTTCTCATACTGTATCTCCACATGTATGTGTGAGAGTGCATATGTTGCATGTACTGTAAGCTGGCACACTCCTATATATGGTGTGTGTGTGTGTGTGTGTGTGTGTGTGTGTGTGTGTGTGTGTGTGTGTGTGTGTGTGTGTGTGTGTGTGTGTGTGTGTGTGTGTGTGGTTGTAGATGTTCCTGAGATCCTGACCTGGTGTGTGCTGTCTTCTGGAGAGCAGAAGAAATGCAGAGACATGGCTCAAGCCTTCCAAAAAAAAGGACTCTCACCAAACATCCAGTGTTTATATGGGAAATCTGTGAATGATTGCATGGAGAAAATACAGGTAGACCAAATCAGCTGAGAACTAAAAGTTCTTATTCTCAGTTATTTTCTAAAGCCTACTTTAAAATTTACTCTCTGTATACACAGAACAAAAAGGCAGATGCCATCACTCTTGATGGAGGCTATATCTACACTGCAGGGAAAACCTATGGCCTGGTCCCTGCTGCGGGAGAAAGCTACACAGGTTAGCGACAACCTTACCATGTCTCGTTGTTCTAATATTATTGGGTGTAGCAATGTTAATGTCATAATGTTTTCATAGTTGTCCACCTCTGTACTAAGCTACAGAACACTTGTACTAAACCTCTGTGACAATCTCAATTCATATATCACAGTCTTCACACACCAGACCCTGTTTTGCCATTTTAGGGGACAGTGATGGCAGCATCTACTACGCTGTGGCTGTCTTAAAGAAAAGCAACAGAGACATCCAGCGATTCAGTGATCTGAGGGGCCAGACATCCTGTCACACAGGCTATGGCAGGACTGCTGGCTGGAACATTCCAGTAGGCATGCTCATTGAGAAAGGTCTAATCAGACCACAGAAATGCCAAGTCGCCCAAGGTTAGTAAACAGTGCTCCTCTTTGTATCACTACTGCAGTGATTTAGTTCAAGGTATGTGTTCAACATTCTTTTGAATTTGTATTGCCAGCACTGTTAGTGAATGTATTTGTGTGTATTTCAAGGTACAGTATGTGTTCGGTTCGGTTTATTTACGGCATTTCATTTTCCCTGTAGCTTCTGTGGCTCCTATAACATTTGGAAAACTGCCACTGCCAGAATCAGTTCTGTTTAGCATGCAGAACGTGTTGCACTTCATTTATGTGTTTGTGAAATTGATAAATGTCCTGTGATCAGGGTTGTTAGAAGACAGTGTGTTTATGGGTCTAATTTCAAACTATTTCAGACATGTGAAACTTTTTTATTATAATACTGCTTAATGGTATTTTTAACAGCATATGTATTTGTATATATTCTTTACCTGATTTGTGCAGGTCAACAACCATATGTCTCTTTTGTGTTGAAAATATGTTGGTTTTTCCCATGGTAAAGGATGACAAAGGGATTTTACACGTATACATCTTCATATTTATACCCCAAGGAAACAGAGCTGAGAGTTCTGGGGACTGAGAGCAAGTAAAAAAGTTTGCAATTATTTAAAATATTCTTTAGGGGTATCAATGATTTTGTCACTTATTTAAAAATCATTTTTAAAAAAAGTATTTCTAATTAGCTTAATTTTTGTTCAGTATTTTTTCCCCTATTGTTTGTATGTAAAATACCCAAACGCCAATCTGCAGACAAAAAAAAACATGCTAGCAGTTAGAAAACAGGACCAGTTCTAAGGGAAATCTGTGCACCTGATGGCAAAATGGATATCGCTACACCTAGCTTCAGGAGGCAGGGGAGAAAGTTCCATCCCAAACTGGCCACTGCCAATTCCAGAACATGGAATAAGCATCACTTCCAATATCTACAGTTTTTATGCGCTGACTTCCCATTTTTTGTGACTTTTTGAGCATAAACTGCATATTTGACCTCTTAAGCCAGCTTCATAAATAAGTGCATGGTTGTTTGAAAAAAAGAATTCATCGTAATTGCATGTAAAACCATGGGCATAAAGCTTAGTACTTCTGGGCCCCAGTGTTAAGCATGAATAAATATTTACTAGATTTATGACCTGCTGTTGTCCACACAATCAGTGAATATATGTCCATTTCCATCATTTCCCCCCAGCTGCTGGAGAGTTCTTCAAGGCAAGCTGTGTACCTGGTGCCAATGAGCCTGGATTTCCCAGCAACCTTTGCTCACAGTGCATCGGAGATGCCAGTGGCCAGAATAAGTGTGTTAAAGGCCAGGATCTGTTTGATGGTTACAATGGAGCCTTCAGGTAACTTAATGATTTTTACTGTATTTGTAGATTTTTATGCATTTCTGGATTTTTAAAGGTATAAACATATTAATGACCTCTTGTTTCAGGTGTCTGGTGCAGGGAGCAGGCGAGGTTGCATTTGTCAAACATTCCACAGTTTTCCAGAATACTGATGGTGAATCACATTAGCATTTTTGTGTAATTAAAATCCTACACATAATAGATGGATGAAGCATGTTTACCACGAATTAAAATTTTCATTGCCAGGCAATGGTACAGATCCTTGGGCCCTCAACTTGAACTCGAGAGATTTCCAACTGCTGTGTTCTCAAGAGTCTCGTGCTGAAGTCAGTCAGTATAAACAGTGTCACCTTGCCCGTGTCCCCTCCCACGCTGTTATGGTCCGGCCCGACACCAACCCTCAAATCATCTTTGGCCTTTTGGATAAAGCTCAGGTGGGCCTTACTGTAGCCTAAAATATCGGCATTTCTCTGTGATATAAATGACAAATAATGTGTTTAATAATTAATAATAACAATGTGTTTAATAATTATGTACAATTCTTATATTGGGTTTACTATCTCCAGCAATTCTTTGGGGTCAGCGCTAACTCAGACTTCAAGATGTTTGACTCCAGTGGATATGACGGATCAGACCTGATCTTCAAAGACTCCACAATAAGCATAATTGGTGTTGGCGAGAAAAAGACCTATGAGGATTGGCTTGGCCAGAGCTACATGGATGCCCTCATAGCCATGGAGTGCACTTACTCTTCAGCAGGTGAACACATTTATATTCTATAAATGATTCATGGGTGACCTTTTTTTATATTTATCTAAATGAGTCATGGGTGACTTTTTATATTCTTTAAATGAGACATGGGTGACTTTTTATATTCTCTAAATGAGACATGGGTGACTTTTTATATTCTCTAAATGAGACATGGATGAAATGGTGGTGCAGTGGGTAGCTTTACCACCTCACAGCTCCAGGGTCTCTGGTTCAACACTGAGCTTGGGTTACTGTCTGTGTGGAGTTTTGCATGTTCTCCTTGTGTCCATGAGAGTTTCCTTCCATCTCCTAAAAACCCGCTGGTAGGTGGATTGACTATGCTAAAATGCCTCTAGGTGTGAATGTGTCTGCACATGGAATGGCATACCATCTAGGGTGTATTCCCATCTCTTGACAAGTGTTCTCGCGATAGGCTCAGGATCCACCATGACCCTGAATGAATGAATGACTTTTTTGAATGAATGAAAAAAAGTCCTTTCATCACATTTGAAAAAAAAAGCTGACATCTGACGAAATCCATATGTTTGGGATGTTTTGTAATCATTTCGCTTCATTAGGTCAGCCATGCAGTAACACTTCCTTTTCTCTTTCTTGTGTGTGTGTGTGTGTGTGTGTGTGTGTGTGTGTGTGTGTGTGTGTGTGTGTGTGTGTGTGTGTTTTCTGCAGTGGGATCTTCGGCCTCTGTACTACTGGTGACCAGCTTGGCTGTGCTCTTCTCTCTTTTGGTTGTGTAGCAGGTCCACCAGCTACCCAAGGCTTCCTCAGTTATTTCTCCATTTTATCCTGATCGTTCATTTCATATATCAGAATCAGAATCATTTCATTTGCCATATACATTTACATGTATTAGAATGAATTTTTCTTCAACATCCAACACACACACATCACAGACAACACAGCACAGTTACCATCCTAATATACAGTACTGTGCAAAAGTTTTAGGCACATGCAAAGAAATGCTGCAGAGAAAAGATGCCTTCAAAATAATGAAATTAAATGTTTCTACAATAAAAAAAATACCATAAAGAGCGGTAAACAGTAGTAAATGAAACAAAGTCAATATTTGGTGTGACAAAAAAATAAAAATAAAAATAGTAGTCTCTGGTACAATTTGTGCAGTTTTATAAGGAAGTAAGTTTTATTGAGCATCTTGCAGAACCAGCCACAGTTCTTCTGGAGACTTTGACTTTCACACTTGCTTCATATTTTCATATATATATATATACATATATATATATATATATATATATATATGTGTGTGTGTGTGTGTGTGTGTGTGTGTGTGTGTGTGTGTGTGTGTGTGTGTGTGTGTGTGCACGCACGCACAAGTCTACTGTAGCAAAGCTACTGTAAACTATATCCACCAATGACTTCAACATACAATGAGCACACACTTGGGTATAGATTTTTTTTTTGCCTCTTTATCAAAACCAATCAGATGCTTTTGATGTAGAATTTGTTCATGACCGATGTATACTGTATGTATGCTACATACAGTGTCTGTCCTAAATTATGTTAGATTAGCAAATCCTTTACTTTTTTTTATCCATAGCAATGGCATTACATTTAGTTGATCGTTACAATGAGGAATGTCCGTACTAGTCACAGAATTTATTCAGTGTGATTTGTAAAGTAAAAACTCTTGAATGTTAGAAAGATTTTATGACACTAGGGTCCCCAAACTTTAGGTGCATTTTCTCTGCCTTGTCTTGATAGCAGTGATTTCCATTTTCACTGTATTTGTTGAATATTTATCAATGCACACACTTTTGTAGCAGTGGTCAGATACCTGAGGGCAACAGCCATATCAGTGTATATGCTTTGCCTGTTACATATTTATTGACTTCAGTATTCATTGAATGACTCTTTTTTTTTTTTTAATTATTTACTTGAAGGCACATGCTGTATACGGGAAGGGAATATGCACATTCTAGATGGAATCTTTAGTTTCTTTTATGTCACTGAGCATACACTGGTATATCACTTATGAGTAGAAAAAGATTAAATTGATTGGCTTGTTTTTACCTTACAAGAGAGAAGTATCAAGATTATATTTTCCTCTTGCCATCTGAGAATCTATATTCAGGATCATATTTTCAAAAGCAACTACATGTCAAGGCTATGTATTTGTTAGCGATATGCAACAGAATAAAGCAACACATATTATAGTTATAGGTTTTGCTGCAGGATTGTGCATTGATATTGCTCGATCATTTAATTTTTAATGCTTAATGAGAATAACATCCTATTCTGAATTTAGTACCATCTCTACTTTTGTGGGGCACTTAATATTACTTAAAATTACTTAAAATTTAGCTAGCTTACTATTCAGATTCCTCATGAGCTACTGAATATGCTTTGCAGAGCTGCGCTTTTTATTTTACTGAATCAATTTGTTTTCACAAAGAATAAATTTTCACAAAGAAATGCATTTTTATACAATGTTCAGTTACCATATCAGTGTACTGTATATGTACTGACACAGTGATTTCTTGCTTCACTGTATTGCAATTTCTTCAATGAAATGATTGAGATGTAACTAATATTTAGTTGCCAGGCCAGTGAGTCTGCTAAAGTATTATTACATGTTGCCCACATAGGGTCCTTTGCTGTTCTCTTCAATAAACATGCACAGTAAAGGTGTTGTCATTTCTGTTTTGTGACTTATAGTATAGTCAGCAGTCCTTGACTATACTGGACTGTGTCTTCTCAGTTTCTAAAAATTTGGGTGTGACTTGAACAGGAAGCTTTTTAGAAAAGGATTGATGTGTTAGAGAGGAGGCATGTCTGCCTAATATTCTGTAGTTCAGTGTTTCTTAAATGGGAGTATGTGTACTCTGTAGACAAAGCATACCTTTTTATGAAAATAGTATAATATACTTTAAAGTAATTAATGTAATTAGAACTGCTAATATGTTTACAACTAATTTAATAAGTAACTAGTTAAGAAGTGAGGGCTATTATGTAGTTGCGAATGAGATGTGCTGCGGTAAAAGTAAAATGAGAATGAGGGTCATGGAAAAGTTTTATGACTCGGCAATTACGCAACTCATACTTCAAGATCATGAACTCACACTAAAGTGTGTTTTGTGTGTGTGTGTGTGTGTCTGTGTGTGTGTGTGTGTTCTGTCATCATATCAGCCATGTAATTTCAAAAGACGTCAAGGTTCAGGTATTACATCCCCTGGCAAAGTTCAAAAGACAACAGCAGGTGTGTGACAAATGAATATATTATAATGAAGAACTACATTACACCATGTTCAAGAGAAGTGTAAACCACTGAGTTTGATTTTTAACGCGCTAAAAGAAAAATACGTTTTTTTCCCCTGCACATTAACCATACATTTTTGACAAAATTTTCAGTTTTGTAAAGGCTGCACTTAAGAACAAAACAAAAGATTGGTTGTTATCGGTTGCCAATCCATAAGCTATTGATCTGCTTTGCCTTTTTGTATATTAAAGTAATAAGAGTAGTCAACATTTACTGGCATTTATAAATTTGCTGGACTCTTTTGTATTTATATTTATAAGTGTGGCGGAGTATAATACAAGCATCTCCCCGTTTAAGGTGCTGAAATTGAGTCAAATGCTGTAAAGCTAAGGCTGCCTTCATGTGCTATCAGAATTGTTGCATATCTGAGTTTACAACCTAAAACTTTCATGTGAACATCTGGAATTACACGTGGCAGTGTGTAAAACTGTAAAAAAAAAAAAAAAAAAAAAAAAAAAAAAAATACTGCCCATGTTCTGAATGTTACTAACCTTTACACTTTCATGGTGGTGGAGGAGTACTTTTACTGGTAAGAAGAAAGTACATTAGTAAATTTTTATACCTCATCTTAATGCACTTGAGTAAAAAAAATGTGGGGGGAAAAACCCATCTAAACAATAAGCATAAGCTGAATTAGATGCTTTATAACACTAGATTGCTACAAACGCTAGTCACAAAGCAAAAACAGATTTACAGATACAGATATTATGATGCGAGGTAATGCTGAGGCACAGTAGTTTATGTTTAGGTAATTGAATGACAGTAGAGCACGGTCCTAGATAAACAGACACACATAGATTTAGTTTTTCTCTTGGTATCATGATTTCATCAAAACATGGCACCAAAACATAGAATACAGTAAGAAATCCTCACAGCTCCAGGATCCTCGGTTCAACCCTGAGCTCAGGTCACTGTCTGTGTGGAGTTTATGTGCATGCTCTCCACATGTCCAGAGTGGCTTTACTCTGAGTTCTCCGGTTTTCTCCCACCTCCCAAAAACATGCCAGTGGGTGGATTGGCTAGTGGATTGGCTAGAACTGCCCCTAGGTGTGAATGAGTGTATGAATGTGTGCAGGGTGATCTGCAATGGACTGGTGTCCTATCCAGGATGTATTCCCACCTTGTGCCCAGTGTTCCCGGGATAAGCTCTAGATTCACTGACCAGGATAAAGTGCATACTGAATTTTCTATTTGTTCATTTACCTTCACCTAGAAATCCACCTGCTGATTATGCAGTGACCAAGAAAAGTGTTAAGCAATAAAGAGAACCCAGAGGAGATCCACACAGACATGGGGAGGACATACACAACTCCACACAGATAGTAACTTGAGCTAAGGCTCGAACATGGGACTTTGGATCTGTGAGATGGTAAAGCTACCTCCTGCACCACGGATGATGATGATGATGATTTATTTGTTTAATTATATTTTTGAAATATTATTTGTATAACAAACATAATTTTATACTTTAAATTCTTAACAATATTCCTATTGCAAACTATAAGCATCACCCTTGGAGGCTTTCTTTAAACTTCTCAATTTCCAGGAGCACTTGTTGGCTGCTTCTCCTAAACTCTACCTGAAAAGTAGGGTTTCACGATATACCAGTACTAAGGTAGTATCGTGATACTAAAGCTTCAAAATACTGCCGATGCAAATGTATTTTTAAAACCGTAGTATCATCAATACAGTAGTACCGTAAGTAATGTTGGATGTACTGCTGTTAATACTATTTTCGCTAAAACAACACATCTCACTGCTTTTGCAGATAACACAATGGTTAGTGACACTTCATTTAACCTAAATTCTTTACCTTAATCTTTAAAGATTTCCTGTTTGCTACCAAGTGAGCTAACGTTACAGTAACCACTGTGTGTAAATATTAAAATCAGGGTTTGTACAAGGTGCTTGAAATGCTTGAATTTGGCTTTTTGACATGTAAGTACTGGAAAACCTCTAGTGGTGCTTAAAAAGTGCTTGAATGATAAAAAGTCAATAAATACGAAATCGCTAAATTACGGAAGCGGCCACGCATTATTAATTTTTTCTTGTTTTCTCGTGATCTCGACTTAATTTTCTCGTGATCTCGACATCACAAAGGTTGTTTTCTCGTGATCTCGGCTTAATTTTTCTGTGTACTCGACATCCATTGTCCCCAAGTCAATGGGTTTTTTGAATGGGTTTTTGGTTAAATGTCTGAAATAAGGTCTGTGGTTAACACAAGCTCAAGATATTTTCACGTTTTATTCTATGACATAAAATACATCAGTAATACTCCACTCATGATTTTGTTAAGCTTTTACGTGTGTTGAAAAAGACGGTTGCTAACAAGTGGCTAAATGGGACTACAGAGGTTGTCAGGGACATTAAACGTCATCACACCGAACAGGAAAACTCATCTACTACAGCCTCGTTGTGTTAATACTTGCGCTCTTGCAAACTATTCATTTACATTTACATTTACGGCATTTGGTAGACGCCCTTATCCAGAGCGACTTACATTTATTTCATTTATACATCTGAGCAATTGAGGGTTAAGGGCCTTGCTCAAGGGCCCAACAGTGGTGGCTTGGCGGTGCTGGGATTTGAACTCACGAACTTCCAACTCAAACTTTCCAACTTTTAGATGTATCAGTTTATAATATTTTCCAATGGTAGTTTTTTTTTTTTAAA
Source organism: Cranoglanis bouderius (assembly GCA_023630585.1). Lineage (NCBI taxonomy): Eukaryota > Metazoa > Chordata > Actinopteri > Siluriformes > Cranoglanididae > Cranoglanis > Cranoglanis bouderius. The sequence goes on from CM042537.1 coordinate 28,654,906, forward strand.
TAAAGATTGAAAGAGTTGTCTGAATTGTAGTGGTGGTGACGTTGAAGTCATGCGACTGTGGTGTAATTTGTTCGTTTACTTCTTGCAACTGTATTTAGGATTCAAAATTCATAAAAGTTGTGCTAATTTGTGAAGACTATCTTGATGAACAAAACGTTTAAGAATCATAAACTTTTGTTGGTCGCAGAGCTTATTTTCTGCAATAATCTAAAAACCAATGGAAAATTTTTTGTCAAGGGAAGCAGGGTGATAATAACTTCCGGGTTGGCCTACAAAAACGTCATCCCTGCAGGATTGACGATTTCCACATTAGCGTTCAACACTTGAGAAGGGGACACCCCTCTCTCTTAATGTGGAGCTAAAGTCCATGGCTGCGTCTGAAATTGCGTAAATTGCGTACTACCCTACCACACAGTAGGGTAAAAGCAGTACGCCTCAGTCGCAGTAGGCGAGAAACACCCGGATGGCGTACTTCTTTTGGCGAGATTTTGCAGTGTGCAACCGATGGCCACTACGCGAGTCAAAAAACCCTAATGCAACGGGACTGGGGCGGACGAGCTCAGAAAAAAAAATGGCGGAAGACGGCACGTCGGCTCTTTTTAAGTATTAAACCTCGGTTAAACAGGACTTGTTTAACAATACCCGAATAAATTGTTAACTTGTTAAAGGTTTAAACAAGAAAACAGTTGTCACAGCGTGTGAAACCTTTTTGTGATCTCCATCATGCCTTAGCCGGCCAAGCTAACGGCAACGAGTTTACCTCAGCCTGTTAACCCCGCCCACATTAAACTGCTAATTCAGTTAGCTTTCCTGATGTGCGTTTTGCCGTTAGTGCGGTTGCTTTAATCTGGTGGTCCCTTTAAGGTTTTTGTGCTTATGATGATGTCGAAAGTCACGTGACAATGCCAATATGGCGGATGTAGTATGTAGTACTGATTAGTACTGTTTCAACGGCCGTGCAGTAGGTACTGCATCGAATACAGTGTGTTCTGTCACAGTAGGCGATTTCGCCAGTCCCATTCACAAAGCGCGAGACTTTCTCGGGATAAAATCACGTCATGAGGAAACAGCTTTTGTTTATGTCAAAGAACGCGGGAAAATTAAGTCGAGATCACGAGGTCCTGCTTTCCCCCCGGAGACACACCTCTCTCTGCGGCTACTCTGGTCAGTGAGGGGCAGAGAGGAGCAGCTCATTCATTCACTCCTAACTTTCTCTCTGAGTGAATCGTTTTACATATAGCCGAAATCACAGCTAAAAGACTGACGCTAAGCAGAATGCAAGAGACCAATAGGACGTGATGACATAACGAATATGTTAATTAGCGCATGACATCATCTAGCGACGTTCAGCAATTTCCCATTAAGTTGTGGGAACAGTGCTCCTGTCACTCACCTTGACGTTATGGTGAAGACCAAGCAATGCCTGGGAAATGGAAATTTAGTCCAGAATTTATTTATTTATTTATTTATTGGAATTTAAAAAGAAGAAATAAAGAATATGACATAAAGAATGACATCTCTTGTATAATCCTTGGGGAAAAAAATAGTGCTTGAAAAGTCCTGTTTGATCGTGTTTCGTGTTTGATCATAAGCAAGTTCATTTCCAGATTCAGTTATTTATTCCTAATGTGTTCATTCTTAGTTGTTGAGGACAATTTCCATTCGCATGATTTCATTTCTCTAGGGAACAATACATTAAATATGTGGCACGTTGAACTATATGATTGTTCTCGAGTTTTTTTTCCAATAGCCAGGTTTGTCTGTTTTCATTTATAGCTATGTATTTCTGTAAATTTGGTTCATTTTGTAGATTTGAATTATGAATTAACACAATATTGCGTGGTATCGTGATACTACTTAGTATCATGATACTTCAGCCGGTATAGTACCTTAAGATATGTTTATGGTATCGTGACAACCCTGATGAAAAGTACTTGTTTGGGGGGAGAGAAACATTTAATGTAAGTAAAACCACTTGTGTTAAGTAAACAATTACTTATTAAAATACATCCTGATTCAGAATCCATACGTGGGAATTAAATTCACATTTTTATGAATATATTTACAGACAAGTTTAAATAAGACACACCTTTACAAATTACAATTATAATCATATATTTTTTTTAAGACAAAGAAAAGTTTATCATTATATATAATCTGTTGTGTAAACATTTTTGACTGGTAGTTGATGTGATATAATATGATGTGAATATTTTCTCTTATTTCGTTGATATGAACAGTGAGCTAAGACTTTTAATATATAAACAGAAGAGTCAGTGTAGTTTCTGGCTTCACACACACATACACACAGTGACTTCATGCGGTGTGTAGCTTTACAGGTGTGTGCATATTTATTTAGTTGTAAATAAGTAAGTGTGTGTGTTTCATGTCTCGGTTTAAGAGAGGAGTTGTAGCTGACCCAAGGGCTGGGTTCAGACAGGACACACAGGAATGTCCTGTACCGTCTGGACTGCTGAAGACCGCCAGAAAGAGCGGACAACTCAATCTGTCCGGCCGCGGACTCAGCGAAGGTAAATACACTGCAAAAAATAAATAAAATAAGAAAATAATCAGGGCACATTGACAGTTAAGATGGAAATGAATCCAAGTTTGAATCCATTGGACGGCGTTGCCAAAGGAAACGGTCACAATCAGGCGCAGTCGTTTCGGGCGCTCTGATTGGTCGGTAAAAGTCGTGCATACGTCACTCAGACGTTAGATCGCGCGACGGATTTTGTGCTGTATGGCGAGAAAATACCTGCTTCAGTTTAAATGTTGAGTTACTGATATAAAACCTGCCATAACTGGAGTATGTAAACTGTAAACTGATACAGTGTAATAAAGCGGAGAGATTGATATATATTGGGCGTGTGCTGTTTGGAGTTAATGAAAACTAGCCGAAGTCTGTTGGAGCTTAATTTAATGCATTTTCTGTCTTTATAACAGCCACTGAATTTATTTAAAAAGTTATAAGGTCTGTGTGTCCAAACCAGCCAAATAACCATTCAAAACTAGCCCAATTCTCGTAGAAACCTGGCCTAATACCAAAGCCCTAATTCATCCATCCATCCATCCATCAAACCATCGCTCTCTATCTATCCATCCATCTGTCTGTCTGTCTTTCAGCGAGCGCTTTATCCTGGTCAGGGTCGCAGTGAGTTCAGAGCCCATCCCAGTAACAATGGTCATGATGTGGGAAAACCCTTGATAGGATGCCAGTCCATCACCATGCACTCACTCATACCCAGGGGCAATTTAGCAAAGCCAATTCACCTACTGGCATGTTTTTGGGAGGTGAAGGGAAACCCACACAGAAAGAACATGCAAAACTCCACACAGAGAGTAACCCAAGCTAAAAAAAATCTAACCAGGGGGCCCTGGAGCCGTGAGATGGCAAAAATCAGATCCTTCCAAATCATGCTAAATTTGTTCTAATACTTGCAAAGTAATAATAAAGCAGTAACAAAATCAAGTGTTTTTTTTCCTTTTTTTTTCATCAAGGTCCTAAAATGGTCTCATTTTATTGTATTTTCGTAAGCAGTTGTATTATACAAGCTAGCTATAGCTATAATAAGTAAACCGAATTCACTGTTGCACTGAACAAGGAATTGTTAACTACTTCAAATACGCAAATCTTATGAAAAATAAAAAAGTACTGAAACTGAAATGACTTCTGATGGCTTGGGTATATAGTTCATTGATCAATGTGTCCTTAAATTTATTTATTTTTTTTAAACTATATTTGTCACATTACATTGTTTACCACACTGAAGTACTTTAGAAATGTTGAACTTTCAATAACCTGTAAAAACTTCTTCTCCTCCTCCTCCTTCTTCTTCTTCTTCTTAATAATAATAATAATAATAATAATATTATTATTATTATTATTATTATTATTATTATTATTATTCTGTATGGTTCCAGCTAGCTGAAAATAGTTCCTCTTGATTTAAGTTCCTCAGAGTGTGTGGAGGATAAATGTGGACCCTCCAGAAGAAGCTCAGCAGAATCTGTCCTTCAGTGCAGCAGAGCGATGGTGGGAGCAGACTGATCTCACCAAACTCTTGCTCTCCTCCAACAAACTTCAGACAATCTCAGAAGACATCAAACTCTTGCCTGCACTAGTGGTTTTAGATGTGAGTTGAACACTAGACAATGTGTTTTTACCTGAACAAGGCTTATGTGAAGGGAATGGGTACTAAAGAGTTGTGAATCGGCTCTTCTAGATTCATGACAACCAACTCACTACACTGCCAGCGTCTATTGGCGAGCTGGAACAATTACAGAAACTCATTCTGAGGTACATTTATTGATGATGTTTTGTGCAGCTTGTATTTTTTAATACATATTTAATGATAGCTATTCTGTTCAGTCATAATAAGTTGACAGAGCTGCCCACGGAGCTTTGGAGCCTGACAAACCTGCGATGTCTCCATCTGCAGCAGAACCTGCTCAAACAGCTGCCTGCAGACTTGGGCCAGTTGTGCCACTTGGAGGATCTTGTGAGTATTAAAACTTTATACAGTAATTAAAAACTAGGATTTTAAAAAATGGCTCAATAGCAGATAATGACTTTAAAAAAGACATATATAAAGTTAAACATTTTTGGATTATTAAAGTCATTCCAAAGAGAGGGAGGGGAAAAAAAGGAATAAAATAATAAAGAAAACCAGAAGGAAAAACAGGCACAACAGTTAAAAAAGGTACATTTAGTGACCATTAAAAAGTATTAAATTTAGTGACCGTTATTTTCCTGTACTTCTGATCACTGTGTTTTTGCTTCATTCAAATTATGGATAATTTAAGGATAGATAAATGTTTGGTCTATATTTAATATCATATAACTTGTACTATACTGTACATATTTTCAGCATAGCTTATGCAGTATAATTATTGTTTAATTATTAGTATAATTATTAGACATTGGGTACAAGTTGATTCCCAGACCAGAATGTCTGAAACTATAAATCAGATAAAGTAAATTATTTACTGTTATTTCGAGTCTTTGTTTTAACTTCCTTGTTTGAACCATCTGACAAATTGTCTTACTGATTGTTTTATTAATCGGTTACCTAATGTGTCTGTTGATCATTTCAGCACATATCTACATGCTAAAAGCATTGTCAGGAAAAATAAGATTCTTGTTTGGGTGTGTTCACTGCTGATTTATTCTTATGTTGCTATATCATGCTCTGTGCTTTAATATTAACTGGCTTTCCAAATTTCCTCTTAATTTAAAGGATGTTTCCAACAACAAATTAATGGCTATACCAGACAGCCTGGCAGACCTCAGCAACCTCGTAAAACTGAATCTGTCCTTCAACAATCTGAAGAGCCTGCCGCCTGCAGTCAGCGGAATGAAGAGTAAGCGTCAGATTGTTCCTGGTTTAGCTGATGTTATTTGGGAAAACATTTGTTAAGCCGTTTCCTTCTGTAGACTTGAGAATGCTGGACTGCTCTCGAAATCAGTTGGAGAGCGTGCCGCCTGTCCTGGCACAGATGGCGTCTCTTGAGCAGCTGTACCTGAGGCACAACAAACTGCGCTTCCTCCCGGAGCTGCCCTCCTGTAAAACACTCAAGGTATTTCAGCAGCATCTAGTAAAGCTGTTTTTTTATCTAGTGGTTTGAAGAGCTTATTAACCATACACAACATAAAGATTTATTTGAAAAATTTGTAATAAACTGAAGATAAACTGTCAAGCACCAGTCCTGATGTTTCTAAAATGATGAATCATTTCATTTTCAGAGACAGTTTGAACCAAATAAATATGAAACATTCACTGCCAATGCCTTTATGTATCACTAATATTTGGATTAATTGGAATCTCAGTTTTTACACCTTTTTATCTTTTTTAGTTTTCCAAATAAACTTTTGTTCCTGTTTTTTTCTGTAGGAGCTTCACTGCGGGAATAATCAGATTCAGGTATTGGAGGCAGATCATCTAAAACACCTGAGTGCTCTGAGTGTTTTGGAGCTAAGAGATAACAAGGTGAAGACTCTTCCTGATGAAATAACTCTACTGCAAGGTCTGGAGCGCCTGGATCTTACTAACAATGACATTAGCAGGTGCCCCCTTTTCTACACATACATTTAATAGATTATCTCAACTTAAAAAAGCAAAATGAGCTTTATTCAGAATCTGAATCGGGAATCAGTGTGTTGTTGCTCATGTGTTCACTCACATAATGGAACAGGACAAAGTAACTGTAGTAAATAGTCAATCGCATATGCAGAGCTCAGGAAGTATGTATACATGTTGATATACATATAGGCTGTGTCTGAAACTATGTCCTTTTCACTATATAGTGCACTACTTTTGATAGGGCTGCCATTTTGTAGTGTTGTCCTTAAGTACAATGCAGAATATCCAGTGCACTCTCAGTCCCACAATGCACCATGCTACATAGTATACAAATGATATACAAAGGCAGTGCACCCATAATGCATTGTGTTATTTGGTTGGATTTGCATGCACCTTTACTGAGGTAGACAGTGAACGTATATGGAATGACTTCTGCTGGGATTCTCACGAATGTAAGGAAAAGATTAACAATGCTGTGAAACTATTACTGTGGGCACATAATTTTATATAATCTTGATTAGTATATTGACCCTATTTTTTGTGGAGAGTCAGATAGCTAAAGTTGTCTGTGTTTATGTGACAGAAACACAATCACAGTGATGAGCTACAAAATCTTTGCAATGTACAAAGAGTTCTGTGTAGGAACAGAATCAATATATTCTATTATTTGCTTCACCAGTCCACTGCTGCTTTGAGAGTAAAAAATATAGAAAATCCAGTAGGTGATATTTTTCTTTTTCTGGTCTATAAAATTAATTTCTCTTCTCATTTGTGTGGAGCAGTGTGCCCTGTGGTCTTGGAACTCTGCCCAAGCTGAAGTCTCTGGCTCTGGATGGCAATCCTCTGAGGACGATCCGCAGAGATATTCTGACTGTGAGCCCTCGGCATATTTCAGCTCTAGCCTTAAGAGTCTTCTCCTGGTCTTTAGAAATTGTCTTAAAGTTAATGTCCCGGTGGTGTTTTAACAGAAATACCTAATATGAAGTTTCACTGTCTTTCAGAAAGGCACCGGTGAACTCCTGAAATATCTTAGAAGTCGAATACAAGGTACAAAATACAGTCCACTTCACATGATACACATGAGGAGAATTAGACACAGTTTTCTTCAGAGCATTTTGTCATGTTGTGTAATGTACAGAGCAGCCTGATGGTGAAACCAAAGAGGAGCCGAGCACAGCGATGACTCTCCCTAGCCAGGCCAAGATTAATGTGCATGCCATCAAAACACTGAAGACATTAGATTACAGGTGCACCCATCTCATCATCTCATCCTATTTAGCAGATATATAAATGTTGCTCAACCTTGAGTATCAGTGTCAAGGTCTGTAGTTATGATGTAAGTGGGAATGCAGGTTCCTGAAATTGTTTTTGAATCTGATTGGTCAGAATTTGTTGATTAATGTTCTATAACAGCAGTTCTAACAGTAGTGCCAGCTGTAAATAAAATCACAGGTTTATAGAACAAGTGCTTGTTCTAGTACATTATCACTTCTATAGTAACGCCTATTTCACAGGGACTTCTATTACAGACGATCCTCATAGGCTAATAATAATAGATAGATTTTTAAAACGTGTTGTTACTTAACAAAAAGAAATGTATAAACATTGACATGGTGATGTGTGCTGTAAGGAGACGTTTATGTAACATTTAAGGAAGGAGTCTCCAGTGTCAGTGCTTTGTAACAGTAAGTTTTCTGCCACTGGAAAATCTTCAGGACAGAGGACTTTTTGCTTTGCGGTCAAGCTGTTTTTTTATTTATTTTTTGTCTTATTAACTTAAAGAGAGAGGGAAAAAAGAGACTGGTGAGGAAACATGTTTATAGTGGCTGTATCGTGAATCATAACAGTTCTTATATCACAGACGTTCCCCACTATTAAATGTAACTATAAGCAGTAAAAAAGTATGACGTGCCATTCATTAATAAATTTTAAATTGTTATCGTTGGTAAATTGCTGTGGTGTATGAGGAATAAAACACGTTGGGACCTGTTATTATTTGAAAATAATCAGCTTCAGTTGTTTCCCCAAGTGCTTTAAAAATATGACCATGAATACTATGTATATCTTAATACTTTGTATTAAGCTATTTTTGCAGCTGTGTTTTATGTGATCTATGCAGAAAGTCCAAGTTTAGAAAGTTAATAAAATCATTTATCTATCGTTTTGGTGAAATATATTTATGGTTGCTTAGTAGAGCAGATGTGTCGAAGGTGTTTTTTGGTTGTTTGCCATTATCCAACACATTTTCCCAGAAGGCCACACGTTCTTCATAGCAATTATTGTGACTGTTGTAACATGTTTTTCTCTTGTTATTCTTAGTGTAAAACAAGAGGCATCTATACCTGATGAGGTGTTCGATGCAGTCATTAACAGTCCTGTTGCCAACGTGAACTTCAGCAAAAACCAGCTGACTGTTGTACCACACAGGTAATGAGGGACAATGATTATTAGTACACAAAATAGTGAATAATATGGAGACAACAGCTGTGGATATTTGTGTAATAAATGTTTCTTCATTCTGTAGGATTGTGGAGCTGAGAGACACTCTAGCAGATATCAATCTCGGCTTTAATAAGCTTTCCACGATTCCTCTTGAATTTTCCAAGCTACAGCAGCTTGTACACATAGACCTCAGGTAAATACTGTGGTCACACTGCTCTGAAAGCACTCGAATCAGGATCTAATGCTGCCACAGCTGGAACTAATGAGAACGAACTGCACTAATGTCACCAATGTAACTGGATTTCTCCCTAGAAATAATCTGTTGACATCACTGCCAGTGGAGCTGGAAGCTCTCACTAAGCTGCGGAGCATCATACTGTCATTTAATAAGTAAGTAATAAAAATGTTTAAATGTTCTTCAGTAGTCATATTCCTGAACGCCTTGCTAAAAACACATCTGCTGGACAACGAGTCCATTTCCAAACAATTTTGTAGCATGGGCTGAAAATAAAACAATTAATTCTGGTTCAAATCCTATTAATTTGCTTTATCTTTCTTAGATTTAAGTCTTTCCCAGATGTGCTGTACTGCATCTCAACCCTGGAGACAATTTTAATAAGCAACAATCAAGTTGGAGCCATCGATCCTGTGCGCCTTAAGCTGCTGGACAGGTTGTCCACTCTGGATCTGCAGAACAATGACATCATGCAGGTGCCACCAGAACTGGGCAACTGTACCAGCCTGAGGTATGGCAAACATCAGTAAAGTTTCCCACAATGCACATTGTGAAATTCATGAAAGTGACCGGTTTCTCATAGTTCTCAGAGCTGAAGATGTAAGAATGGTCTTTTAGTCCTTTGTACATACAGTGCTGTGAAAAAGTATTTGCCCCATCCTGATGTCTTCTGCTTTTGTATATATCTCATTGTTTCAGAAATTAAAACAAAATCTAAGACAAAACAAAGGCAACCTGAGTAAACACAACGTACAGTTTTTAAATGATAATGTTATATATTGAAGCAAAAAAGTTATCCAATACCAACTGGGCCTGTGTGAAAATGTATTTGCCCCCGTAGTTACTAATTCCTCAAATCTATGAAACTGCATTCATAATGGGGTTCAGCTGGATTAGACCAACCAGGCCTGATTACTGCAAACCCTGTTCAATCAAATCAGCACTTAAAAAGAACTTTTTCAACAGCATCCCAGTACCACACTATGCCAAAGTTGAAAGAAATTCCAGAAATGATGAGGAAGAATTGATTGTAAATCTTTATTGTCCCTAGAAGTTGATTGAAATACATCAGTCTTGGGAAGGGTTACAAAGCTATTTCAAAGGCTCTGGGGCTCCAAAGAACCACAGTGAGAGCCATTATCTCCAAATGGAAAAAACTTGGCACAGTAGTGAACCTTCCCAGAAGTGGCCAACCTTCCAAAATTCTTCCAAGTGTACAGCAGCTACTCATCCAGGAAGTCACAAAAGAGCCAAGGACAACATCAAAGGACCTACAGGCCTCTCTTGCATCTATAAAGGTCACTGTTCATGAATCCACTATCAGAAAGACACTGGGCAAAAATGACATCCATGGAAGAGTGGCAAGGTGAAAACCACTGCTAACCCAGAAGAACATTAAGACTCGTCTGCATTTTGCCAAAACAAACCTTTTGGGAGAATGTTCTGTGGATTAATGAGTTGAAAGTGGAACTGCTTGGAAGACAGGGTTACATCTGTGTGTAAACCAAACACCAAATTCCACAAAAAGAACATCATACCTACGGTCAAGCATGGTGGTGGAAGTGTGATGGTGTGGGGATGCTTTGCTGCTTCAGGGCCTGGGCAACTTGGAATAATTGAGGGACACATGAATTCTGCTCTCTACAAGAAAATCTTTAAGGAGAATTTCCGGTTTTCAGTCCGTAAGTTGAAACTCAGGCGCAACTGGATTATGCAGCAAGACAATGATCCAAAGCATAGGAGTAAATCCACCTCTGACTCCAGGAAAAAAAGCAAAATTATAGTTTTGGAGTGGCCTAGTCAAAGTCCTGACATGAACCAATTGAGATTCTGTGGCAGGACCTTAAACGGGCAGTTCATGCTCGAAAACCCTCCAGTGTGACTGAACTAAAGTAGGTCTGCAAAGCAGAGTGGGCCAAAATTCCACCACAGTGTTGTGAAAGACTGATCTCCAGTTATCAGAAGTGTTTGGTTGCAGTTATTGCTGCTAAAGTTGGCACAACTAGATTGGAAGTTTAAGGAGGCAATAATAATAATAATAATAATAATAATAATAATAATAATAATAAAAATAATAAAAACTGTATTGTGCATTTATTCAGGTTGCTATTGCTTTATGTTGTATTTCATTTGAAGATGTAAAACTATTTAGTATGAGACACAAAATCAGAAGAAATCATGATGGGGCAAATACTTTTTCACAGCACTGTAGTTAAAGGTGCACGGTTCCCTTTTCTTTGATTTCCAGGTCACTGCAGCACCAACAGTGGTAAGGGAAGAAAAACAGATACTTTAAGCAAATCAAGTAATTGAATATGTGCATTGAGGGAAGACTAACTACCTTTTTCTTTTACTTGCTTCTCATTGGTTCAGCTTTTTGGTTCTGTTCCACAATTCTGTTTATAAAAATGTATATTAAAATATATTTCTGAATACAGATGACACTGCAGAATTTAAGATGTTAAAACTACCATATAGGGTTTTCTTTCACCTGCAATACATCACACAATATAAGCAATGTACATCTCCCTCTTTGTACTAAAAGTGGGGGCTATTTTTTTTATTTTATTTATGTTTTCCAGTAAGAATATGCTAATGCAGTGATTTCAATAAATCTTGAGGATTAGATTGAAAACTAATACTAAAACTAGTCTCCTGCTGTTGCTGTATTTTTGGTTCTTTGCTGCCGCTGTTCACCCAAAAGCTTGATTACTAATATATGTGTCTATAGAATTAGTCATTTTGAAAGGTGGGAAAGATTTGGTGCTTACAGTAGCTGTTCTTACATAGAATGTTATGTGATGATGACACCTAGTGTTCAAACCAGGAACTTCCTTTTTCTGTCAACTTTAATATTTGGCTAAATTTAAGGTTAACTTGCAAACAATCCATAGGCTGTAGATTACACTCTCCTTTGTCTAATGGATACTTTGCGAAGTCACTGAAGCATTGTAATTGAATTAGAAACATTTTCCTGCCCAAATTGCCGGAATGGAATGACCGTGGAGCTCAAGACATTTCTTTCTTAATACCAGATCTTAGATACTCACTCAGTTTTACTGAACAATAAAAAAAATCTGTACTCACACCTGAATGTTGTACAACCCCAATTCTAAAAAAGTTGGGACGCTGTGTAAATGCAAATAAAAACAATGCAATGATTTGCAAATCTCATAAACCCATATGTTATATACAATAGTACATAGAAAACATATCAACTGTTTGAACTGAGGAAATTTTAAGAAAAAAATAAGGTAATTTTGAATTTGATGGTTGCAACACATTTCAAAAAAGTTGGGATGGAGGCAACAAAAGGCTGGAAAAGTAAGTGTTACTAAAAAGAAACAGCTGCAGGTCAGTAACATGATTGGGTATAAAAAGAGTATCTTAGAGAGGCAGAGTCTTTTAGAAGTAAAGTTGGGCAGAGGTTCACCAATCTGCGAAAAACTGCGTCTACAATTTGTGGAACAATATCAGAATAATGTTCCTCAGCGTAAAATTGCAAAGGCTATGAATATCTCATCATCTACAGTACAGCCGTGGCCAAAAGTTTTGAGAATGACACAAATATTAATTTTTACAAAGTCTGCTGCCTCAGTTTTTATGATGGCAATTTGCATATACTCCAGAATGTTATGAAGAGTGATCAGGTGAATTGCAATTAATTTCAAAGTCCCTCTTTGCCACGAAAATGAACTTAATCCCAAAAAAACATGTCCACTGCATTTCAGCCCTTCCACAAAAGGACCAGCTGACATCATGTCAGTGATTCTCTCGTTAACACAGGTGAGAGTGTTAACAAGGACAAGGCTGGAGATCACTCTGTCATGCTGATTGAGTTAGAATAACAGACTGGAAGCTTTAAAAGGAGGGTGGTGCTTGAAATTATTATTCTTCCTCTGTTAACTATGGTTACCTGCAAGGAAACACGTGCAGCCATCATTGCTTTGCACAAAAAGGGATTCACAGGCAAGGATATTGCTGCTAGTAAGATTGCACCTAAATCAACCATTTATCGGATCATCAAGACCTTCAAGGAGAGAGGTTCAACTGTTGTGAAGAAGGCTTCAGGGCGCCCAAGAAAGTCCAGCAAGTGCCAGGACCGTCTCCTAAGGTTGATTCAGCTGCGGGATTGGGGCACCACCAGTGCAGAGCTTGCTCAGGAATGGCAGCAGGCAGATGTGAGTGCGTCTGCACGCACAGTAAGGCGAAGACTTTTGGAGGATGGCCTGGTGTCAAGAAGGGCAGCAAAGAAGCCACTTCTCTCCAGGAAAAACATCAGGGACAGACTGCTATTCTGCAAAAAGTACAGGGATTGGACTGCTGAGGACTGGGGTAATGTCATTTTCTCTGATGAATCCCCTTTCCGATTGTTTGGGGCATCTGGAAAAAAGCTTGTCCGGAGAAGAAAAGGTGAACGCTGCCATCAGTCCTGTGTCATGCCAACAGTAAAGCTTCCTGAGACCACTCACGTGTGGGGTTGCTTCTCAGCCAAGGGAGTGGGCTCACTCACAATTTTGCCTAAGAACACAGCCATGAATAAAGAACGGTACAAAAACATCCTCAGAGAGCAACTTCTCCCAACCATCCAAGAACAGTTTGGTGACGAACAATGCCTTTTCCAGCATGATGGGGCACCTTGCCACAAGGCAAAAGTGATAACGAAGTGGCTCGGGGAACAAAACATCGACATTTTGGGTCCATTGCCAGGAAACTCCCCAGACCTTAATCCCATTGAGAATTTGTGGTCAATCCTCAAGAGGTGGGTGGACAAACAAAAACACACAAACTCTGACAAACTCCAAGCATTGATTATGCAAGAATGGGCTGCCATCAGTCAGGATGTGGCCCAGAAGTTGATTGACAGCATGCCAGGGTAAATTGCAGAGGTCTTGAAAAAGAAGGGTCAACACTGCAAATATTGACTCTTTGCATAAACTTCATGTAATTGTCAATAAAAGCCATTGACACTTATGAAATGCTTGTGATTATACTTCAGTAACAGTTAGTAACATCTGACAAAAAGATGTAAAAACACTGAAGCAGTAGACTTTGTGAAAATTAATATTTGTGTCATTCTCAAAACTTTTGGCCACGGCTGTACATAATATCATCGAAAGATTCTGAGAATCTGGAGAAATCTCTGTGCGCAAGGGACAAGGGTGAAAATCAATATTGCATGCCCGTGATCTTCGGGCCCTCAGGTGGCACTGCAGTAAAAACGGGTATAATTCTGTAATGGAAATCAGTGCATGGGCTCAGAAACACCTCCAGAACTTATTGTCTGTGAACACAGTTCGCCGTGCCATCCACAAATGCTGGTTAAAGCTCATGCAAAGAAGAAGCCATATGTGAACATGATCCAGAAACGCCGCCGTCTTCTCTGGGCCAAGGCTCATTTAAAATGGACTGAGGCAAAGTGGAAAACTTTTCTGTGGTCAGACGAATCGAAATTTGAAATTCTTTTTGGAAACCATGGACGCAGCGTCCTCTAAACTAAAGAGGACTATAGAGGAGAGGGACCATCTGGCTTTTTATCAGCGCTCAGTTCAAAAGCCTGCATCTCTGATGGTATGGAGGTGCATTAGTGCCTATGGAATGGGCAGCTTGCACATCTGGAAAGGCACCATCAATGCTGATAGGTATATACAGGTTTTAGAGCAACATATGCTTCCATCCAGATTCCATCCCATCTTTACTTCTGAAAGACTCTGCCTCTCTAAGATACTCTTTTTATACCCAGTCATGTTACTGACCTGTTGCCAAATAACCTAATTAGTTGCAAAATATTCCTCCAGCTGTTTCTTTTTAGAAACACTTACTTTTCCAGCCTTTTGTTGCCCCCGTCCCAACTTTTTTGAGACGTGTTGCGGCAATCAAATTCAAAATTACCTTATTTTTTTTCTTAAAACAGTACATTTCCTCAGTTTAAACAATTAATGTTTTCTATGTTCTATTGTGAATAAGATATGGGTTTATGAGATTTGCAAATCATTGCATTCTGTTTTTATTTACATTTTACACAGCATCCCAACTTTTTTGGAGTTAGGGTTGTATGAAGCTCTGTGTAATATTGGATTTGCTTTATTTCCCTCATTTTCAGGGCTCTGATGCTTGATGGGAACCCTTTCCGTAACCCTAGAGCTGCGATTGTAGCTAAAGGAACAGATGCGCTTCTTGAGTATCTACGAAGTCGCATTCCTACATGAGTTTATCGTCTTACAGGGCTGAGTTACCACCACTGCCACACTCAGATTAATTCTGCACACAAGACACAACACACTTTCTGCCATAAACGTGAGTTGTTCTGAATATTTGTCGTGAAATTTTGCATCTTGGAGTAACTGACAGTTTTTGTTCTCCTAAAGTCTCATGGCCTTAATGGGAAAATTCCCAGAAATCACATGATATTTGTTTGAAATTCTGCAGTGATCTAGCACACACTCTCATTCTTCTGGCTCTCTTTATCACCACATTGCACTTGCTGACCAACTTGACAATAAACTGTGCTGCAATTGCATTTATTTTATTCTTAGCCTGTATGTCTATGACTAGCATGAAGACCATGTGACATGATTGAAGAGGCTTTTTGTGTTTACTACATTACATTTCAACTTACAGTTCCATTTAAAACCCACTATTGTTGTGTTTTTGTTTTTTTTGGCAATAGTATGTATTATATAAAAATACTTATGGGAAAGCCCGGTATTCATGGTGTACTTTATTATTGCATCCAGAAAACCAAAGTTCTTATTAAATTGATAATTTGCACTAGTTACTGTATACAGTAAAAATCCAGTGTTGAATTACCACCTACAGTGTTTATTCATGTCCAATTGGACACAAATGAACACTGAAAGAGTTAATTCAATATTCTCTGTGTTAATTCAACACTGGGGATTTTACTCTGTTTCAGTGTAAATTGTTCATTATAATAGGGTTTATACAAGGTTCCTGAATATGGCTTTTTGAAATTTAAGCACTGTAAAACCTTGAAAATAGCCATTTTTTAATCTAGTAGTGCTAAAAAGTCAACAACTACGAATTCGCGAAAAACTTTAAGGTGTTTATTTTTGATAGACCACGAATACAACAAATACATCCTTTCACTTAAAATATGACTCCCTGCTGCAGGCCAACGCTTTTTCTTTACATGTAAATATAGCTGAAATCACAGCACAGACGTTGTCTTTAACTTATGTGTATGGTGATTTTTGTCAGATGACGTCATGGTTATAAAATCAGGATTTTAGCAGAGCAGCAGCTTGGAAATGACTGCTGGCTATGTAGTCTCTTAAAGGGCCGCGTTTCAGTCACTATTTCATACTCGTTCCGTTGTCTGACAACAGAAACAGAAAAATATGTAAATGAGAACAGGTTTATTGGGAATTTGGCTGTATTAAAATACAGTATGTGGGCACACAGAGTAGTGAATGAATACGTAATGAATATGATAATTAGCGCATACATTGTTTAGCGACTTTCCACTGAAAGTTGTTAGCAACAGTGCTCCTGTCACTCACCTGGAGTATACTGACGTTATGGTGAAGATGAAGCAATGCCTGGGAAATGCAAATTTACAACCCCGATTCCGAAAAAGTCGGGACAGTATGGAAAATGCAAAAAAACAAACAAAAAGAGTCATTTGAAAATTCAGTTCACCCTGTACTATATTGAAAACACATTATTAACACATTATTTGATGTTTTACTTTGTGAATTGAATTTAGTTTTGGAAATGTACACTCATTTCAAATCTGATGACTGCAACGCTATCAGGTCCAAAATACGCCGGCTTTTGGGCCTGACACTGATAACAGCTTGGTTGGTCCTTTTCCTCTTTGGCCCGGAGAACATGATGGCTGTTGTGTCCAAAAACTATTTGAAATGTTGACTCGTCGGACCACAAAACACGAGTCCACTGTGCTACTGTCCATCTCAGATGAGACCGAGCCCAGATAAGTCGGCGGCGCTTCTAGACAGTGTTGATGTATGGTGATGTATGTCAATTTCGAAATAAATGTTTATCTTCAAAAAACTATGCAGTTGATTATGTAAAACATCAAATACCTTGTCTTTATATGTTTTTTGTTTAAATACAAGTCAAAATACATTTACAAATCACTCCTCTTTGTTTTTGTTTTGTTGTGGATGCATGCATGGACACCTCTTGTATAGTCCTTGAAAACAAAAAAATAGTGCTTGAAAGTCCTGCAATTTCATTATGAAGTATCTGTACAAACACTGATATAAAACAGTGTAAAGCCGTTCAAGAACTTTTTAATTTTAGTTGTACTGTCTCAAAAGGAAACCGAGAATGACAGCTAGTAACAATAGTGACCTTTTATTTGTACAATAAAGACTTTCATACATTATTCAAAACACCGCTTAGATACTGAAAAAATCTGTACTCCCAAAGCCGAAAATGGCTCCGTTATTTGCTGCACAGCTTTGAATTTATTTTTTTTTCTGTTTTGGCTTTTATTATTAAAATTTATTTTAAATATGTACAGATAGCATCTGCAAAATGCATTCTAGACACAGAATATATATTTCATCAATTACATTGTTTTAATTCAGAAAAAATAGGAAGGAGTAAACTTGCGTGTGCAAATAAACTGCATGATAAATTGTCACTAAATCTGTTGCGCTAAATGGAATAATTGTATTATTCTATATATAATTACTTTTTGCACAAAAAAATGAAACAGCATTCAAGTCCAGTAAGTCTTCATACTGCAGAAAGCTTTGAGTACATTCACAATCTATAGGAATAAATTAATTTAAATGATTTCATTCACAGTTATGTACATCAATACTGCAATTAGACTGAATAGTACCATATATTAGCATTTATATTCAATAGGATTTAAAACACATACAAAAATGACCATTTGTATATCCATATACATGTTTGACACAAATTCACAATTACTGTAGAAATAGTTTTAAGTTTGATTCGTTTAAGTATTCTCTCATCATCTAAATACTCTTTTCCATACTGCTTTTTGTATCTTTATTAAAAAAACAACTCACAATTTGAGCAAAGCTAAGTATGTCAATATATTTATAAATAATTACTCAAAACATTTGGTAAAAATAATCACATTATCAAATGCTTTGTTCCAATAGCATTTTATCAGTTTTCATCCAGACTTCAGGTTGTATAATTACATTTCAAATAAAACTGAAATGTAAAAAAAAAAAAAAAAAAAAGAAGATTTTGATTGGGGTCTTTCTAATGCTACATTTATGTACAATATTGGACATGGGCAGGGCAGCTCTATCTGTAAAGCACAATGATGATGAGCCGTAAAAGTTTTTACATTAAAAAAAATAAAAATAAAAAACTTCTAGTGAAGTAAAGCAACTAAACGTTTAATTTAAAAACACAAAGCCCCCTCACTGCTTTCCTAATAAGACAGCTTTAAAAAGTGAAAGCATGCTATAAACATTAAAGCTTCTTATGGATATCTATTACATAATGATGTGAATTAATTTATTTATATCAGTAAGTGATTAAAAGGCCTTAAAGCAGAACATCAACTAAGCCTTGAGTGTAAAACCCTTTGTACAACTTAAATGTATACACTAAAAACCGACTCTGACATTTTTGTACCTGGTGGATAGTGATTGCATATGAATCATAATTAAACTGTGAAAATGCTCATGATGACAACATGGTGAAAAATGAATAAGGGGGTTACACCCTGTATGAACCTAAAGCAAAGACTCGCTCACTATTATTATTATTATTATTATTATTATTATTATTATTATTATTAAGAAGAAGCTGTTTGCTGACCAGCAGAGGGTGCTGCAAGAAAAGCCAAATAGCAACAATATTGCTTTTGGATTTATCATTTGATTTGTGCAAAACTCTCTATATGGGCCACACACAATCCATAAACCACACCTACTGCGGTAGTAGATGCCTGCTTAAATGATTAAAATGAAGTCAAGGGTCAGCAGGATAAACTATCTTCTGAAATGTTATATATATTTACACAAGGCATTTACAGAGTTGAGGCAGTGTTATGATGAATAAAATGTCTTCAAAAGCGGACAGCAGCTTTCATGCGCCGAGACTGAAATGAAATGAAAAGCCGCTTGGAAAAATAGGTACAAAATAATAGGCAATATAAATAAGCAACGAAAATACACACCCACCTACAGCCACAGGCTGAGAGATAGAAAGTAATTTCACATTAGTGTAAGATTTTAAAACACACACACACACACACACACACACACACACACACACACACACACACACACACACACACACACACACACACACATATATATATATATATATATATATATATATATGTGTGTGTGTGTAAGCCATATGTCAAATTATTCGATATGTTCTCTATTGTACATTTGGCACTAGTATTTGCCATTGGTCCAGCAATTGGCAAAATTGTTCCTAGATAAAAACTTGATGTACAAGGTCCTGTGTTCCTTTTGAGCAAGAAGTCAGCGTTACAAAATTATTTACATTGTGCTCTCCCTTAAAATGACCAAGTCCACAGCTTTCGGGAAACTCTTCAGAAGAGACACTGCCGTTTGGTGTTCGATGTGTAAAAAACTATGTCCGTTGGCCTGCAATGCAAGAATGAAGCAGAGGATGAATAGAGGGCAGTGAGGGAAGTGAGCTGGGGTGGGACGAGGCGGAGCGGCACAGGAATGCTGGGAACAGGCCTAGCTCAGAGAGGATAAAGAGACACACACTGTTAGGAAAAGAGGGGAAAAAAGCAACCAGAGAGATGCACACAAGTAGAAGAAGAGGTCATGCTGTAAAGGAGAGAAGGTGGAAAGAAGCTGGTCTTTGAAGCGATCTGTTCCTCAGCTAACTGTGGATCTGTGGAAAGAGACAGCGCAGAGGGACCTACGTCCTGCAGGCTAACCATGAGGCCAATAGACACTCCTAATGCATTTAGGACGCACATTTATAGTGACACTGATAATCAAAGACAGACCAATAACTGCTGGAGCCCTTCACTCCTATACAGTTATTTAGGTAGACAAAAACAGGCTTGCTGATGCAGGCTTTTTACGTTTGATATATGACAAAGAGTTTGAATGGAACATTAAAAAATTGATGGCTTTATTTCACTGAATATATCTGTATATGCAGAGGGTCAATAGTTTATGCATCTGTCCTCTGCTATGTAACATTCTTTTATTTCTATCCTGTGGCTTTTATTTACAACCCTTATACAATATGGCCAAAGTTAAAAAAAAAAAAAAAAAAAATCATTCAGTAAATTAACAAGCTTAAAAAAAAGTGTCTATTATTGTGGATTTTACATTGAAACAAAAGACCAGATTCAATCTGAGTTTCACAAGCAGAGTTAGAAAGATAAGAGGAAAGGTATGGAAGAGGATTCAAACTACAAGACATTTTTAAAGTTCTGTAATTCACTGTGTTTAAAATGCTCATGCCATCAAACACTGGGAAATAAAAAAAAAAAACTTTCCAATATAACCATATTCTCAGTGATACAAGAGACACGCTGCAGCTTGAAATGATGGAGCAACCAAATGCCATCCTTTGAGAACTGACAGGCAAGTAATGTCAAAGTTTGACACATATCATAACAGAAGACCATGCTCACTTGCTTGACACACCACACACACACACGCACACACGCACACACACTCCAGACAAAATGGCACATGCAAAGCCTTCTGCTTTGGTGCTGTCACACCCTCACTGGACAATGTGTGGTGATGAAAGAAAGTGTTACCTTCAGAATTTTGTCCCCCGGTTGAAGAACATTGGAGGCGGGTCCATCAGGCTGTACCCTAGTAACAAAGATACCCTATAAGTCAAAATGATATGAGGTTAGGAATCACACGGTGGTGATGGTTTAGAATCTTTGCCTTTTACGTACTCTGGATTGATTTGTTCTTTGCCAAAATTCACAGTTGATATGATCGTATACTGGTATTTGCAAAATACTGTGAAGCTTATAATATTGTAAGAGGTGGAAAATATGTAATATACATATATAAATATATAAAACTATTTGTGTTTTCCTGAATAGCTATTGTGTGTACATGTCAGGCAAAGATTATAAAGCATTCGGTTATGTACCAGATGTGTGACCTAACAATATGCATCCTGCTGAACAACATACTGTGAGTCAACCAAAGTTTACATCACGTCATTCATTCAGGTGAGGCATGGATCCGGCTTCGCAGATTCCCAGAGCGCTCAGTACAGCGAAGACGATTAACTTAGAACTGAAGTTTTGTAGGTTGTGGAGAAAAATAATCAATTCCATTTACCAAATAAACATCAGAAAATCTCCATGATGTACACAAATTAACTCAATTAAATGTCAGATATTACAAATGAAGTGGCAAAAATAACACTGTGGGCTTTGCAATGTTTCAGTTTTATATAATTAATATGAAATATTGCTGACAGGATTCCAAGCCGTGTATAGGTTAACAAGTAACACGGGCTGCTAATGTGCAACGTTGTGCATTGCAGTAGCTCATGTTTCCATGGAAACCCTACAGCAAGATCTTGTCTCCTTTACTATATCGTAGTCTTTGTGTTAATTCTGTTAGCACTGGATATATTGCATGAATAGTGTACAGAGAATGATTTCCATTCATTAAATTCTGTTCTCTCAGTCTAGCTGAGGGAAAGAAGGCCTTACCATGTCTGAGGGTTTGAAGGGGTTCCCCTGCCCACTGATTCCCCCTGAGATGCTGAAACCGAGGCCTGGGTTTTTCTCAATCCGAACACAGAACTACAAACAAGAAAACATGACAGTATTATAATTTCTGTGCCAGGACATACAGCATGTGTACTGTATGCCTAAGCTGTGTACCATAAATGTAAATGAATGAGCATCAACTGTATCAAATGGAAAATTTGCAATCAACCCAAAAATTATTGGCACCCATCATGAAATTGTGGCAAAATGAGTAACACGTGCGATAAGTAATATTGTAATATTGTGAGCTTAAAATACAGGAATGCTGTATATACCCATTCTCTTGGAAGGTGTCAATACCGCGGGAGCTAACTGTATGAATCGAGTTATCTGACTCACATACGTAATGCCTTAATGTTTCTGACTTACAGTATTTTCCATAAAAAAACACACAATAACAAATGTAAACAAATATAACAAATCTTTTGTTGAATAAAGCATACAGAATACATTACATTTATGGTTTAACAGTTAAACATTTCCTACATCCACTATATCACAATATCAGTTTCACCGTGTGAAACATCATATTCTGATGATCAGTTGTAACTGCTACCTCATGTCTCAGCTACATGTTCTGCTAGTTTTTGAAAGCAGGGAATTAACTATTAAACATGCAACAAGCACACTATAAAGATATAGATATGCCTATATAGATATACCCCCACCTTTCCATGTTTTATTGTGGAAGTGAAGTGGACTTTATTTGGAATTTTAACCGTTTGAGTTTTATAACAAGTCTAACATTTGAAGGTTCAAACTGTTTTATCCCTGCATCAATAATTGACAGAACCAACACTGGCTGCAAGTACAGTCAATGCATCCAAAGGCTCAGATTTGCACATCTGGATCCTGATATTTCTGTCTATTCTTCTTGGCAATTGCTCAAGGGCTGTTCACCAATGGATGGAGGCCATTGGTGAACAGCAATTTTTAAATCTTGCCACAGATTCTCAATCAGAATGAGGTCTGGGCTTTCACTGCAAAACTAGTGACTTCTGATGCTTAACAGCAGCGTCAAGTCATTATTTCATGTCATTCAGCAGCTGAGTTAGTATTCAACAGGGGTGAATACTTATGCGATCACAACTTTGACATTTTATTGGAAATATAAAGTGTGCGGGCTACTAGTGAAACAAAGAGTTTCGTGTCAATGTAAATTTTGGTGTTTATAACCTAAAAGTTATGGCACCTAATTATTACAAATGAGACAACTGGCTTAGGACCTGTTCTGGAAAGCCGTCCATGCTTTTCTGGCCTTTAGTCTGGATGAAGCAGCGGGCGCTCTGTGGTCGGGGGCTGGTGGTCGGCGCCAAAGGTGACTGGTACTGCTGGATGGACACCTTATTGATGGCTCCCTCATACTGCTGGGGTCCTCCTCGGTGCGGTGCTGTGGCTCCGCTTCCCATGATGCCCTGCTGTTGGTGAGAATGATGGACCACAGCCTGTGAAAGAATTTTTTTTCTGTAATTTGTGTGATGCCTCTATGTTTGGATACCTTGATGACACATTGACATAAAATAATTTCGGTGTTCCATTCACTTTGTGTAGACTACTTTGGGATTTCCTATATGTATAAAAGTTTGGTTATCATCAGCTATTTGATTCAAGAGAAATGACAGACAGTTTATTTCATACAGGTCATTTTCTAAAGAAATCAATTTTTTTTTTGCTTATGATTGATGAACCTCAGGTTTATTTTGATTTGGGAAAAACAACACTGAGCTAGAATAGACCTCAGGGGAGCTTGAAACTAGTGGATCTTATTGCACTGTCTTCTATTTTTATCACTCTGCAGCACTGTTCACTCAATGCATTTCATGAGATCTAAAAAAACTTCAGGCACTGGAGATTGTACAAACAAGGTGTGAGCATACAGTCCGTCGTATACACATGGCACAAAACAATATGCATTGTACTCTATTAGAGTTTGTTCAGTAGCTCTGAGTGACAGCCTTTAAACATATACAAACTGACTAGTTGCTAAGGAGACTGAGGAAGAATGCAGCACAGTGAGAATGAATGACTCAGAAAGTAGCAATTAACCCTGACATTTCAGAACATTAACACAGCAATCATGACTAGATTGAGATGCAATTCTGAGATTGAACAGCTTTAGTAGAGCAGGAAGCGGCAAAAGAAGGAGAGATTATTAGTTAGAAGATGTATTGTGTGCGGGAATGATAGAAATATAATGACAATAAAACAGACGTGGCGTGTCATCTCAGGATTCATAATGAGAAACAGTGGGACTACTATATTTTTAGTAAGGGACATATTTTATTTGCCTGTTTTCTACTGCTGGGTTCAACCACGTTTGCAGTCTATTCTTCACTCTTTCGCACCCAAGCCAAAGATGACTGGTATTGTAGAAAATAGGTCGACCGATTGATCAGTTTTGCTGATTAAGCAGTTATCCAGCGATTGCTGGAACTATCGGTTATCGGCAAAAATCCACACCGATAGTTTTTCCCGGGTGCGTCCGTTACGGGAGCGGCTGAGAAGTGACTGCTGTCATTATACAGTACGAGAGCATCCTCCAGAGGTGAAATAAAATCACTGCCAAATTTTGTTGTGTTATTTGAAGTGTTTTTTTTTTGTTTTTTTAAAAATCATTTTGGATATCTCTATTTTTATTTGTTATTTGAAGTGTTACTTTTTGGTTCAGTTTGGAGGTATATCTTTTATTTACTTTAATATTTATTAATAGTTAATATTAATATTTATATATTTATTTCATTTTAAAAAGGACAGTAAATTTTTATGGTACAATCATTACTGTTTATTTTTGCAATAAAGTTCAGCAATATTTTACTTTGAGTGTTATGTTTTCATTCAGTATCAATTTAAAGACTATCGGTTGATTAATCGACTATTGGCAGGTGCTGCCCATCTTCGGTATTGGTATCGGTAAAATCCACTATCGGTCGACCTCTAATGTAGAATAACACAGGTTCCAACATTCTCTCAAGGAGCTTACCAAGGCACTTTTATTAACACTTATAGCAAAAGCAAAAATATCCTAACACACTATGCCTTTATTCTCTCTGCTGAGATACTCCTCATGTTATTCTACTAATACTCTCAGTCTGTCCACAATTTGGTTATATTCCAGCTCCCATCATGTCTGTGCAAGATAATTAAAGTTTTTCAGCTGGAACAGAGTAAAAATGTGGGCTGCCTCAGGAATTGTTGGCAAAAGCATTTCATATTATTATGTGAAAAAGCAAAGCATGTACCTTTTTGATGATGGTGTTGTCAGGCGGTACATCTCTTCGTCCTAATGAGTAGGGGGCCCACTGTGTGGTAGGAGAGACCACCTCTTGACCATTATCTAAAATATTGCTCTGTTGCGATGGAGTCTGTGAAGAGATTGTTCAGTAAATCTATGCACTACTCAGCAAGTACTGCACGGTACACGGCTAGACCTTTATGCAAATAACAACTTTAATCTCTTTTCTGTATCACTTTAATACGTCAGTGAAAACAAAAATCTACATGCTCACATTTGGCTAATTGTCATATACATGTCTTACTTCATACATTAATGAGATTTTAATTTGATCTGCATTTAATTGAAGTATTGATTCACATGGCCCTCATATGTAGTAGATTAAATATGACTTTCTATGTGTGAGCATCTAAATGAAAATTGATTGAATTATGGGATGATGTGTCTGGAGAGGGCATTTACAGTTTGTTGTGTAATACTACACACAGATCATGTTCGCAGTTCATCTGCACTGCATAACTGTATGTGTGAAAGTAGTGGAGTTGCATGACTGTGCTAACTCCACACTGCTGCTACAGTTAAACACTGCTAGCAGCCATTTAGGCATGTCTGTAATTCAGTCTTAATGAAATAGGGATCATTTAGGGGACCAGGAGCTGCTTTTAGTGCTAAAATTGTTTGTGGCTTACCCTTAGACTGAATAAGAATCCTGAAATTAAGACAGACAAGCAGATTTTTAAAGAGTTTCTCCTAACTCTGCCGGTCAGGGGCTTTTTTTTTTTTTCCATAAATGAAGACATTACTGTATTACTAGCATGTGTAAGACAGTTACATATGACCTAAGTGAACTTTTCAGATTATCATATGCTAATGTTTCTGTAGGCCCTCAGAGAGACAGAGGCAACAGAAGGTCCACAAAGCAAACACAGAGACTGCACACATGCAACACAGACACCTAAATATATTCACACACAACACTGAGACAGTACCTAGCCTGAAAATGCTCACACATGAAGTGTTAGATTTGTGTTAAACACTGAAATATGAGGAATGACTTTTGACAGAGAATTATTTCCATTTATACCACAGCACTGTCGAATCTAATTGGTCAGAAAGTGTTGATACATTTTCTACAACAGTAGCTCTGACAGTAGTGTCAGCTGCAAGATATAACCCCAATTCCAAAAAAGTTGGGACACTGTGTAAAATGTAAATAAAAACAGAATGCAATGATTTTCTAAATCTCATAAACCCATATGTTATTCACAATATAACATAGAAAACATATCGAATGGTTGAACTGAGGAAATGTACCATTTTAAGGAAAAAATAAGGTAATTTTGAATTTGATTCCTGCAATACGTTTCAAAAAAGTTGGGACGGGGGCAACAAAAGGCTGGAAAAGTAAGTGTTACTAAAAAGAAACAGCTGGAGGAATATTTTGCAACTAATTAGGTTAATTGGCAACTGGTCAGTAACATGACTGGGTCTCAGAAATAAAGATGGGATGGAATCTAGATGGAAGCATATGTTGCTCTAGAACCTGTATATACCTTTCAGCATTGATGGTGCCTTTCCAGATGTGCAAGCTGCCCATTCCATAGGCACTAATGTATTCTCATACCATCAGAGATGCAGGCTTTTGAAACGAGCGCTGATAAAAAGCCGGATGGTCCCTCTCCTCTATAGTCCTCTTTAGTTTAGAGGACCGAAGCCCATGGTTTCCAAAAAGAATTTCAAATTTCGATTCGTCTGACCACAGAACAGTTTCCACTTTGCCTCAGTCCATTTTAAATGAGTTTTGGCCCAGAGAAGACGGCAGGGTTTCTGGATCATGTTCACATATAGCTTCTTCTTTGCATTATAGAGCTTTAACCAGCATTTGTGGATGGCACGTCGAACTGTGTTCACAGACAATGAGTTCTGGAGGTTTCTGAGCCCATGCAGTGATTTCCATTGCAGAATCATGCCTGTTTTTAATGCAGTGCCGCCTGAGGGCCCGAAGATCACAGGCATGCAATATTGATTTTCACCCTTGTCCCTTGCGTACAGAGATTTCTCCAGATACTCGGAATCTTTTGATGATATTATGTACTGTAGATGATGAGATATTCAAAGTCTTCGCAATTTTATGTTGAGGAACATTATTCTGAAATTGTTCCACAAATTGTAGACACAGTTTTTCGAAGATTGAACCTCTGCCCATCTTTACTTCTGAAAGACTGCCTCTCTAAGATACTCTTTTAACACCCAATCATGTTACTAACCTAATTAGTTGCAAAATGTTCCTCCAGCTGTTTCTCTTTAGTAACGCTTACTTTTCCAGCCTTTTGTTGCCCTGTCCCAACTTTTTTGAGACGTGTTGTGACCATCAAATTCAAAAGTACCTTAATTATTTCTTAAAATGGTACATTTCCTCAGTTTAAACATTTGATATGTTTTCTATGTTCTATTGTGAATAGCATATGGGTTTATGAGATTTGCAAATCAGTACATTCTGTTTTTATTTACAGTTTACACAGCATCCCAATTTTTTTGGAATTGGGGTTGTAAATCACAGGTTTATATGAATGCACTTGTTCTAATATGCTATTGTTTCTATAGTAAGAACTAATTCGCAGGAACCTGTATGATTAAAAAGATTAAAAACATGCTAATTAACAAAGAAACCTACAGTTGTTGATACGGTTAAAGTTTCTGTACTGTAGGAAGACAGTTATTTAACATTTATGAAAGGAGTCTCTGGTGTCCACACTTCATAATTATCAGTACATTTTCTGACACAGGAAAGCCTTCAGGACTTTAATTTAACTCTGCGGTTTCTTGGTAAGATGGCAAGCTGCATTTGTTTACTTTATTAACAAAAAAAGACAGGAAGCTGATGAGGAAGAGGCTGTTTATAGCCGCCATAAGTGTTTCATGAATGTTCCTCAATATTAATTTATAAACAGATAAAAAAACATGAATGTCATTTTTTAATACTGTAAATACACATTTGTAATCATTGGCAAACTGCTGTGGTATAAGAGGAATAAAACATAGAGATGTGCTGTTATTGGAAAATAATTAATTCCATCATTGATTCTTTCATTATAACAGCACAGCCTGTCATGTTTTATTCCTTACGCATTATTTTGATTTGAATAAAAATAATTGAGGTATGGCTAAAAGATCTCATGTGTTTTTAAATACTATTTCTTTCAAGCAGAAGCTGATTTTAAAAGATATTTAATATAAGAATGTTTATTAAACAACTGGCCTCATGCTCCACTAAAATTGGAGCTGGTGGTACTTTTTATATACTCACATTTGGTAGAGGTAGCCACTGAGTTGTTTGGTTTTCATGCTTTGTGTTATTGTAAAAGTTTATTGTCATGCTTCTGCTGGCATGCGGTGCAGCATAGCCTCCAGAGTACAGCATGCCGAAGTTTACTGTGTTGTGCTTAAGGACAGCGCTCTGATTGGAGGGAAACAACCACATGACATGAGTGAATGGGTGTGCCACATAGAAAGTCAAAGGCTGCTGCTGGGGTGAAGGGAGGGTTACACTCGACTGCACCACACACACTGCATAGCTGCAACAGAGTTGAGAAGCTTGACCAACAGAAAACGGTACAGAACATCATTACTGGCAACACAGCAAACACAAACACACATTTATATAAAACTAACAATACCAACAGTGTGTGACTAAGATTAGTGGACAATGACGTATACTAGTAGACTGTTCACAGAAACATAGCATCATCAGTTAACCCCTATGTCACGCTTCATATAAAGTTGTGTGTATTAGCTATTGTTTTAGCTATAGACTGTTTATATTTCCCAAGAGGAACTAATGCGTACAACGCAATAGTTTTTGGTTGATGGCACATCAGTGATCTATTAGTATTTTTCCACCGGACTGTAAGGCTTGGCTTGGCAAATTAACCACGATCTAGCATACTATTGCTATTTCAAGTGCCAAATGTACCTACAGTATGTACCCTTGGTGAATTTGGAAACATTTATTTCCCAGGTACCATGCAAGCCAAGCCAGGATATATGGGCAGAACTTAAAAATAGTCAATTAATTGGTCAAATGCAATCATCACACAATCGTCTTGATTACAGTTTCTAGTTAGAATAGCAAAGCAAACATTAGTAGTATTGACTGCCAAAGTTTCTTTCTCTTTTCAAATTTCCTTTTCTTGGTGATTTTAGAAGATATCATCACAGTTATAGTATATTTATTTATTTATTTATTGCTATTTAGCAAATCCACCATCTTCAAGTTAGGCCAAATCCCAAATGGCTTCCTATTCACTGGGTTTCCTTCCTAAATGCAGCTGTACACTCCATGAACACACTGAGATACAGACAGAAAATATGCGACTCCTTGCCTTGTATATTTGCTGTATTGTAACATCGTCTAATGAAGTTAAAGTAACATGCCTGTATTTGGGTCATGCACCACTATTACAGCAAACTCGCTGGTTCACTTTGTGATGAAGACACATTCACAGTTTAATATAAAAAAGATGTGCCTACTTTCATTTTAATATACATATGTTCTTTTTGTTTTTGTTTTTTACTCAGAATACCTCTTTTAATACCTCACTAGGAAACAGTTGTCAGCCTCCATAAAACTTCATAAAACTTAATTTCACCAGGTTACAAATAGTTCTGGGTACTGATTTGTTACCAAGCCATGCCGGTGAAAAAGATCTATATGACAACCTCTAGTGAACATGACAACCACTGAGAAATCATCTTGCTTGTTCGATATCAGAAAAAATTCATTAGATTTTTGCACTTACTTTGTCCTTAGTTTCAGCCATTGATTTTAAACCTAGAGCGGTATCTATATGATTTTGCAAGGCAAAGTTATAATAAGCACATTTGCCAGAGGTGTTCATTAGTAGGCAGTAACATGATACTAGTAAGATTTGCTTACCCGGTCTAGCCGTTTTGCCTCTATGTGCCTTAGGAGCTGTTGTCTCCAGTCCACTGGCATTTTGGAGGTCATGTCCTCTGGTTTCTGTGGAACAGGCCTCATCTTCATGTCAGTGTCAGGGCTCTTCTCAGTGCATGTACTAATATTATAATCTGAAGGCAATTTCTCTAGCAGGGCAGCCATGGTGGGGCGTGCAGACACTGGCCGAGCTTGCGATGCCCCATAAGTCTCTGTACTGTAGCTCCGCGCAGACAGTGGGCGACGCTGTGTCAGACTCTTTGTGGGGTATCCCATAATAGGCTTTTTAGGTTCTTGATAAGATGAGTATTCCTCTTCATACCTACCATTCCTCTTGTGGAACTGGGAATCTGCCATGGTGGACAAGCTATTCTGTGCATCCATCATGGCTTTAAGCTGTTGGGGTCTGTTATAATGCTCTGTCATTTGGTGCTCCTGGGCTTCTGCTACCCTGCGGAACAGTGCCATCTCTGTAGAACTTACCAGGGAATCAGCCCGTCGCAGGAAACCTGGACGGGACCGTTGAGGCTGGGCGGGAAACTGTTGAGGAACTGCATTATTATTGACAGGTGGCTGTGAAAAGAACATTTGCTCCATTGGTTGATAGCCCCGGTAGCCTCGAGGGCTAATAAGCTCCTTTGGCAGTGTCTTGCCTGGTTGATTCACATATTCAGGGGTATTGGGAAATGGTGGAGGGACCCTCCGTTCTGCTTTCATCACATCCATGGCTCCTTGAGGGTTAAAACTTTGGTCAAATTGATAAACCTTTTTTGGGATAGCAGGTTTCTGCTGCTGAGAAGATTTATTTGTGCAGAAGCTGTCAAGATCATCATCCAGCATGGGAGCAGACTGGCTCCTGGACATGCTCTGTTCGAGAGGTCCTGGGAGGTCAGCTCTGTCCACACTACCCTGATTCTCTATGCTAGAGCTGTAATTGTCCAAGGGAATACTGTACACCTTGTATGATCCGATATCAATTTCATCTATGCTCTGGGACTTCTTAAATTTTGACTTTACCTCCTTCATCATTGGTGAAAGTCTCTCAGAGCTCTTGCTCATGACCATGGTGTTGCCCTTATTTGGTTCATTACGACCCTGAACATGTGCAAAGACATTAGGCTGACCTTGCCCTGTCCCTGAGTTTCTGGAGTCCAGGAATCCCCAGGCTCCTGAAGAGGGGAAAGTGCCAGGTAGTTCACCCATCTCCTGCTCAAAGTCTTTGCGATCAGGGTTGGGGCTGTTTGCTGGGGTAATTTCCAGTTTGGAGGGGAATGCTGTACGGTCCTCAAATGGGCTGGGAGTCCTCGTCCAGTTCTGCCAGGGGTTTGAGGGAGGGGGAGGAGGCACTTCAGCATCAGGAGTTGTACGGAAAGAGTGTGGTGTCTGCTCCAGCTCTAATGGGACCCCCATGATGCGGTCCTGTCTCATGAGAGGCCGTCGCCCATGTGCTGCTGAGGCACTACGAGGCTTTGTGCCTAGCATGGGGTTCCCACTACTGCTGCTGGGAGTCTCAACTGGCGTCTCCTCTGCTACAAACCCTGTATTGTCATAGTGGGGGGCATCATTCCAGCTGTCGAAGGTGTCACTGAGTGGCCGTCTCTCACCCCGCTGCTGCAGGGTACTGGAGGGGGGCGTCTCTCTGTGGCTGAGCAGAGGCTTTGTCTCTATGGGCTTTGGGAAAGACTGAGCAAGTCTGAATAGAAAACCAAAAACAGTGGAATGGGACTTTATCAAGGGCATAAAAACAGAAACAAGCTCTGTTATAGTTAATATCTGAATTAAGAGTGCTTGCCTGGGGTGTTTAAGAGAGGAGAGAAGAGGGATAGCTAATTTCTAAGCTCATGATGAAGAGAAAAGACACCATTGGCTTTATCATTATTGTTCTTCACATTCTGCGTACATACTGGCAGGCTTTTTAAGATGATTTAAACACACCGGACTAAGATAATCAATGCTAATGCCATTTTGAGAAAGATTTTCAGCGATGCTACAGATAGAAGTAACGATTTTGTGTTATCTGAAACCTTACAAATCTGAAAAAGACTAAGCGCCACCCTACTTGGCATAATCACATCATGTCACATATCAGTGAAACTCTTGTTTCCTGCTATATGTGTGTGGCATTATGACATATATGTCCATTTTATGTGTAAACCCTATTAACCACAATTACTAATGTAAAAATAATGAGATCACATTGCATTAAAAAAAAAATTACATTTCTATATTCCAGAACCAAAAATCTCTTTCTAGATGGCCTGCATATATGTCATTTTAAATGTTAATTCCTATCCCTATTTAAAAGGATATTACAGAGGAATGTCTTAAAATCTTTATCATTATATTGAAAAATGACAATAAACTTTTATTTTAATCTTGGCATGGTGTTTTCTTGATTAAACAATAAAGAAATGATATTTCAATTTACTTCTCTGTACTTTTCTGAAGTTCTCCTGTGAATGTCCTGACATTTAATTTTAACATCATCTAAAGATTTTTGGTTTTATTTAATAGGCAAAGTTACACAATCTAATGATGCTTCATTTCCATAAAAAAAATCAACAGGCAAAGATTGATTGATATTGTATTAAGATACAAGATTACTTACATAGTGTTGCCTTACTCTGAAGGTATGTACGTAGGTATATAAGTAGGCTTGAAGCCTTAAGGATTCTTGTTAAATTCAATATGACCTCAAAGCTAAAGTTATAAAAGTGAGACTAATTTGTTATGCTGGTATGTTAGTAGGTCAGCACAGAATAACTAAACAAACCTAACATACAGTATATGAGCTGTCATATCACTGAACTACACAGGTGTGCTCTCAGTTGAGGAACGCTGGCAGGCATGAACTTTGTTGATCGTTGCCAACCTGTTAGTCCAGTGGGTCTGTGATGGACCCTCTTTGGCAGCATTCTGCATGGAGCTGCCATTGCCAGGAGGGTTGGAGGATCCAGAAGAGCCCTGCGAGGGGGAGTAGTCTGAGTAGGTGGCTGATGACCCACTGTTGTTCATGCAGTGCATTTTGTCTGGGTCTGAGTCATCGATGGATTCTGAATGGGAGGAAATACATATCAGTACTGTAGCCTTCATGTTCATAACAGCACTCTCTTTCTGTGTTGGATTTAATGCATGTGCTCTAGTAGGTGCATGAGGAGGATATAAAGTGGAATAATGGTCTCTGTCTCTAATTGGAATGGCAACAATTTTCCTATAAAGCACCTCACCATAGAAAACCTCACTGTTTCACCCAGCATCTTATTATCCTGTAACATTCTCCCCAACTTTACACAATACACAGACATTGTAGAAATTGGAATATATTTAATATTTAAAAATACTGAGATCTAAAAAACATAATTAGTTGATCTAGTGTGTTAAGAAAAAGGCCCAGAGGTAACAGAAGCAAAATGAAAATACATTACATGTGTCTAGATGTTTTGGTCTTGGGTCCTCTCCAGCATACCTTTTTTATCTTTTCCCAGCAATACAACCTTTGGCTTGTACATAGGGGGTTCCACCAGAGTCGGCCTCATGTCAGAAATCCGGATATCATTAGGTGAACCTCCCATGGAATCCTGAGGAAATAAATGTCAGACTATCTCTCTGGTTTACTCACATGCATAAGTTAAAAAAAGAAAAAAAGAAATAAGCACTGTAGTATCACAGGACTAAAAGTCACTCTTAAAATAATTTTTAAGCTATCATGCATCTGTGTATTCATTATATATGTTTATACCACTGCGCTGTTAAATTTAAATCTGATTGGTCAGAGGGTGTTGATTAATTTTCTATAACAGCAGCTCTGTATTTCCAGCTGTAATTCGTTCTAACACATTAGCTATAGAAACAACTTGTTCACAGGGACTTGAATGGAAGAAATGCTACATAAACAATACGTAATAAATTACTAAAACATGTTATTAAGCAAATAAAAACATATCATTGTCCATATAATGAAGCTTTCTGAAATGAGCAATTTATTTAACATTTATGGAAGGAGTCTCCAATGTCAGCACATTGTAACAGTAGGTAAGTTTTCAGACAAGGAAGAGTTTTCAAGACAGAGTACGTTGCGTTTCTGGTTTCTCAGAACATTACGAGTTGTGATTTTTTCTTTCATTAACTTGAATAGAGAGAGAAAAAAATATAAGTAATAACAAGAACTAACTTACGTAGCAGACGTTGCACAACATTGCATTCCACAATATGGTTAAAAAGCATGACGTTCATTAATAAATTACAAATAGTTGTAATCGTTAACAAATCACTGTGGTATAAGAGGAAAAAAACACTTTGGGACATGTTGTTATAAGAAAATAAGCAACTTCAGGATGGTACTGCATCACAACCTGCCATGGATTATTTTCCAATAACAGCATGGAACTATCATGTTTAATTTATTACGTAATGATTATAATAGATGTTTTGTTCTCAGGGTCGTGTTGTACTATTATATGACAAAAAATAATGTCCTCATTAATGGCTGCGTAAGGAATGTTGCCTTTATGTTTCCTTTGCATAAGAGTTGTTGTTTTTTTTTTTTTTCAAATCTACTGGAAATAGTATTTTTTTTTTTTTTTAATTTACTGGAAATGTTGACTATGTATGTGAGAGCAGAACAAAAACAAGACCTAATTAGATATTGTTCATGGTATATACTGTAGGTAGAGGAATTCACATTAAGAAAAAAAAAATGCTCTGAAAAAATGGATTTTCATTTGTTTATTCAATAAGACTATGTTCTAAGATCAGTATATCATGTTTAAATATTTATACTTACTGAAATGGCAGCCATTTTTCAAATGTCATAAACATTAAAGTGTTCATGATCTGCAGCAAGACTTCATATAACAAACCTATAAAGCATCAGTTCATAGTGAAAGATTAACTAATGCTTAGTTCTTCCACGCTCATCTAAAAGAAGCTAAACAGCAGTGGAAAGACCATGAAGGAAATGATACCATCAAATGTCAGAACGACAGAGGCCCTGACTTCACTCATTCTGTGAATTCATCTGTTAAAGCATATTTAAGCAGCAGATTGAGGTGTATTAAAGATGAGTATTAACACATCACAGGTTACAAAACCTCGGAAACAATGATGTGATTAGGACGATTTCCCAAAGGCTTTCATTAACTGCAGCTTAACAACGATGTAAATCTCAAGTCAAAACATTTATTTAAGACAATTTATCATTCACTTTAATGATTCAGTGACTCACATTCTTCTGTCACAGTTACGTTCATGCTTCTGAAACACACTGATCAGCCCCCTGAATTTAATCTGATTAAACAGGATGTCTGAGCCTGAACATTTTTGCATTTTTAATGTATAAACTGCTTTACTTGGCACCTCTGTCTCAGATATGCAGTTGAAATACTGATGCAGCTGACTGGCCTGTGCACTGACCCTCACATTTTCCTACACCTGCTGCTGTACACTGGATGCACAGCACAAACAGCTGCAGAGCAGAACAGACCACACACCATCTGACCACCTCCCACCTTCCTAAACATATCTCTGTTCTCTCATCTTGTTTCAGACCATCGTTTCTCATTTCTCTTACTCATTCACAGCCTCAGGTTATCCTGTCCCAGCATTCCATACAATATCTCGAAAACCTTGTAAACCTGATTTATGCTTCCTTCTGAACAGTTCTTCTGAGGCCTTCAGCGAGTTGGAAAGAGGCAGAATGGAAAAGTCACTCCAAACCAAATCTAAACTAGCCGGTAAAGACATGTGGAGTGTGGAACGAATAGGTTTGAGCTCTGACCTTCTCACACCCTCTTTTCAAACACATTTATCTCATCATGCAAGAGTGTTGAGTAAATTTATTAGGGGAGTTATTAGCTAGGGAAGGTTGTGACTTCTTAATGGACTGCGTGTGTAAAAACCTGATAATAGCAGAATAAAAATGCACAAGCTAATTTACAGGATCTAAGCAGGACTGCACTTTTCAAATGAGCAAAATAACACACGCTGCCTGTTTTGCATATTTGCCTTAACAAATATGCAAGTTGTGGTATTTATATTTAAAAGTGTCAAATACAAGGTGATGTGCATGCAAACTGATTCATTTAGCACTTGCTTGAAATTCACTTCAGGTATAATGCTTGGGTGTGCAAATTAATATGACCTTTTGAAGACAAAACAGAACCAGTGCTTCATTTATGTTTCTCAAAAGTATTTCTCAGTACCTCAGTATAATGAGAAGTGCTGTTTGTTTCATATTTGATATTCACCACACCTCCGCACATCCAATGACAACAGAAATCATAGAGAGCTTGTGAAAATGTTTTCAGATTTGCCAATATTGCTATCAGGAAAATCCTAGAATACGGACAATAATAATAATAATAATAATAATAATAATAATAATAATAATAATAATGACAATAATAAAAGTAATAATAATAATAGTAATAATAATAATGTTTTATTTATATAGCACCTTTAACCTAAAGGATAATAAGCAGCTCATTCATTTTTTACTGACCAAAGTGACCACAGCCCAAAATTCACCAAGTAACTGTTACCAGAAGCAAATGTATCTTTCCTGCTCCATTTTCTTTCCCATTCAGTTAAAAGAAGAGAAGTGCCATTTCTGCTGGGTGAAGCTTGTTTGCATTTGGTCTGACCACTGCTTTAGATGAGAAAGCCGAGAAGCTTAGTTTTCAGATGTCAAAAATGCTGCAGCTAAACCATAGATGTGAGCACCTCTGTGTTTTCTTTACATATTGGGATCTTAGTCCATCAGGGTATAGTCGTGTATATGCTACAGACATTGTGTAGACTACATTAAGAAAATGAAACCATGCAGTGTATTAATACTTCTTCATTACTCAATTACTTGTTTCTCACAGAATCAACATTTTTATTTTTGCAATTTGTAGCTTAGATACATTTTAAATGAGCTGGCCATCGTAGTACCAGTCAGAGATGAGTGATAAAAGTGTTACCCTTTAAAAATGTCTGTAAAATTCAAAAGCCTTAAGTCACTCAATAGCCATCATATAAAACTACAATACACGATCAGCATTTTTATCTGGAACATGCGGTGATTCTGTACTGTACATTCTACAACAAGATGTGCTGTAACATCGCAATCTCAGGTGCCAACAAAAAAACGTGCTTTTTCACCTATTTCTCTTCTTCCTGTTTACTATCTGCACTCATGTTTGATGGACAGCTAAGATCCTCTGTTCTGAATACTCATGACTTTCCGAAGTTTATTTCAAATGTTTCTCAGAAGCAGCTTGGATGAAACTTAAACCAGGCTTTAGTGATTGTGACCAAATTAACATACTAATGAGAACTAAATCAACTGCAAAAAATAAAAAATAAAATAAATCCACAAGCAGCATTCAATGTTCTTGCCATGCCATCACACTGGTGTTTAGAATGGCAGCAAATTACTTTCACCTCTTACACAATATGACTCGCTCAAAGCTTTTTAGTTAGACAGATTTCTTTTGAAAACAGTGCCTATATTTCTTCTTCTTTGATCTTCATATTCTCCTCTCGCCGTAAACAGAGTCTGCTTCTGTTCAATATATGACATTTTTAAAATAAAACAAATCACTCCACCAGTAAATTGTCTGCTGTGTGGTCTCTCAGCCACTTACTATGAGGCAGAAACAGGAAGAGGAAGTAAGGGCCAGGCTTGTATTCTCTGGCTGTTGAGGCTTGGGAACGATGCGATGTAAAGCAATCTAAGCAAAACAAACATACATACATACACACACACACACACACACACACACACACACACATACAAACAAATACACAAAATGGAGGATTTTCTATGGAGGTCTAGAAAGAAAAGAATGTGTAAGAAGCATGGGGTCATGACCTCAGTCCTCCCAGCGTCCCATAACCCTTCATGTGGAACATTATGCAGTTTGACTGCAGGGTCTCTGAGACTGTGGGTGGTAGCACTGTAAGTTGTAATGGACACAACACACAAATGTGTGTAACTCTACACACACAGTGTAGCTAATGCAGAAAGTATAGAAAAGCCTGGTGCTAATGAATGCACATGAGTTTCTGTGTTCACACACTTCCCTGTCTTGATGATGTGCCTTTTGTACTTGTTTTTTTTTTTTTAAATCAATCCACCATCTTTTAAAGACACTTGTTTGATTGTTAAAGCTTATTTTTAATTATATTGTGGTAAACTGTCATTTATACCAGAATCCAGTTCTTTTTGGGTCTCTAACGAGATCATAGCAGCAATTTTACCCCATAACTAGCCGATATGTTTGGTGTTCTAATTTAATTCTACATGAACAATGTCACTGTAAACAAAGCAACAACCGTGTTCTGAAGTTTTCAGTACTGTTTCTGGAAACTAGAGCCTGAATGTAAGAGAAATGCACCTCTATACATGTCCATTATTACAGGTGCATCTCAAAAAATTTTGAATATCATGGAAAAGTTCATTTTTTTCCATAATTTAATTCAAAAAGCGAAACATTCATATGTATTCTAGATTCATTACACATAAAATGAAATATTGCAAGCCTTTTTTGTTTTAATCTTTATGATTACGGTTTACAGCTCATGGAAATCATGAGCTGTAATATATCTCAAAATATTAGAATAAAGAATTTATAATACAGAAATGTTGACCTTCTGAAAAGTATGTTAATTTATGCACTCAAAATTTGGTCGGGGCTCCTTTTGCACAAATTACTGCAACAATGTGGCATGGCATGGAGGCAATCAGCCTGTGGCACTGCTGAGGTGTTATGGAAG
Source organism: Cranoglanis bouderius (assembly GCA_023630585.1). Lineage (NCBI taxonomy): Eukaryota > Metazoa > Chordata > Actinopteri > Siluriformes > Cranoglanididae > Cranoglanis > Cranoglanis bouderius. The sequence goes on from CM042537.1 coordinate 28,693,351, forward strand.
CCCAGGTTGCTTTGATAGCGACCTTCAGCTCGTCTGTATTGTTGGGTCTGGTGTCTCTCATCTTCCTCTTGACAAAATTCAGGTCAGGCGAGTTGGCTGACCAATCAAGCACAGTAACACCATGGTCAGCAAACCAGTTACTAGTAGTTCTGGCACCGTGGGCAGGTGCCAAGTCCTGCTGGAAAAGGAAATCACCATCTAGATAAAGCTTGACAGCAGATGGAAGCATGAAGTGCTCTAAAATCTCCTGTTAGACGGCTGCATTGACTCTTGACTTGAGACCAACACCAGCAGATGACATGGCACCCCAAATCATCACTGACTGTGGAAACTTCACACTGGACGACTTCAAGCAACTTGGATTCTGTGCCTCTCCACTCTTCCTCCAGACTCTGGGACCTTGATTTCCAAATGAAATGCAAAATTTACTTTCATCTGAAAAGAGGACTTTGGACCACTGAGCAATGGTCCAGTTCTTTTTCTCCTTAGCCCAGGTAAGACGATTCTGCCGTTGTCTCTGGTTCAGGAGTGGCTTGACACTAGGAATGAGACATTTGTAGTCCATTTCCTGGACACGTCTGTGCGTGGTGGCTCTTGATGCATTGACTCCAGCCTCAGTCCACTCCTTGTGAAACTCCCCCAAGTTCTTGAAACGGCTTTGCTTGACAATCCTCTCAAGGCTGCGGTCATCCCTGTTGCTTGTGCACCTTTTCCTACCACACTTTTCCCTTCCAGTCAACTTTCCATGAATATTATTCCATGAATATTGTGGTTGTGTGTACTGAACCAGACTGAGGAAGCCTTTGCAGGTGTTTTGAATTAGCTGACTAGAACTATTCTCTGGTCGACATTTGATGTATTATAAATTCTTTATTAAAATTTTATAAATTTGTTTTATTAAATGATATCAAATTTTATTAAAATTATATAAATTTTTGAGATACTGGATTTTTGATTTCCATGAGCTATAAGCCATAATCATCAAGATTAAAACAAAAAAAGCCTTGCAATATTTCACTTTATGTGTAATGAATCTAGAATATATGAAAGTTCCACTTTTTGAATTAAATTACGGAGAAAAATGAACTTTTCCACGATATTCTAATTTTTTGAGATGCACGTGTATATACATAACTCTCAATGCAACCTGAGGATCCTCTGATTGGACTTTTTTTTAAATCCCAGTTTAGATGGCTAATTCAAACACAGCTTTTTTTTTTGTTCTAAAAAGTTCTGTCAAGTTGTCTGGGTGATTTAAGAACATTTTCAAAAAGGTTCATACATGATCCTAAAAAGAGCCTCAACAATTTAAGCTGTATAAACCTTAATACAAACTTTCTGCAATGTTACTTTTCGTCAAACTTCTAATATTGCTATGTCCAAACCTATGTCCTATTAACTAAATAGTGCACTCTTCATGGGGTCTGTCCTAAAAACTCCTCAAACTTCTCCTCAAACTTTTATTCAGGCTTCTCCTCAAGACTTCTTCTCAGACTTCTCCTTAGACCTCTCCTCAGACTACTTCTCAGACTACTCCTCAAACTTCTCCTCAGACCTCTCCTCAGACATCTCCTCAGACCTCTCCTCAGACCTCTCCTCAAACTCTTCCACAGACCTCTCCTCAGAATTTTCTTCAGACTTCTCCTCAAGACTTCCTCTCAGACTTCTCCTCAGACCTCTCCTCAGACTTCATTTCAGACCTCTCCTCAGACTTCTCCTCAGACTTTTCTTCAGACTTCTCCTCAACCCTTCCTCTCAGACTTCTCCTCAGACCTCTCCTCAGACTTCATTTCAGACCTCTCCTCAGACTTCTCCTCAGACTTTTCTTCAGACTTCTCCTCAAGACTTCCTCTCAGACTTATCTTCAGATTTCTCATCAGACTTCTCCTCATACTTCTCGTCAGACTTCTCCTCAAGACTTCTCCTCAGACTTCTCTTCAGACTACTCTTCAAGACTTCTCCTCAGACTACCCTTCAACACTTCTCCTCAGAGTTCGCTTTAAAATTCTCCTCAAGCCTCACCTCAGACTTCTCTTCAAATGTCTTTTGATAATTGTGTGTATAGGGAGCTAACATTGTTCATGTCTATCAGTTGGAATTATAAGCAAACCCTTGTAATGGAGTGTATGAAATCATTTAGTTCAATCATGATTCCTGTTTTGTATAGTGTTCTATGTAGTGTTCCTGATTTTTCCAATGTACAGAATAGGGATTAGGATTATATTTCAAACACAGTGCACAGTGCATGTCAGAAAATTTTAAAACATTGCCAGAACGTTATGTTTGGAACTTTACAATCTATTCTTCTTAGAACCCACTGAATACTTATTGAACTTTCTAGAACATATTCTCTTGGGTAATGTATTTATGCTCTCAGCACCAGTAGTTTAGGAGCACAAAAGCCAACGTAGCTTCCTCTGAACAGAAGTTTCCAAGGCTTCAACACACTTAAACTGTTAGAGTCGTCCTCTCTCTCTGCGCTACTCGGGAAAATGACCAGTAGCGCATTTCCGCATACTTCTGCTATTGCCCATTCATAGACTCTAGGTTTGTTTACTCCACCATGTGCTCTTTGTTTTGGTTTACGTCATGTCTCCGCCTCTGTATGTTTACTGGTGCTTTGTTTACGTCATGTCTCCGCCCCGTTTGTTCATTGGTTTACCGTTTATTGTGTCTTTATGAGTTTCAGGTGTGTCTCGTTTTCTTAGATGTATTTAAAGCCATTCTTTTGTCCGCTTCAACACGGAGTATTGTATTAACGTATCGTAGTTTGCATTGTTAATGTGTGTTCTGTGCGCTTGCACTCTTCTCGCGTTATCTGGACTGTGGACTTCAGCCTCGCCTTTGTTTGGATTATCTCCTCGTTGCTTTGAGGACTATCGCCTCACTGTACTTTGTGGATTTATGCTTTGTCATTTTGGATTATCATCTCGCCTTATTTATGAACACTGCTGGATTATTACCTTGCTTAGTTTTGTTGAATATTACCAAGTGGATTATTGTGTGTTTCCCTTTGCCTCCCAGGATTTTGTGTTCCCTGTCCATATACTTTTGGTTTTGTGACTGTTCCATTTCTTTTGAATATACCTAATAAACTGACGTTTTCCCCAGCGCATGCATCCAGCTCCCCTTGTGTACACATCCGTAACATAAACACTAGCCACCTGACCATGTAAACTCCACTCTTTGGAAACGCAAAGCCGTTTACCCTTGTTTCTCAATGGGAAAACTCTCAATGATGTGGACTGAAACCTGAATCCTAGCAACAGGAATCGTGGCACCACTAAGCTTTTAATGGTTGCCAATCAGCAGGCTCGGAGTGCACTTGACATTTCGGACTGACCTTTTTCTCCGTTTGTTCAATGATCTCAGCTGCAGGATGAGCAACAGTCTAAGGAGTATCAATGGATCAAATATGAGAATGTGCTTTTCAGCCTGACCTGCAGGACCACCTGTCTTTACCCAATACAATTTATCTTAAACACAACTCTTTTAAATATGGAAAATATATCTAACCTCAGTAGCTATGTTACCAAAATTCAAACACATGCTCTTATGATTGTAAAACAAACAAATATTTTTTTCCCCCTGCAAACATAATTCAGCAAATGCTTTAGGTCTGTGATTTTGCATCCTTTGCTCAGCTCAAGGAGGGAGGGTGCTAATGAATTTATAATTCTCATGACTCCTAAACAAAGCAGCAGTTTTGGCCCAGCCATCAGCAGGTGGAAGGCTTTGAGAGATGAAACGTTCCCTTTGATTTCTGCTCACTACCTCCCTACAGCTCATACGCCAATGTGTTAACTTTTGATGAACACCTCCTGACATTGTGTTGTGCATGCCAACCATTATAGCACAATGACAATATATTTCTGTTATGAGATTATAATCAGAGACCAAACAATTCTTCCCAGGCTTATATTGTTTTCATGATAAAATGTAGGTTATGTTAAATCTTGGCAGGTTAAATCTTAAACAGTAACTTGAACTTGAAACCATAGATATGAAAATGTAGATGCCACAAAAACACAATAGAGTTTTCATTTTATATGGGGTTTGATACAAGAGTTTAGGTGCTGACTAAGTTCAATTCAATTAAATTTTATGTGTATAATGCTTTTAAAAAATAGACAATGTCACAATGCAGCTTTACAGAAATCGGGATGTGGATTTAGATCACTAATGAGCAAATCAGAGGATACAGTGCAAGGAAAATCTCCCTGAGGTGACATGAAGATGAAAGCTTGAAAGGAACCAGACTCAAAAGGGAAATCCTCTTCTGGGTGACACTGGATAGTATGAGTATAAATCATTACAGTATACAGGCGTAGAAGAGTAATTGCAAACAGTACTAAGTTTATTGAAGGAGTGTAGGAGTGAATAAGAGTCCTGGGATAAGCATAGCTTAAAGTGAGTTCACAGTTTAGACATTTTAATACTCTTTAGCTTGTCTTTATCTGAACCTTTTGGCTAATGTTCTTAATATTTGTACATGTGATTATGTGATTTGTGATTTTTGCCAGGCTGTCAGGTATGATTTGGTTTATCATGAAGTAACTTACAAAGGCTAAGGGAAGCTTGTACTGTATGTCCTGTTTTATTTGTCTATGCTATTTGAATTCATGATAACTATATTGTAGACATATGTTCTGATTCTATGTTAATCGCATTTTATCATGTAATTGCTGATATCACTGCCCAAAAAAACAGTTTATGCCCAAGTCTCACCCTTGCTTCAGTAGATAATCTCACCTATATACTGTAGACTTGTACCTCAGCACTGCTGCTGTAATCATAAAGACTGTCTTATAATTATCTCAGGACCCTTCACAATAAAGTCATACTGAACATTCTTTAAACACACTGCACTCTTTGTCTTTACTCTTCTACACCTGTATACTGTAATGATCTATAATCCCGCTATCTGGTGTCACCCAGAAGACGACGGGTTCCCTTGAGAGTCTGGTTCCTCCCAAGGTCTTTTCCTCATGTGGTCTCGGGGAGTTTTTCCTCACCACTGTCGCCTCTGCCTTGCTCATTAGGGATCTAAATCTGCAGTACTGCCCATATTGAAATCAGCTGATCACAATGTGGCATCGTTTCTTAGATCTATGGTTTAGACAGCCAGCTGTGCATTACTGACAAAAATACAAAATTTTTTTTTGAATAGTTGATAGTTGTATGTCGTACACAGTGACACTGTCTGAAATGTACTTTAAAAAGACATAGGATTCAGTGTATAAAAAGCAATAGTAAAGAAAAACAGCTGTACCTCAGAGCTCTCATTTAGATCATCCTTGTCCTTCCGCTTTGGGATGTCGATTGCCGAATTCAGGATGACACCTTGCTCTGGCAAAGGAGGCTTGGAGTATTCTTTAACCTCCCTCTCGGTCACCTGCCAATTCACAGCGACTAATCAACAATAATGAACACGTGAGAGGAACCTAAAATAAACTGTGTAATTCCACATATTTAAAATGGTCTACAGTTGTGTTGTTACCACAGAGGGAGATACTGTACTGTATACCAAATCGAGGTTACCTCTTTGGGTGCAATGGGCCATTTGGACTCATATGCATCTGTGCTATGGAGCTCCATGTTGGTGCCTGAGGAACATTTGTCTGTGCTCAAAGGGTGAGTGGTTTTCCCCACCATGTTCTGCACTGACTTCACCATGTTCTTCAGGTCCTCTGGGTAAGGGGTGGGATATCGTTTAAGATTAATCTCAACCTATAACGAGGATGAGACAGAATAAGGTAGAAAGAAAGGTTTAAATATAAACTACTCTGATTTGGTTCTTTGAATAATTTGAATAATTCTTTGAACCTTTATAAAGATGAGCAAAAATTATTGCATTCAAATAAACATTCCACATAATATTGAAAAATTTCCACTTAATAGGAAAAACAATATTTTCTTTCTTTAAACAATTAAAAAATTGTTTAAATAATCTACTACTTTAAAACATAGGTTTTAAAAAACAAACTACTTTTTTGAATAATAGTATTTACCTCTCAAAATATACAGTATCTCACAAAAGTGAGTGCACCCCTCACATTTTTGTAAATATTTTATTATATCTTTTCATGGGACAACACTGACGAAATGACACTTTGCTACAATGTAAAGTAGTGATTGTACAGCTTGTATAACAGTGTAAATTTGCTGTCCCCTCAAAATAACTCAACACACAGCCATTAATGTCTAAACCACTGGCAACAAAAGTGAGTACACCCCTAAGTGAAAATGTCCAAATTGGGCCCAAAGTGTCAATATTTTGTGTGGCCACCATTATTTTCCAGCACTGCCTTAACCCTGTTGGGCATGGAGTTCACCAGAGCTTCACAGGTTGCCAGTGGAGTCCTCTTCCAGTCCTCCATGACGACATCACAGAGCTGGTGGATGTTAGAGACCTTGCGCTTCCATTTGAGGATGCCCCACAGATGCTCAATAGGGTTACTGCCCTGCGGCCCAGTTTCCAAAGGGAACTGCTTCAGTATGTCACAGTACATGTTGGCATTCATGGTTCCCTCAATGAACTGTAGCTCCCCAGTGCTGGCAGCACTCATGCAGCCCCAGACCATGACACTCCCGCCACCATGCCTGATTGTAGGCAAGACACACTTGTCTTTGTACTCCTCACCTGGTTGCCGCCACACACGCTTGACACCATCTGAACCAAATAAGTTTATCTTGGTCTCATCAGACCACAGGACATGGTTCCAGTAATCCATGTCCTCAGTCTGCTTGTCTTCAGCAAACTGTTTGCGAGCTTTCCTGTGCATCATCTTTAGAAGAGGCTTCCTTCTGGGATGACCGCCATGCAGACTAATTTGATGCAGTGTGCGGCGTATGGTCTGAGCACTGACAGGCTGACTCCCCACCCCTTCAACCTCTGCAGCAATGCTGGCAGCACTCATACGTCTATTCTGGAAAGCCAACCTCTGGATATGATGCTGAGCACGTGCACTCAACTTCTTTGGTCGACCATGGCGAGGCCTGTTCTGAGTGGAACCTGTCCTGTTAAACCACTGTATGGTCTTGGCCACCGTGCTGCAGCTCAGTTTCAGGGTGTTGGCAAACTTCTTATAGCCTAGGCCATCTTTATGTAGAGCAACAATTCTTTTTTTCAGATCCTCAGAGAGTTCTTTGCCATGAGGTGCCATGCTGAACTTCCAGTAATCAGTATGAGAGAGTGTGAGAGCGATACACCAAGTTTAACACACCTGCTCCCGATTCACACCTGAGACCTTGTAACACTAACAAGTCACATGACACTGGGGAGGGAAAATGTCTAATTGGGCCCAATTTGGACATTTTCACTTAGGGGTGTACTCACTTTTGTTGCCAGCGGTTTAGACATTAATGGCTGTGTGTTGAGTTATTTTGAGGGGACAGCAAATTTACACTGTTATACAAGCTGTACACTCACTACTTTACATTGTAGCAAAGTGTCATTTCGTCAGTGTTGTCCCATGAAAAGATATAATAAAATATTTACAAAAATGTGAGGGGTGTAGTCACTTTTGTGAGATACTGTACATGTGGCAAAATTATTGATACCCCTAAGGAAATTGTCATCCAGCAGGGACTGCTGTTGACCATGTCCTGTTTCCTAGGGTTAAAAATACAATACACTAAATGGCCAAATGTATGTGTATCACCCATCACCATGGGGGAAACAAAAAAGTTTCCAACACAAAGGATACATATGGCAGTTATAAATACCATTAAGCAGAATCTGTGCCATAACAAAAAGTTTCACATGTCTGAAACAGTTGGAAACTTCCCAGGAATTGGACACACAACCACACTAACCCACCACTGATGAAGACAAAAATCCCAAAGATCAGTTTTAGAATTGCACAGTTTAGTTGATTCTCATGGTTATCAAGTTTCAAAATCAACTAGTATAAAATCAACTAGTATACTCAACCTCCATAACATCAAACATGTTTAGTGAAAAAAAGGGGGCTGCAAACATGGAAAAGCATCTGATATCCACTGTAAAATATGGCAGTGGATCATTGATGCTTTGGGGCTGTTTTGTGGCTGGGGTTTGCAGGGCTCTTGGGAAGATTGATGCCATCATGAATTCTGCTAAGTACCAGAATATTTCAGGCCCAAAACCAGTTGCCTCTTCCAGAAGGTTCAAACTTTAACTGTGGCACAGCTTTCAACAAGATGATGAGCCAAACATCTGTACAAATCACCACAGACATGCTTAAAGAAACACTAAATTAATTATTTGCAATGACCATAATAGTCTCCAGATTGTTTTCTTGTGAGCTCAAGAGGAAAGTCAACATGTGCAAACCTAATGATATAAGAGAGGATGAAATGTTTTCCGAGATACTCTACATGTGTCTTGTACATGTACTTGTAAGACATTACAGGAAGAGACTTTAACCAGTGAAGTCTTCACCAGTGAGCTAGTTAAAATTATGTTTAAATAAAACATCCCTGTTTGATGTCAAAACACTGGGTGCAAATAATTCTTGAGGGCACTGTAGTTCTCAATGTGAAAAAATATTTGATGTTTAACAAGCCTTTATGAGTGTATCCACACAAGCACTGAGACACAAAAGAAGTCTAGAGAACCTTGACTTTTGCAGAGTTGTCCTCCTCCTCTTTCTTGTCCTCAAAGTCAAACGCCACAGTCATCCTCTGCTGCCTCTGTTCCTCCCAGAGAGCAGGGTTGAAGCTGTCGCTGTCTGACTGGTAATCTGCAGAAATGTCATGTTCAAAGTGAGTTCTTAATACACAAAGACCATCAAACTCAAATTCAGGAATACTGATGTGATTTGGAAACATTAGACATGCCATTGGACAAGCTGTTGAACTTTTCTTCACCTTCATCATGCCGTGGTTGCTGGGGAAACATGTAGTTTGTAAGCACCCTCTGTTTGGTCTCAGGATGAGCCTCTGTTTGCAGGGGGATAAGGGCTTTGGACTGCAGGGGATCAATGGAGAAAAGGCATTAAATATCAACAACAGAATATCAAGAACATTATAAATCCCAGGGGCAACTGGTATAAATGAGTCCACCAGGCTAAGCCCCCCTGTCTTTAAAATATAAAAAAAAAACATTGATTATATTATTTATGGAATCCACATCAAATTATTTTATATTTTTGACTTTCTGTAAATATGCTCAACATCACAACCAATTCTCAGAGGAAAATACACAAAATGGTTTAAAGGGATGAGGCTGGGGCTGATTACTTTCTAGCCCAGACTGTAGATTCATGCAGCAGTAACAGTCAAGGCAGGTGATTACACAGAGTGAAACACTCCCTAGATTCCATGTATAGTACATTGGAGCTTCACTGACACATCATCATCAGTGATTGAAAAGACACGAAAAATGCATGTCTCGTGCCAGTTTACATAGCTAAAAATGTTCTTTTATACTTGATCAGCTCCACATTTGCGAGTATTCCTGCACGATCACATACCAGGCATCCAAAAAGCTCTGTTCTTCACCGTTTGAGTGTCGGCACCAAAGAAAAAAAAAAGGCAAATGGATTAAACTTGTGCCTACCATTTTGCAAACCTAAGTGATGCATGGAATTGTGCAACTGACCCACAGTTCAGAAGGAGTTTTTTTATACAATACAAACCTACAATTATGAGCCCATCCCCAAGTGAGCCCAAAATCGATCCTGAAAATACCCCAAGTCACATGTCAGGTACTAAAAGCTGATAATAAATCAAAACAAGCACCTGATTGTCAGATAGCCAGAGTGCAGCCAAATCTTTCAGTTTAGTGAAAGTGTAGGGAAGATTCTTCAACCTAACAAAAAGAGAATTCAGAGTTTAGAAGATACTAATCACTAAATTTTCAATACATATACAGTGGGGGAAAAAAGTATTTGATCCCCTGCTGATTTTGTACGTTTGCCCACTGATAAAGAAATGATCAGTCTATAATTTTAATGGTAGGTATATTTTAACAGTGAGAGACAGAATAACAACAAAAAAATCCAGAAAAACGCATTTCAAAAAAATTATAAATTGATTTGCATTTTAATGAGTGAAATAAGTATTTGATCCCCTATCAATCAGCAAGATTTCTGGCTCCCAGGTGTCTTTTACACAGGTAATGAGCTGAGATTAGGAGCGCTCTCTTAAAGTGAGTGCTCCTAATCTCAGTTTGTTACCTGTATAAAAGACACCTGTCCACAGAAGCAATCAATCAATCAGATTCCAAACTCTCCACCATGGCCAAGACCAAAGAGCTGTCCAAGGATGTCAGGGACAAGATTGTAGACCTATACAAAGCTGGAATGGGCTACAAGACCATCGCCAAGCAGCTTGGTGAGAAGGTGACAACAGTTGGTGCGATTATTCGCAAATGGAAGAAACTGTCAGTCTCCCTCGGTCTGGGGCTCCATGCAAGATCTCACCTCGTGGAGTTTCAATGATCATGAGAACGGTGAGGAATCAGCCCAGAACTACACGGGAAGATCTTGTTAATGATGTCAAGGCAGCTGGGACCATAGTCACCAAGAAAACAATTGGTAACACACTACGCTGTGAAGGACTGAAATCCTGCAGCGCCCGCAAGGTCCCCCTGCTCAAGAAAGCACATGTACAGGCCCGTCTGAAGTTTGCCTGAATGATTCAGAGGAGAACTGGGTGAAAGTGTTGTGGTCAGGTGTGGTCAGATCTCTTTGGCATCAACTCAACTCGCCGTGTTTGGAGGAGGAGGAATGCTGCCTATGACCCCAAGTCATAACACCATCCCCACCGTCAAACATGGAGGTGGAAACATTATGCTTTGGGGGTGTTTTTCTGCTAAGGGGACAGGACAACTGCACCGCATCAAAAGGAAGATGGACGGGGCCATGTACCG
>CM042537.1:28709208-28969208 GCA_023630585.1 Cranoglanis bouderius
TCTGAGGGTATCTAAAGGCCTGGATACACTTGGCTGTGTGTACTCTGATGGAGTGGTTGTCTTTAAGAGAAATCTCAGTAAGGCATCAAAGCTAAAATGACATATGCTGGGAAATGTGGAACAAAGATGGATTATGGGAAACTGCCATAAGGTGTGCAGCTCTCATAACAGCAAACAAGACAACGAATCAGGGTAAGGTTTTTTTTATTAGAATGATTGAAAGCTCATTTTATGCACATCTTCATTGATTAATTTGCTGCACGGTATTTTATTGCTGTATCCAGGCCATGAGACACAGTGGTTAAATGATGACTTTGAGAATGAAATGGTCAGTCTGAAATTCACTTTTGATACCTCTAGTGCTAGAAGGTCTTGTGTTAAGAGGTCAGTTTTAGGGACAAACAATACTTCAGATAATGAATACTTGTTGTATTGTTATATGATATATGTGACTTCAGTGAAACTTAGCTTTTCATTAACACTGACACTTTTGAAACATAAGTTGGCTTGAAAAGGCCAACTTGTGGTCCTTGTGGTCCTCAGACTACATTACTGTTATTTCCCCTTTATTGTGTGTTTTGTTTTAATGCTTTTATATAGCAATTATTTTGACAATGTGGGCCATATTCAGAGATTGTCAGCTAAGTTGTGCTCTCTGTGTAGAGTTTTCAACCATGTCTGGATTTGTTTTTTATTTTTTGCAATAAAATGTACTATGGAAGCACAAGAGTTAAAAAAAACAGTTTATATAGTTAAAAATGTTTGTGTAAGGTAATTACACTGCAAATATTCATTAGTGACATCTAATAATAGCCTAATACAGTTGAAATCAAAATTATTCAACCCCCACTGCAAATCAGGTTTATTGTCAAAATGTACAGACATTCAGCTGCTTGCAATGAACAAATCAAACAAAAGCAATTGAAATAGTTCAACATGCTTCAAGTGTTTTCCCCAAATTCAACTGAAAATGCAACGTATAATGACTTGTCCAGTCTCAAAATTATTTAACCCCTGAATAGAATCCCTCACAACAGCACAAATATGAAAAACCGGTGTTGTCTCAAGCACACTTGATGTAACTAATCAAGGGCTTCATTAGTTGCACCAGGTGTGCTTGAGCTGGAACACATGAAATACCTGAAATGTCTAGGGGCAGAAAATACATGAAATACCTGTACGGAGCAGAAAAAGGAAGCTGTCAATAGCTGCAACCAGATTTCTGAGAAGGCATGTTATGAAAAACCCTCGAGTGGCTGCAAAAGACCTGCAGCAAGACTTGGTGGCAACAGGCACTGAGGTTTCAATGAGCACAGTATGGTGCGTACTAAACGCAGAAGGTTTCCATGCCAGAACTCCAAAACGTACACCACCACTGACCCAAAAGCACAAGAAATGTTGGCTCAAAATCATATAAATAAGCCACAGAAGTTTTGGGATTCTGTTCTGTGGAGCGATGAAACAAAACTGGAACTTTTCGACACGATGGATCAGCAGTATGTCTGGAGAAAGAAGAATGAAGAAAGAACATTGTCCACAATCAAGCATGGTGGTGGCTCGGTGATGCTCTGGGGCTGCTTTGCATCCTCTGGCACTGGAAACCTGCAAGATGGATTCATTGAAGTATCAGGAAATCCTAGGAGAAAATGTCATGCCGTCTGTGAGGAAGCTGAAGCTTGGGCGTCATTGGACCTTCCAACAGGACAATGATCCCAAGCATACCTCAAATTCCACCAAGGCTTGGATGCAGAAGAAGTCCTGGAAGATTCTACAGTGGCCATCACAGTCACCTGACTTGAACCCCATAGAAAATCTCTGGTGGGATTTGAAGAAGGCGGTTGCAGCACGCAAACCAAGAATATTACTGAACTGGAGGCCACTGCTCATGAGGAATGGGCTAAGATTCATCAGAAACGCTGCCAGAACCTGGTGTCTGGCTATGCATCTCGTTTGCAGCAGGTCGTAACAGCAAAAGAGTGCTCTACTAAGTACTAAAGATGCTTGCCATGAAGGGGCTGAAAGTTTTGAAACTGGAGAAGTCATTATAAGTTGAATTTCCAAAATCACCCATAGGTGTTCAACTGGGTTGAGATCTATTGACGGTGAAGCCATAGTATATGATTAATATAATTTTCTTTCTCATCAAACTATTCAGTGAGCCCTTGTGTTCTGTGGATGGGGGCGGAGTCATCCAGGAAGATACCATGCCCACCAAGATAGAAATGTTTCATAGGATAAAGGTGATAATTTAGAAGAACTTTGGATTGATTTGCAGTGATGCTTCCTTCTAAGGGGACAAGTGGACTCAAACCAGACCAGCAGAAATAAAATGTTTTGCATCATCACCTCTTCACTATGAGCACTAAACTCTGAATATGGCCCCGTATAACCAAATGCATAAAATCCTGTTTGGAAACTCTCCTCTCTCCTCCATTTTACAGCCATCCCTTCACTTCAGCATGCTCTACTCATTCACTAAAGCATTTAGCTTTGAAGTACCCACATTCATACGCTATTCTTTCCTGCAGCTTTCTAACATCTTTAAGTGTACAGTAAAGTGGGTATAGAAAAGAATCGCCCCCTTTAAAATAATCACATTTTGTTGCTTTTCAGCCTGAAATGAAGACGGACACAGTTTTTGTTTTGTCCAGCTGTATTTACTCAGTGCAACTTATAACATCCAAGTGAAAGATATAACACCAACATGTCAGAAAAATAAAATAAAATAAAAAACCAGAATCACTGAGTTGGAAAAAGGATCACCCCCCTCCTAAAAATGACTTGTAAACTCAATAAGGTGTAGCTAATCACCTTCTCAATGGCACACAAAGCCATTTGACTTTCAACTGTGATCAGCTGTGGTCATTTTGATTAGCTCAGCATGAAAAGAGCTTTCCTGGAGCATTTTGTAGTGCAACTGAAGCAAACAATCAACTATGGGTGGCACTGTCAAAAGATCTCCGGGATAAAGTTGTGGACAGGCACAAGTCATGAGATAAATACAAAAAAAGGCAAAGGCTTTATCAATGCCTAGAAGCACAGTGAAGTCTATTATTAAGAAATGGAAGGTATTTGGTACAACACAGACCCTCCCTGGATCAGGACATCGCTCCAAACTACCAAGAGGCCTACAGCAACTCTGAAGCAGTTGCAGGAATGTATGACAAAGAGTGGTCATTGTGTGCATGTGACAACAATATCACAAATTCCCCACAAATGTGGCTTGTATGGGAGGGTTACCAGAAAAAAGCCACCCATGACTGAGCTTTGCCAAAACACACGTTGAAGATTCTGAGGCCACATGGAAAAAGGTGTTATGGTCAGATGAGACCATATTGAATTATTTGGCCTCAACACCAAACGATATGTCTGGTGGAAATCCAATACAGCTCACCATCCAAATAACACCATTCCTACAGTAAAGCATGGAGGTGGTAATATCCTGTTATGGGGGTGTTTCTCTGCTGCAGGGACTGGAGCACTTGTCAGGATAGAAGGAAAATGGGTGGGGCAAAATACTGTCAAATTCTTGAGGAAACTCTGCTGCCCTCTGCCAGAAAGTTGTCAATGGGAAGAAGGTTTACCTTCCAACATGATAATGACCCAAAACACGCAGCAAAACTGACCACACAGTGGTTGAAAAAGGTAAATGTCCTTGCATGGCCTAGTCAGAGCCCAGACTTAAACCCCATTGAAAATCTGTGGAATGACTTGAAGACTGCAGTCCACAAACGGTCACCATCAAATTTAACTGAACTTGAGCAGTTCTGCAAAAGAAGAGTGGGCAAATATTACAAAGTCTAGATATGCAAAGTTACTAGAGACATATCCCAACAGACTAAAGGCTGTAATTAAAAAATTAAAGCAAATTAAAGCAAGGAGGTGATCCTTTTTCCAACTCAGTGATTCTGTTTTTTTAATTTATTTATTTATTTTCTGACATGTTGGTGTTATATCTTTCACTTGGATGTTATAAGTTGCACTGAGTAAATACAGCTGGATAAAACAAAAACTGTCTGTCTTCATTTCAGGCTGAAAAGCAACAAAATGTGATTATTTTAAAGGGGGGGGGGGGTATTCTTTTCTATACCCACTGTATATGTCATCTCTGCACATCTGCAGTCACGCTGAGTCATACCAGGATTCCCAAAACTTACATTTGTTTCATATACAGTGACCTTTATAAACTTGGTCTTTTCAAGCAAACTTAAAGTACTTAATCCTGTTTACTGTATTATACCCTAATCCGCCACAGTGTTTACTGAGCCAAATGCTTTGCATTCCTAAATCAATTTGCCTAGATACAAAATAAATGAAGTAATAAATAAATTAAACAGCAAGTTACTGCATTTGACTCTGCTCGTAGAATACTTAAACATGATTAACAAAAGGAAACAATTTCTCTCCATTTCCCAACAGCTGCAATTAGAAGAGTTTTTTTTTTTTTTTTACCTTCTAAGGGTCAATGTATATTTATCATGATAAATAGAGTCATTAGCATGGCATTTGTACAGTAGCCCATCCCAGCTGGCCTTCCATATGCAAGGCTTTCACTGAGACACTTCTAGCTGCACATACAGGAGATGCAAACGTGTGCCCTTGCCTAAATAAACATGCTGTGGCGGACGTGTGGGGAATACGGGCGCTTTGCTGGTCTACTTACCCTAATTTGGCGCGTGGACTGAGATGCCCATTTTAGATGCATGTTTGATAAACACAGCACACAGAACCGACCAATGACAAACCAAGAAGAAAAGTGCATGGAGAGCATTATGCCAGGAATGGAGACAGTTATGATGAATGGGGACGGCAGACCTGCTAAGGGACTTGAGCTCTGAGAGAAATAAATCAAGTCCTGAATTTCTTATCTGGCTTTCACTTAGAGTTCATAAAAAAAAAACCTGTAAGAATGAAAAACGTAAAGAACTTTCCACTTTAGAACTCTTTTATTTTTGATTACTTAAGTACTGCATTTTAAAAGTGTATTGAAAGTCTTCTTGATGTATTGCAATGATTTATTAAAAGCCTGTACTATTAAAACAGAGAATTAAATAGTGATATAGTAAAACATAAAAGAGTGTAGTGCTGTAGGAAAAGATTGCTTAATGGACTTTTAATCAAACCAATTAAAAACTAAAAATTAAAAACTAAACTTCTGTCTAATCCTACTTGACAAACAGAGAGTTTGACTTAATCCTTAATTTAAATCTCCTGATTCATGTTCATGTTCAGACAGAGAACACCATTCTCAGTCGACATGTTGCCAATCAGTGTTTTCTCACAGCGGGGTTAGAAGGTCTAGCATAGTGGAGGTGACAGACAGCTGAGCTGGAGAGTCACAGCACAAGCTCTAATGTTGAACATTGTTGCTGTCAAAATCTCTCAGCAATGTACAATCTAAATTAATAGGAAAGGGTAATGAATGCCTTGAAGAACACAAACCAATCATCATAAAACAAGTCTGTTTTAAATGGGTATGACCCAAAAAAACAGCAGCTGAGGGATGTACAGGGATTTAGATCTGAGAGGTGCATAAAGTAAAGGTGTATGTGGTCACTTCCTGTCTTGAGCTGGAATGAGTGTGTGCAGCTACTCACCTTCCGATGGTGTTAGGCAGTGAGGTGAGCTGGTTGTCATCAACTTTTAATGTTGTTAACTTTTTCAACATTCCTATGAAAGCATAAAAAGTCAAATTACTTCATTAGTAATCAACTAATCAAACTCATAGTCACAGATCTGTAGAGCAAGAGGAAAATTATGGGAATGCTATAGGCACAGATTCTTAGACACGGATTATACTTGGGAAGGCGCTCAGGTATATTGAAACGGGTCCAGGTACATTCCATCTTAAACGGTTTTTTTTATTAAGCTCAGGGAAACATCAGAGGAAACATTGTGGCATACTTATTTTGTTGTTTGACATGAATGTAGCTGGGTGAGAGAGAAAGAGCAGAGAGGTGAAGGGGCAGAGCAGCAATAACATGTGATGCGAGAGAAGAACCGGATGGAGTTGCTAATACATTCCTCCTTTTAATGCTTAAATGTTAATTACCATATATTGGATCTACTGGATTAGTCATCAACTCATGGAAGTTCATGGTGCTCCTAATATTCACACTCTATCATTTTCTACATGACAGTAGCGATGTACCATCACCAACAAAGAGGACAGGACATCGAATTAAAATCATGTTGCTTATAAAACAACAACATGGACCAAGCTATTCATCAGCAGTATGCCTTAACTCATTATTAACAGATTGTCAGTGTGCCTTAACTCAGTTCCCTTCTTGCTTAACCACCCATAAGAAGCTGCTTTAATTTAGTAATGCAACACAGTTTCAATTTGCAGAATGCAATTGATAGATAAGCAAGGGCTAACACATGACAGACTGTGTGATTAACCGAAAATAATCCCCCACACCACCACCACCACCACCACAGTGATTTGCCAACGATTATAATGTTTAATTTATTCATTTATATAACACACACATAGTAACGTTTTATAGTTAGATTTAATGTTGTGGAACGTCCGAAAGACAAATTAATTCCTGTTCTCACCTATGTTATAGCCATGATAAACAGTCATTCCCTCACCACACATCCTTTCTTTCTTGTTTGATCGGATCTCTCTCGCTCAATCAGAGCACTCTCTCTCTTGCGCGCGAGCTCTCTCTCTCTCGCATTCGACTGAATCTCTCTCTCTCTCTCTCACTCACTCTCATTAGTTTAGGAACTTACAAGTGTATTTATAATTTCACTGAGACTGTATCATTGTTAGGAAGTCTGTATGATTTTAGTGTCCACCCATATGCTAGAAAGGCAGCTCTGCTTCTGATCTGCAGTTAGCGTGCTAGATTGACCTTAAGAAAATACAATAAGAGGAAATTCCATTTTTTCTGAAACAGACAGTAGCCTGGATCAGTCTGTATGGAATACTGTAGGTTTAATGATTTTCCCCCATATTCTCTCCTAATCTGGTCACCTGCCAAGTCCCACCCACCAGCCCGCTCTCCCCTATTATACGACAGCTACCAACCGGGAAGGGTGAAGGCTAACATGCTTCCTCCAAGACACAGTGTAGCGCATACCTTCCTCATACATGAGCCCATACTGTAGATGCCCACCACTGTCTAGTGTCACTGTGATTGACAGGGGAGAAAGAGTATGCCATCCCTCCCACCTAGACAGCATGAATAATTTTGTGGCCAATTTTGAATTTTAAGGAGGCTGAAATATTTAATACATGATAAGAACATAAATAATGATAAGCAAATACAGAAAAAATAATGATGAACATATTTAAATGGCATTGACATTTGCAGAAATCCAACTGAACAGTGAGTTCGATAGAGATAAGAGCTGTAAAAAGCTGTGAAGCTGAGGGAGTACTGAGCTGATGCAAATGACAAGAGTATGACTATAAATAAAATGTACAGTCTTTTTCATTTCTAATATCTACCATCTGTAGTTTTCATACCCATCATACCCAAAATATGTGTAATAATATATACCCCAAGTACCGTATATGTTTCAGATCTGTAGGAAAAACTGCTGGTGGTTATTTATAAGTTGTGTATTTTACTGTAATGTTGTATTGTATATTGTGTATATAAGATGTGTAAGACTGTGTATTTTTTATGTTTGGACGGAAAATGAAACTGTCCTCACCTATCGTATCAGGCAGCTGCTGCAGCATGTTAGACGAGAGCAGGAAGTCCTCAAGAGACTCACACCCAGAGATGTCTGCATCAAGACTCTCGATCCTGTTCTTGGCCAAGTCAAGATAACGCAACTGCCTCAGTTTCCCTATAGACTATAGCGAGAGACCAAGAGAGTTGCCAGGTGTAGTTAAAACACATTGTTCCATGGTTATATCACTGTCCATGACAACTGTCTAGCATTCATAAGGCATTTTTAAAAATTGATGTAAATTATCCCATTTATATTTTGTAGCATACAATAATAACTCTGGTGGTATTACATTTACCTCAACATTTGGTTAATAAAAATATCTTTTAATATATTTAAATATCTTTATCAATTTGTTGTAAACATTGACCCGCAATCCAGCACTAGTATCCAACTGTGGGATATTAATAAATAAATGGGACAACATTAGCATTCCATATTAGTGACTACAAATGCACATGTTCCATGTGATATTAAACAATATATATATATATATATATATATATATATATATATATATATATATATATATATATATATATATATATAAAATAGAATTGCCATTGTTTACTTCTGACTAGGCAAGCCAAATTAAAAGCCACTTAAGGTAGCTGTGATACCAAATGTTTACAAAGTGTTTCAGGCACTTTAACCAGAGTAAAGACACCGCCACTTATATTTACAGCATTGTAACACATATGGTACTGTGCAAAATTTTTAGGCACCCTATTTTTTTTTAGTACAAACATTGTAATAGATTTTAGTTGTTATAGATATTTTATGACTTCTACATTATCAAGTCAGTACAAAAAACATTTTAGATTCCCAAACATTAGTTTTCTAGCACAAAATTAAATGTTACAGAAAAATGTTTGTATGTCATTAAAGAAAGCAGCATATTACGTAAGAGACACTTTTCAGACAAAAAACACAATGAAGGCTGCTGGGTTTTGCTGCAAAAATAAGAAGCGAGTGTGAAAGTCAAAGTCTCCAGAAGAACTGTGGCTGGTTCTGTAGCTAATTTCCTTATAAAACTGCACAAATTGTACTGGAGACTACTATTTTTATTTTTTTTGTCACACCAAATATTGACTTTGTTTCATTTACTACTGCTTACTGCTCTTTGCGGTACTTTTTTTTTAAAATGTAGAAACATTTAATTTAATTATTTTGAAGGCATCTTTGCTGTACAGCATTTCTTTGCACAGTAATGTACTTCAAATGGGTGTTTGGATCCAATTATGATATCAAAGAAAATACATGCATCTATATTTACTAAGTAATTACTGAAATTACTGAAAGATCTATTGGTTTGGACCTAGCATTAAAACCATGACATATGAATGCATTTCTTCATGTAAAAGAGAGTTACAGAGACTGTTGATGCATTACTGGCCTTTGCAATACTGATAACATGAAAAGGTAAATTTACTAGTGACACTTATTGTGTTCTATATGGGTTGTGCTGTATTTGCCTATGTTTTGTGTTTTGTGTGGTTGTGTGGTGCATGACTATGATGTGTGTGGTTGAGCTGTACTGTATGTGGTTGTGCTGTGTGTAGGTATATTATGTGTTGTGCTTTGTTTAGCTGTGCCATGTTTGGCTGTACTGTGGGTGACCATATTGTGTTTAGCTGTGCTATTTGTGACTATACTGTGTTGTGTGTGACTATATTGTGTTGTGTGTGACTGTGCTGAGATTACTGTGTGTGGCATGTATGACTGCTGTGTATGAGTGTGCTCTGCTGTGTGTGATTGTATTGTGCTGTTTATGACTGTGTTGTGATGTTTGTGACTGTGCTGTGTGTGGCTGTGTTGTGTGTGGCTGTGCTGTGCTATTTGTGACTGTGCTGTTTGTGACGGTGCTGTTTGTGACTGTTGTGTCACGTGTGACTGTGTTGTTTGTGACTGTGCTGTGTGGCTGTGCTGTGCTATATGTGACTGCACTGTTTGTGACTGCTGTGCTGTGTGTGGATGTGTTGTGTGTGACTGCATTGTGCTGTTTATGACTGTGTTGTGTGTGACTGTGCTGTGCTGTTTGTAGCTGTGCTGGGATTGTGGTGTGTGTGATATTGGTGTGTGTGCCACTGTGCTGTACTGTTTGTGAATGTGCTGGGACTGTGCTGTCTGTGACTTTGCTGTGCTGTGTATGACTGTGCATTGACTGTGCTGGGACTGTGAGTTGTGTGACTGTGATGTGAATGGCTGTTTTGTGCTTACCCCTGGTATTGTCTGTAATGAATTGTTGTCCAGCCACAGCTCTTTTAAGTTATGAATCTGCTCCAGAACTTCTGGCTGAAACACCAAAAACAGTTCATAAACACTGTAGATTATATCATGACACAAAAAAATGCATGACAACCAATAACACAGCGTTCTAATTGATTATTATAATTTCTATTCTGAGCACTGTCAGTTGCCATCTGTTGCTGGGGGACAGGGAAACTGCACTTGGCTGTGATGCCAGGGGAAAGGAGGGACAATAATGGGCATTCACTCCCTCATAAAGCCATGTGGTGTGTGCTCGCTCTCCAAGCATACTGAGCCACTCTGCCACATGGCAGCAGGAGTGTGTGCAGCCTTCTCTCTGTGAGGGAACTCACATGTCATATGGAAAAAGACTGGCATTGGTGGGGGTGGGTTGGGGGCTGTCAAATCATGTGAACAGCAAATTTTAATGTATAGTAATTATATTATAATGTATGTTCAGTCTTCTTCTGTTTCTATTCCCATGACAGTCCCCTATAGATAGATCAAGATCTAGATCTTGATCTAGATATAGATCTACATATAGATAACTAGTACAGTACATTCTGTGTCTAGTGTAAACCTCTTCAAAAATTAAAATGTTGTTTCATTTAAAAGCAATTGTTTTGTGTGTGTCACCATGATGTTGTCCATTGAACAGATTGGTGTAAGGAACAGACTCCAATAGCGACAACACAGATGCTCAGTGGAGTACAACAAGCCAGCAGAGCAAATGACTTCATCAGATTCCTTTTGCTCCATTCATTGCTTATTATGTCTTTCAGTGTTGAGATGTTTTATCTGATGTGGCTCTTTTGCTTCTATCTATTGAGGCTGGGAATTGTGAAACAGAAGTAATCAGTCTGTCTGTGTCTAGTGGTCCCAAACCAGATGTTTCGAGAGCACCATCTTACAGCAAACAAACTCCATCTGAGAGAATTGAAAACACATCTTCATTTGCCTTGAATCATATCCATTCAATTATAAGCTGCTGAAAGAGGAAGCCACTATTAATTTAGCACTGAAGGTTACTAGTTGTATGGGGCCTTTGCGGAGTTGAACGCCTCCTCTGTGTATAATGGATGCCTGTGTCATTTTGTCTTGGCTATGGCTATTTCCTGTTCTTTTCTTGTTTTGAGCTCCAGGATCTGTGCCCTCCAAACCTCCGCAGCATGGGCCATTGCAATTAAGAAACTTTCTGCAGTGCAGCCCCACAGACCAGGAAGCATCTGCTCTAATCCCAGTCGGCTCTTGCATTGTAACACACAGCTAGAGCCAATCAGCGTCTCCTCGTCATAACTTTCTTCTCAGGATGTGTGAGGATTATTAGAGGGAAATGCGAATCCACAAAGCAAGACACAGATTTTGTCAAAACAACTAGAAATAGTAACCGATGTTACTACTGAAGATACTGACTAGTATAAAATACTAATTCTAGGAAATAAACTCCTGTCTAATGTTTTATCAATTGGAGCATTTTGTCTGTCAAATATTATCATAAGTGCCTATGAGTTATGACAAAAAAAAAAAAAAAAAACTGGGACAAAATCCCACAAGGTGGGGACACATCCTGACTACAATGCTAGTCCACTGCAGTGCATGCATACACACATTCATTCAATCCTAGGAGAGAACATGCACAGTCCACATAGACGATAAGCCGAGCTCAGGATTGAACCATTGACCCTGGAGCTGTGAGGTGACAACGATACCTGCTGCGTCACCATGGCATCGCTGGGAAAACAGTTATATATGGGATATGCCATTGTGTGGTTGATCATGGCATACTTTATTTAAAAGTGCCAAACTCTTAATAAAACTGTTGTCGCACCCTCAGAACCAGTTTTAGTTCTCTATCCAGAGATAGTTCTCATATCCATTTTTTAAAGCTTGTTTGCTCCTCTAAGCCTAATTAGCCACATCTGGCTCGCTACTGGTTCCATATATTACAAGATATAGGTGAAGTAATCTAATTTTGCGTGACACAACTAAAGCTCCGCCTCTCCGCCTCTCCAAAGACAGGACACTTTCAGTACTCAGCTCCTAAGAACAGCACCATGGCTGAGGCAATGATGAAAGTACCAACAGCAAAGGTCAAAACCGCCTTTCCTGAAGTGGGACAGGCAGATTGGAAGTCCAGACAGCGGAACCATTAAGTGTCAATGGGGTTCTCTCATTACTCCAGGGCTCTAAACAGTAAAGCACGCTTACTGCAATGCCAAACCATCTGTTCCCTTTGGAAGCACTGAAGTGAGTATGCTTTTTTTTTTTTCACCAAAGGACAAAGTGCCCTGGATAGTGCAAACCTGCACATGATGCTGATGGGGGGGGGGGCTCTGGAAGCCATTACAATTTTTTCTTTACTGACAGGCACTGCAAGAATGAAATGTCTGAGTCATACTTGGTTTATTTGCTCATTTGCTCAGTATTTACTTACAGAGTATTATACAGAGGACTTATCCTGTAGAGTAAAAAATACAGTAAAAGCAGTATGGGAGACAAACGCAATCACACATAGAATGTGGTTACTCTTTCTTTCTAACTCTTATTACAGCTCTGTATATCACTGAGCAGGATTACTAATCTTCAAAACTGTATAAACTACTTTTATTGATTCATTAATCATTACAGTATATCTTTTTTTGCACAAGTAACTCACAAGCTGTGCATTTTCAGGATTGTTTTTGCTTACACTAAGCAGCTTTTAATTACTTTTTAAATGAAGTAAGCATGGAAACTCCAGCCTAGTCTAATCCTGAATATTGTAATATTTGATAATTGATAATATTTTATCAGTAATCCTCCATTTTGTGTCTGTCAACGTTTCTCTTTAATTAAACAAAATGGAGAAAGTTTAATTACAGGAGGCATTTCAGGGTTCAAAATGCATACAAATAGAGAATTATCTAAAGACATCCCCTATAAGTGCTTCATTTACAGTTTAGCAGTCTTACCATCTCCCTTAGCATAACAGTAATTTGCCAGCTCACG
Source organism: Cranoglanis bouderius (assembly GCA_023630585.1). Lineage (NCBI taxonomy): Eukaryota > Metazoa > Chordata > Actinopteri > Siluriformes > Cranoglanididae > Cranoglanis > Cranoglanis bouderius. The sequence goes on from CM042537.1 coordinate 28,722,142, forward strand.
GACCTGGCATTAATCTGAACCCTGACTAAATTAAGACAGGGGTAAGTGAATTATGGTGTTTATAGGTTGGTGTATAACTCGGAAGAAACACTGGACAGATTTATTGCTATTGTTTACTCCCAGCTGGGCGAGCCAAATTGAAAGTCACTCAACGTTGAGCTCCCTGTCATACCAAGTGCTGCATGTTTGAACTGATTCATAAATAATACATCAGTGAATGATGCAACCAATGCAGCACAGCACTGAGGAATTAATGAGAAGCTCAGGATGAGGATGAGGATGAGAAAGCTTCAATCCCCATCAAGTCCTTCTGGGTCAAAGACTGCCAGGTGAGACGACAGCTGCCCAAGTGATGTCTGTCTTCACAGTTAGACCTTTTTTCTTACCAGCTCAGTGAATTCATTGCTTCCCAAGTCTAATCGCTCCAGCTGTGACAGCCTGTGAATTGACCTGCAGCACATTTACAAAGAGAGAAATTACATCAGCACATCATATTAACTACAACAGTAACAGAATGACCTGCATCTCAGCCAATCAAGACAGTAAAGAATAAAAGGCTTAATGCTAAAGTCTTTATACAGTTCATTACTTATTTTTGCATTGAGCTATATATGCAAAAATATAAACTTTTTTGCAGCATCCAAAACTGAAAATGATTTATAGCGGTAAAGCAATTAATTAATTAATTAACTGATTAATTAATTAAACATGATAGGGTGTACTGTTACAGGAAACAATCATTCCATCACCAACTTTTTTTTCTCTCTCCTGAAGATAATAAGACAAACAATGGAGGTTTTTACTGTTACAGAGAAACCACAGAAAGCCCTCATGTGTAAAACTTACAGCTTTACCTCTAAGTTACAGCTTTACCTCTAACTATTACAAAGCGCTGACACTGGTGACTCCTTCAATAAATATTCCTTTAGAAGATTTAATAAACATCTCTCCACAGAAAATATCTCCATATCAACAATTACATTCATTTAAAAAATATATTTGCCATACAGACTACCATACAAGTGCTTGTGTACGTTATTTCTATAGAAAGAATAACGTATTAGAATGAGTGCATTAATACAAACCTATGACTTGCCTTGCAGCCAGAATTGCTGTCAGAGCTGCATGATTTAACACCTTCTGCCCAATCAGATTTGAGAATGCAACATGGCTGTGGTATAAGCAGTCATAAATAGACTCCAACAACACCACACACATAATTTGCACCTATATGTGCAGTGATATATTTTCGCCATGTTTCAATCGTAATGAAACAACCCCTTGTCTACTTACAACCCCAATTCCAAAAAACTTGGGATACTGTGTAAAATGTAAATAAAAACAGAATGCAATGATTTGCAAATCTCATAAACCCATATGTTATTCACAATAGAACATAGAAAACATATCAAATGTTTAAACTGAGGAAATGTACCATTTTAAGAAAAAAATAAGGTAATTTTGAATTCGATGGTCGCGACACGTCTCAAAAAAGTTGGGACGGGGGCACGTCCTCCGGACTAAAGAGGAGAGGGACTATCCGGTTTGTTATCAGCGCTCAGTTCAAAAGCCTGCATCTCTGATGGTATGGGGGTGCATTAGTGCCTATGGAATGGGCAGCTTGCACATCTGGAAAGGCACCATCAATGCTGAAAGGCATATACAGGTTTCAGTGCAACATATGCTTCCATCCAGACGATGTCTTTTTCAGGGAAGACCTTGCATATTTCAGCAAGACAATGCTAAACCACATCTATTACAACAGGATGGCTTCGTAGTAGAAGAGTCCGGATGCTGAACTGGCCTGCCTGCAGCCCAGACCTTTCACCAATTGAAAACATTTGGCGCATCATGAAATGAAAAATACTACAAAGAAGACCCAGGACTGTTGAGCAGCTAGAATCCTGTATCAGACACAAATGGGACAACATTCCTCCCCCGAAACTCCAGCAACTGGTCTCCTCAGTTCCCAGACATATACGGACTGCTGTTAAAAGAAGAGGGGATGCTACACAGTGGTAAACATGGCCCTGTCCCAACTTTTTAGAGACATGTTGCTGCCATCAAATAATAAATTACCTAACTAACTTATTTTTTCTTTAAAATGGTACATTTCCTCAGTTTAAACATTTGATATGTTTTCTATATTCTATTGTGAATAAGATATGGGTTTATGAGATTTGCAAATCATTGCATTCTGTTTTTATTTACATTTTACACAGCGTCCCAACTTTTTTGGAATTGGGGTTGTACAAACACAATTGTGATACGGGCATCTTGTGATCACTGACAACACTGACTGATCCACAACTATATTTTTCAATCAAGTGTAAATCACAACAGCATAATTACTCTTCTACTTACAAAAACAAACTTCATATAACTTTATATTTATAACTTTACTTTATAGACATAACTTTTCCGCTTTTTTATACAAGTTTTGGGTCAAAAAAATATTAGTACAAAATTTGCAACTTGGTATCACTGCTGATGCATTCAAAGGGTTAAACACTGTAATACAATTGTATAATTGAAGTGTCAATAACTAAACACTTACAAAAGCTAATACAATCTGATCACTGCAGTCTATAACCACAGTATTTCAGCAGCAATGTGTATTCTAAAACTCTAATTGTAAAACTGTAATTATCCATAAAATGGTTTTTCATTGGTTTTAGATTTGGATGTACCTGTAAAATAATTTCTCATTCTACCTTGGGCATTACAGAATCAGAGAACATAAAGGCAAAACCCGGTTTGGGTTTGATGAAAACACAGAGCTGTAATATGAAGTGTTGCTAAGCAGGGCAACTGAGCCAATCATTATGCAAAGACCACAGTGTGCAGTATGCGTTGTTCTGTAGGGCCCCTGCGGTGATGTATTATGGAATACATTACAAGCTCTGCTGCCTTTCACAATATGCAACACCTTTACATTCATTTTTATATTGAACATGAAAGGGGATGAAATCATGAATACTTGGAACTTGTAGGCCATTGCAAGGTTATAAAAAACATGTTTCCTCTTGAACAAACTGCATTGTAATGGTCTTAAAGGGGCAAAGGTTTCCCATAAAAAGTAGAAAAAAGTAGATTCATCAGACCAGAGCACCTTCTTCCATTGCTCCATGGTCCAGTTCTGATGCTCACGTGCCCACTGTAGGTGCTTTGCACTCTGCCCAGTCTGTGGCTATGCAGCCCCCTTCACAGTAAGTTGCGATGCACTGTGTGCTCTGACACGTTTCTATCGTAGCCAGCATTAACTTTTCAACAATTTGTGCTACAGTAGCTCTTCTGTGGGATTCTGTGGGACCAGACAGGCTAGCACTTCAATGAGCCTTGGGCGCCCATGACCCTGTCGCCGGACCACCGGTTGTCCTTCCTTGAACCACTTTTGCTAGGTATGAACCACTGCATACCGGGAACACCCCACAAGACCTTCCGTTTTGGAGATCACCGTTTTGGAGCCATCACAATTTGGCCCTTGTCAAAGTCACTCAGATCCTTACACTTGCCCAGTTTTCCTGCTTCCAACACATCAACTTTCAGAACTGACTGGTCACTTACTGCTTAATATATCCCACCCCTTGACAGGTGCCATTGTAATGAGATCAGTCGATGAGTCAATATTATTAACTTCACCTGTCGGTGGTTTTAATGTTATGGCTGATCAGTGTGTCTATAGTGCCAACTCTGTTCTCTCCGTGTTCAGTTGATTTTCATGATTTCTATGCACATTTTGAAAAGGTTTGTTTAGCTTTTTCTGTTGCTTTATTTCTATCCTATTTCGAGACGTTTCCTGTAATGACTTTGATTTGTCTCGGACATATTGGAATTTGTACCTGCACTTGTCTCGGTCTTGGGCATGGGTCTCGCTAACTTTGGTCTTGATCTTGTCCAAGAGTTTGTAAAAAATAATGTTTGTGTTGTCTTTTCTTTTAGGTTTAACAAGAAGTAATTCCTACTTTCAGACAACACAGCCTCGTCAAACCAAACAGAAAGCGAACCAGAAGTATTAATTTCTCTCTGATTCAGACTCAGCAAACTTTGTGTGAAAGTGGCCTAAGAGTGTCAGTGTAAAAGTTTGTGTAACCGCACCAATGCTAACATCCCTAGTGTGAAAAAACACCCACGTCACTCACTTTGGCATGGTTTTCAAGTGATTCTCTCGAAGCTCCAGGATGCGTAATTTAGACAATCTGAAAAAAAGTAAAGAGTTGCAATTAGTTCATTACGGAAAGTGAATTTCTTATAAAGCCATAATCAAGAGGAACTACAGATATATGCCCAGTTTTCTAACTGGGATTTTGAAAACGACAACAACAACAACAAAAACAGCATCAGTAAACTCTTCTTCACATGCAATTGTCATTCACTATCTAACAACATGAGCAGCCAAAACACACATTGAGTAAGTCACTGTAGTAATCAGCCTTTGTCTTTGTTTCTGTACACAATGCATGAAAAAGTGAATAATGAATAGAAAGTGAATATCTGAAAACTCAATGACAGTAAGCAAACAATGTTTTACTTTATATTTTATTTTGTCTCTTTGCTCTTATTTGTTATGTCTCAGTTCCTTTCTGTTTGTTGTAACATGGCACTCTTGTAGGTAAGGGCTTCCCCTGAACATAAAATAAAATTGATTTAAATTGAGAGTAGCTGTGTTAAAGTGCAGCTTTATAGGTTTGGTGCTCGACACAGAATGAAAGAAGCTGCTGATGGAGCTCTTACCTTCCAAAATTGGCGGGTAGGTACTCGAGGAAGGCATCATTTAAGAAGAGCTGTGTCAGATTGAGGAGCTGAGTGAAGCCATCTGGGAGTCTAAGGGAACAGTGAAGAAAGCCATCAGCACATCACTCAGTGAGCTTTAAGTATCTCCAACTCACAGAGAAGCAAACTATGCCCGCTCTAATCCCATTACACTTTCCCTATACCCGCCTCTGCTGGATAAAGCACGACTCGTTTAACGATTATTACCGAGATGAGGGTGAGTGTTGTGGAACACAAGCGTGTATGATTATTAACTCCAGCAGCAAATTAAATCGTGGCCAGTTATGGTTTAAACTGTTTTAGTGGTGATGTATATTTCAGCTCAGAGAAATAAAACCTGTGGTCTCTCCTTGAACAAAGGTTAAGTCAGTTATGAAAGATGTGCTTTCACAGTGTGATATTAAGGAACAAAGCTTACAAACTAGTACATCTGTGCAGTAGTATGAAATGTCCTTGAACTGCTGGTAATCACGCCAAACCTGACTTTTTAAGGTAAGAAAGCACACAAATATCTGTGTACACTTTAAAAGGTTGCATCATCCAACAATTGCACAATTTCAAGATCCTTTGAATAAAAAAATTAATATTAAAAAAATCACAAACTGTCTGTTGTTTAGTAAGTTTGTTATATGAGCTGTGGTTCTTGTACTTACTTGGTTATGGGATTTACACTGGCCTCTACAACTGATAAACATTTACAGCACTTGATATTGTCAGGAAATTCTTGAATGCCTGAAGGAATGAGGGATATATTCATAAATCAACACACAGTATTTGGTACATAATCATACAGTAAGCACATTATATTTGATATCATAACTCAACAGATCAGGATATGCAGAAATGAAGAACATACCATTTTTACTTATATCTAATTCCTTCAGGTTTACAAGGCTAGCGATGGTGGCTGGCAGGTTTGAAAGGTCGTTATCAGGAATACTCAATTTTCGCAGGGCTTGACAGTTGAAGAGTTGCTAACAGACAGACAAACAGACCGATAGATAGATAGATAGATAGATACATAGATAGATAGATAGATAGATAGATAGATAGATAGATAGATAGATAGAAAAAGAAAAAAGGGAAGATCTCAGGTGTGCTGAACTTATAACTTATATTAACTGTATAAGTGCTAAAATGCACAATCATACAACTGTTACTGTATCCTGTAAGATATAAAACACAACTAGGTGTGTTGTTACAGGAGAACAATCCACAATGGGTTGGTATGATATAGCCTGAGCAGTAACACCACTATGTTTTTCCTATAACAGCACAGCCCAAAGTGGTTTATTCCTCCTATACCACAGCAATTTGCCAATAATTACAATTTTTAATTCCATAATGAACAACATGTCATTCTGTTTAACTAAAATAGTTACGTTTAATGTCATGGAATGTCTAGGAGACAAGATATTTCCTGTTATCTCTTATGTTATAGCAGCTATAACCTCACCAGCCTCTCTTTTTTCTTCCTCTTAAAGTTAATAGCACAACAACAACAATAAAAAAACACCACACAGCTTATCATGTTACTGAGAAAACAGAAAATTGCAAAGTTCTCTGTCCTGAAGACTCTCCTATGGCAGAAAACCTACTGTTACAAAGCACTGACAGTGGAGACTCTTTCCATAAATGTTAAATAAATATCTCTTGACAGAAAGGCTCAAAATTCTCTCACATTTGTACATTCAGAAAACATTAGTTAGAATGAAAATATTACCTAAACACACCATTATTATGGTTTAAAAGCAATTTTAGACTAAAGAAGATGTGATGAGCAGAAGAAGAACATGCAGTCCAAATGTGCCAATCCCATAAGATCACCACTCATACAAAAGAAGCACTTAATTCCACTCAAAAGACTTTTTTTTTTTTAAAAGCTTTTCACTGATGAGTCATATGGACACAAAACCCTTAGAAACCCAGAGCTTTCCCTGCTTGCATAACTGTCTGTTCATTCAGAATCTTCCAGCGTTTTGATTGAAATCTAATTTAAGAATTTAATAAAAAACAAAAAACAAAAACAAAGATAAAAGGTGAAGAACTGACAAAAACAGATAGGTTTCTATGTTTTGTGGAAAACAAAAGGTATAAAAATCAAAAGCTGTCCAAGGTTCTGAATTAGCAATTCTTCCTCTCTGTTCGTCTCACGAGGCCAGACATGAATACACATCTGGAAACCACCTTTCAAAAACTTGACTGTGAATAGCAAAGAGAATTAGCGCACAAAATGCCATGCCCACAGGTTTTCCCTCTAAGACATACCCTAATTTCCAGTTAATGTGTGGAGGATTATCAACGCCTCGAGCAAATCTTCAAGATGGATGTTTAACTGAACTATTTTTGGCTTTCACCATACAATGTTTGTTTTTACTGCATGTAATTTACCTCACTGCTAACTGGATTAGAGCCTACTGTATCAGATTTAGGGCCTGAAGCATTGCCTCAAAAAGAAATATTTCCACAACAACCCTGAGCCATGAATGAATGAAAGACATCATCAAAACTGCTTACACATATATCAACAACTCAAATGCACATGTTGTGTTAGATAATGTAACACAAATATATCGAAAAAGCCATCGTAACACAAGCTCAAATCCTTTTAACTTATACCCCTAAAGCCCTTAAAGGTTTTTTTTTAACAGGACACTAGCAAATAGAGCGAGACAGGTCTTATACTGACATATAATTGTATATGCTTGTATAGTCATCATGGAAAAAAGCTGAATGTAGACAAATACCCTCAGGACAGAAACCATTCTGAAGTTGTGTTGAATAGATTCAAAACTACACTGACATAAGTGCTGCTAAAAATATAATATCACCAATATTGCATATAATGACAGTGAGCATTAGCATAATTACCATGGCAAAAAAACCCAAAAAAAACACATCTGCTTGGAATAATTCCATATGAGCGCAAGTACTATTAAAGTTTCCTCACTGCGCCCAAGAGTAAACTGTAGCATTACAGTTTCCCTTCACTGGAACTAAACAGCCCAAACATGTTCAAGAATGACAATGCCCCTGTGTACAAAGCGAGATCCATGGACACATGGTTTGTCAAGGTTGGTGTGGAAGAACTTGAGTGGCCTGCACAGAGCCTTTTGGATGAACTGGAACGCAGACTGCACCCTAGGCCTCCTCACCTAACATCAATACCTGACCTCACTAATGCTCTTGTGGCTGAATGAGCACAATTCCCCACAGCCACACTCCAAAATCTAGTGGAAAGCCTTCCCAGAAATGTTGAAGTTACTGTAACAACAAAAAGGGGGACTAAATCTGGAATGGAATGTTTAAAAAGCACATATGGGTGTGATGGTCACATGTCCACAAACTTTTGGCCATGCAGTATTCATTTACCATTGACATGAATGCAAATGAAAGAAAAGAGCTTTGTCAAGTACCTTGGGAAGCTCTTCAATTTGGTTAGCGTCCAGGTAGAGCTCCTCCAGAGTGCGCTCGAAGCTGAAGATCTCCTTGGGCACTTGCTGCAGGCTGCAGTGCGAGTAATCCAGCACGGAGATGACCTCCTCCTCCCCACGGAAGCATCGGCACGGCACCAGGCGCCCGATGAGCTTCCTCTTGGTAGTCATCTCCAGACACTGCACTGTAGGTCAGACAGAGAGGGCACGACTTAGCTTTTCCACACAGAAACAAGGGCATCACCGAGGGAGCTGGTATAAATGGGCTAGCAAAAAAAAAAAAAGACATCAATATAAGGATTCATTTTTGGCATCCATGTCATGTTAGCTGTTAACAAATGTGTTACGGTGGATTATTTTTGATTTTTGTGGAACCAAGCACAACAGCACCACCACAGGCAGTAAGATAAAAATACTGAGAATTGTATGAAGAAGCGAGGCTGGTGCTGATTTATTTCTAGCCCAGACTGTAGATCCATGCGCACAGTGAAACAACCTCTAGATTTGATCTCCATTTAGGCTGATATTGTTTTCATTCCAATTCTCTGACACATCTGTAACGTCATCAGCAGCGCATGTGAAATACAGTCATGTGTAATGAACGTGAATGAGGCAGATTATTACATCCAATAAAATGCCTTTGGAAGAGAAATTAAAAATAGATAGTTTGAACAAAATAGTCACACCTTTCCTTTTTACCATGTTTGATATTCTGAGAAAACACAGCATGAAGACAGTAGGGCATTATGGACTTGAAACAATTAAAATTGGAATTGATGAAACATCATGGTATAATGCATTGCTCAACACTAATCATTTAATTGTCGAGCTACTGATAGATATTACATTTTAGCCTTCCCATCTAATATCACTGGGCACCAGGGCACCAAAAAAAATATCAGTAGCAATATGTAATTATAAATAATGCCATCTCTCTTCACTAATACCTAGAGAACTACAGGGTTTCCTAAAAGTCTCCATACACAGGGGACTATGTAAGACAGCATCTATGTAACTATGTAACTAACTATGTAAGACGTCAGTTGTACCTTCATCAGTGGATGTTCGTGGACGTCCACTTCTCGGTTGGTCCACAACACTTTCTTTTTCAATTTGTTATTAAGTTTGGCAACAGTGTCATATGTGATGTGCTTGCCATGTTTCTTGGTAAAGTCCATAGCAACCTTGTAACAGCTAACCGATCCAGCCATGAGAATGATTTTAATATGTTCTTCTTTTGTTAAAGGCATTCTTAAAGGCTATCTGAAAGAAATATATAATATAAACTAAGTATGAAAAATTTTGGAAGAAATTTTGCTAAAAAGTGTTCATTTCCCTTATGTATGGAGACTTTTGGGACACCTTGTATTCAAATAATACAAATAAGAATGATCACAGAACACACTGAAATCAAACTGTTGGAAGTTTATCAAGCATTACACAAGACAAAAACATAATAATTTGAATATATGCTATACATTTGTCTTCTTAGTATCATGCAGTGACTGTAATCAGAAGTGATTAATCAGCAGCCTACAATCTCATCATGCCTCACATCTTAAGAAATGGGGTTCCATAAAAGCCAGCTACGTTGAATCAATGCCAGATTTCATAGCTGTCCATGATTCATAAATATATGTAATTAACAGAGTGGATGTACAGTACATTCCATCAGAAAGTTACCATCAGTGATCCTTCATGACTTGTCATGTAAGATGGTGGTCTTCCCTTTACACGAGAGATATTTACTTTGTAAGACATGCAAATTAACGTGACATATTGCTTTGATAACAAGAACAAATCTGGAAAAAAAGATGCACCACTTACAGAAAGTGGGAAGTTTTATACATATAACACAATGAAATAATTCTAGAGGAACTAACTGTATTGCAGTTTATGCCTTTTTCCCTTTTTTGTAATCACTGTAATCACTTAATGCCACTGTGTTTCTTTATGACAGGCTTTATTAGGTGATCTACAATATTTCCATTCATATTTGCTTTGCTATTCTTCAATGCCTCACTTCATAAAAATGAGTTCAATAAAAGCTAACCATGCCAAACCACCAGCTTTCATAACTATCAATGACAAACTTAAATGCAATTAACACTGGACTTAGAGCCTCAAGTCGCAACCATAAAACTGCAAACCGAACTGCCGGCACTGCTTAATTACTTGTCAACTGTGTCATTGTAGAAAATGGCCAGCTATAAAACAGGAAAGCATGATCATTTCTGTCTTTAGTGGGCAAAAATCCTATCAGTCATGCTGCAGAAAGCTGCACTGGAACTGCACACAAGGGAAGAAAAATTGTGCATTACAGAAACTTTCTTTAAAATACATGTGATTTTTAATCTTCCTTAATTTGAGCAAAAGGACAAGCATCATGACATAAATTTGTGTTCTTGGTATGAAAGTAAGAAATGGTAATAAAAAAGAGTTACAAATCTCAAAAACAAATCAGGAAAATTTCTCTGTTTCACAGGTGATCCTCCTGGGATTCGAGCGAAATGCAACGGTACATCAACACAACAAACATTTCTTATCTTAATCAACAACTTTGCTGTCCTGGCAAAGAACAAGAGAGAACAAGAGCAGGGCTATTGAGGGATGTGCAAAATCTCCAGGGATGGAAATGTGAGGCTCTCTGAGACATGGTGTATGAGCAGGCATTAGGGAATAAGTGATAGATTGGAAAGCTAATTCCTGATGCTTTTGTTTTTTACATGCAAATGTAGGACTGCAATAATTGAGACATGACCTACTCAAAAGCACAATTATGGCTCTGGTGGGATAAACAAATGTAAGGTTAACAAAGTAAGGATTTACAAAACTGGTAAAGATAAATTACACATCATTTCACTAAAACAGCATGAATGTGTATGGTTTTTAGTTTATTAATGAAGTATTTTATGAGCTTTATATAACTCACTCACCTTCAGCATATTTAACAAATTGTTAGCCATCTACGGTGTAAAAAGGCTCTATGTTCAGGGAAATACGGCCCTACGGCACAGTCTGAAGTGTTTCATTAAACTTATATCCCAAATCTCCCCTCAGGCATCAATTCCATCCATCCATCCATCCATTTAGCCATCCATCCATCCATCTATTCATCTATACTGCAGCAGTTTGCCAACAATTAGGATTTTTAAATTTAATTCATGAACAACATGAATTAAAGACAAAACCATGCAGTTTCCTGACTGTTACACTGTCACACTACAGATTCTATCCATAAATGCCTCCTAAACAGAACATTTTTCTTTGTTAATTAAGGTTTAATTTTAATCTGTTAAAGTTATATCAGCATCCGTCAAAGAGGTCCCTATGTACTGTAAGTTGTTACTATAGAAACAATACTGTATGAGAAAAAGCACATTAATATGATGCCTGTGATTTGTCTTGCATACGGAACTGAGTATCTGAGCCATGCTGTAATAGAAAATTAATCAACACCTTCTGACCAATCAGAATCGATGATTCAACAGCTCTGTGACAGGTTGTTACAGATTTACTACTATGCACATGAAAGAGCATGAAATATTGGAAGGACACTGGAAAGATGCATCTTTAGCGTACGGTAACTGTGCTGAACATGCCTTTATATATGATCACAAATAGGACACCAGGTATGAGTTTCAGCCTACTACAACTCAAACTGTAAAAACACAAACAGACTCTAAACAGAGATACATTACATGTAATATGATTTGCCTATTAAGTTTCACAAATCACAAAGACCAAATTAGCAGTTAAGAAATCTGTCAATTGACTGAACATTTTGCATTTTGTTCTGAAGAACTAATGAATTTCCTTCAAATTAAAATTAAATACTGAAATATTTGAGGTGTAAACAAGCACTAACAAAACTGGGATAGAGAGAAACATCCTCTTTTACCTTAGGAATATCATGGAAAACAAAAACACAGAGCAGGCTAATTATTAAATCAGCGCTAACTGCTAATTTCCGCGTACTTAACCATGTTTAGCTAGAACTGCTCTCTTAGAAAGAATATAGTAAGAAGTATCAATATTTTGAGCATCAGTGCTTTGTAGAAATAGCAAAAAAATGATAACTTTTCATTTTATCCATTTCCCCCCATTTTTAGCCAATAATGGCCAGCTGCTAGAGAGCTAATGTTATAAGTTTCTGGCTGTACCACTGCTGAATAAAAGATGACTCTCAGCATCTTATTTTTCATGCCAGGTTCACTCAGAAATTCATCCAAATGAAACCCATGCTTTCAACTGTGGCCTCCATTTTCCTCAATTTCCCTCATCTTAACAATCACTCAGCCAGACTAAACAGAAAAACTGTCTAATTCAAATGCATCAAGATGATATAAAAAGCACAAAAAGTCTAGACACAGACTAGCATTGTATCATAGAGGACAAGAGCACAGCTGAAAAGATAAAGTTATCAAAAATAAAGTAAGATAAGAGGGCAGATAGTTCACACTCGGCAATGTGTTTCTCGCCTGTTTCCAGGTTCACTGATTTGACACTCTGCAGGTGTCAATATGGAACAGTACTGGAGCCAGCTAGTGTGAGTTACATACACCCTGGTATTTCCACACAAATACAGGGCTTCAGGTTCCTTCAGTCATTCAAGGAGCCATTAAATAAGCGTGAATTTAAAGCAAATGCATGTAATCTATATGTAGAGGTTTTTTTTTGTTTTTTTTTACCCACCTACAAGAAAACCTAAATGAAACAAGCCTTTAAAAACTGGGTAAAATTCAGTTTTGGGTGTTTCCAGTCTAGTTTTCTCAACTGTGTTTTCCAGAGTCTTTATCACTATATGTCCTTTCAGACACTCTTCTGATGGAGTCACCTTGTTTCTTCTCTTCAGAATATTTACCAGAACAAATATTTTTAGAACCTGTGTCTAAATTTGAGAAACTTTTGTGTAGACATACCAAAGTTTGCTAAAAATCCAAAATTTGTTCAACTGTAAACAACCAGGCTATGTAACATAATGCAGTATACAGTAACGCTGATTCATCAAGATGATGTACATTTTAATGCTACACCGAATCTTCAATAACTGTGATGGTGCAAGTGAATAAGTAATAAAGTTATTAAATTCATTAGATATTGCATTATATAACTTTAACCTTTAGATGAAATAAAATCTTCAGTCTTTTCCAGGAATGAGGTCATCCAGGCAACTACTATTTGGGCAGGTGTATGTAGCCTATGGCTGACTTTGGAACTTGTTGAGTTTTCCCATTTGCTCATTTCATTGCTGAGTACCCAGAGCAAAGCTGTCACCTTGTATTCATTACTGCGTATGTGACTGCGTATGGATACCTGATACCCCACTCATGCTCTGTCCATTTTCATGAACCAGCGTGACCTTGGTGGCTTGACAGTTCTCCACCCAGCCATAGAACCATGTCACATACGTAACCATCCATAATACTTCCTTTCATTCTGGACCACAAGGGTGGTTTCCTTCAAAAAGTACTGTAGGCTATATATCAAAGTTGTCCCAAGGGTTCGTAACATGTCCTGATAGCACACCTTACCAGGCGATACCAGACAGTACAAACAAATAGTGCAAATCCCATAGTTTATTGAGACTGAGGATCACTCAGAATGTTAATATTGCTTCATATTGAAGATGGGATTCACTCAAGAGGTTGATAATATTCCTCTGAAAATGAAAATCACTCATATGCTAATACTGTTATATACTGAGGATAAAAATTGCTCAACATCTTAATACTTTTCTCTACTGAGGGTGAACATTACTCAGTATGCTGTTACTGTACTCTACTGAGGATAAGAACTAAGGATAAGAATATTAATAATGTATTCTACTGAGGGTGAGGATCACTTGAACTCACCATTGAAAAAAGCATTTAATAGAAGAAAGTAAGTCTTGATCTTCCTTCAGGTATGCTTGTGGAATCATATCCTTTACCCACTGGGCTAACCTGTCTTTAGATAGCAAAGCCCACTTATGATACTCCCCAAAGAACAAAAACAGGTGGTCAGTGAGCCGAAAGCTGGCCATCACTTCCACATAGTGCTTGAGAGCCCTCACTGGACATTCAAACCTGTATGAGCAGACAGACTTCTTGATATACTGTAGCATCAATATCTATGGCACTAATGCTATGGCACTGACACGATTGAAAGCCTGTTCCCAAAGCATTCACTGCATGCTGACCGATAATGCAAATAATTGCATTACTACTCATCTAAGCCATAGTCATGCCTAGTAAAATCACTATTTTCAGCAAAAGCCTCTTTATATATGCATCATCCATTGGTTCATATGACAAGTTGCAAAATTCCTTACAAGTAAATCCAGATCCCTTTGTGAGATCATATATCAATGTGGGAAACATTTCACACCTTTAAGAACAGTTTTTAGTAGTGTATGTGCTCCCAAGGGAAAACCATCAATATGTCCCCTGTACACAAACAGTGCTGCCATGATTTTAGGGTAGACCTAGAAGAGGCTCCAAAACATTGTTTACAGTGCAAGAGAAAGGTTTAATCCTAGTGTTTTGCACAATAGTGAAAAAAAAAACATTCTACTTGCCTTCAAACAACCAGCACATGGAGACTGGCCTAAAAATATGAGAAAAATGAATTCTGTTCAGTCTATCATTGCAACTCACAACAGCTTTAATGATCCCTAAGCTCTTACGAACAGAAATAATACAACCCCAATTCCAAAATTGGGTGAAAATCAATATTGCATGCCCGTGATCTTCGGGCCCTCAGGCAGCACTGCATTAAAAACAGGCATGATTCTGTAATGGAAATCACTGCATGGGCTCAGAAACACCTCCAGAACTCATTGTCTGTGAACACAGTTCGCTGTGCCATCCACAAATGCTGGTTAAAGCTCTATCATGCAAAGAAGAAGCCATATATGAACATGATCCAGAAACGCTGCTGTGTTCTCTGGGCCAAAGCTTATTTAAAATGGACTGAGGCAAACTGGAAAACTGTTCTGTGGTCAGATGAATCAAAATTTGAAATTCTTTTTGGAAACCATGGATGCAGCATCCTCTAAACTAAAGAGGAATAAAGAGGAGAGGGACCATCCGGATTTTTTATCAGCGCTCAGTTCAAAAGCCTGCATGTCTGATGTTATGGGGATGCAATAGTGCCTATGGAATGGGCAGCTTGCACATCTGGAAAGGCACCATCAATGCTGAAAGGTATATACAGATTTTAGAGCAACATATGCTTCCAACCAGATTCCATCCCATCTTTACTTCTGAGAGACTCTGCCTCTTTAAGATACTCTTTTTATACCCAATCATGTTATTGACCTGTTGCCAATTAACCTAATTAGTTGAAAAATATTCCTCCAGCTGTTTCTTGTTAGTAACACTTACTTTTCCAGCCTTTTGTTGCCCCGTCCCAACTTTTTTGAGACATGTTGCGGCCATCAAATTCAAAATTACCTTACTTTTTTCTTAACATGGTACATTTCCTCAGTTTAAACATTTGATATGAATTCTATGTTCTATTGTGAATAACATGTGGGTTTATGAGATTTGCAAATCATTGCATTCTGTTGTTCCTTTATAAGACATTTCTAAGTTTTATTCCATTGCATTCAATCTAATGTTTTCATTCGTATTTCATATCATTCTTATCACAATAGAGGCTTGCAAGGTCTTTTGCAAGACTTTATACACATTATGGCTGATCCTGGAAAGATTCCTTCTTAACCCTTATCCACATGTGCAATTCAATAAACTATCTGCTTTCTAATGCTAAACCTCAGGCAACATCACAACTCCAATGATTTATAAATAACATGGCCAAATCTGGCGACAACTGTTCCTAACAGAGCAAATAAAATGCAACATGTCTCAACATAAACACACTGGAGTAACAGCTGAGAAAAGTGGAGCATTCTGCTTTTTTGTACTTTAATGAAGCTTTAATGTCTTTGAAAAGCCTGTTTTTCATTTCTATATAAAGAATGAAGAGTGAATAACCAACACTTGCTAATTTGATTCAATGAATTATAATTATAATTAATCAAGAAAGATTGTTTGGTTGATTACTAAATTCGACTTATGAATTACTGGAATTATTATTAACTGTTTAAATTTTTTTTACAGTTTGCTTAAAGTGCAGGCATGTCACGACTTGGGAGATGAGCTCATTTTAATAATGCACACACTCATTTGGAGAAATGTGGACAAATTACTTTGAATCTTCTTTATGAAATATTCTCTCAATACATTATGCTCTTTGTATTTTATCCTTATGTGCTCTTTTTAAATTAGTAGCCACTGTAACTGTGTAATTAACCTGCCAGTTTTTATTTGTCTCATATCTAGCCTCATAGAAAGTTATCACACAAGATGTCCGACTGGGGTTATCTTCCTGTTTTTGCCGCATAGCTCAGCAAGGCCTCAGACTACAAAACAGTTCAAGATGTATTAACGCAGCTAAGAAAGGTTTCTCAACTGCCGTTTCTCCTTTTAAAAATGTTCATCAGTGACTAGCACAGCTCCTTCAGCTCTGAGCATCGAACACTTATGCAACATGTCTTCAAATAGTGAAATCAAGTGTATCTATCAAGTACACTACAAAGCAAATTGCTGAACCGTCTTCCACAGTCATGCCTGGTTCCCCATAGACCGCAGAGCAGCGGAGTGAGAGAGCAGTGTGTGTGTGTGTGTGCGTGTGTGTGTGTGTGTGTGTGCGTGTGTGTGTGTGTGTGTGTGTGAGCTCAGTACGGCTTGGGCTGCTATGGAAACTGCATGACGCAAGAGCTGTTTCTGCAGAGGCGAGAGGACATGTTCACAACTTCCAACTCTGCTCCGACAAAACGGCTCACATTTTGGTTTGTAAAAAAAACTGCAGAGGTACGTTTCTGCTCCTTCACACCGGTTAACAGGGAGGATATTTCATATTTTCAGCAGGAAATGTCTAGAGGCAAGACAAAATAATCTATTTAAAAAAAAAAAAGCCTTTCCATGAAATGCTATAAACTGTAATAAAGCTTCAATTAAATGTTCCAATCAGATTTTTTTTTTGATGGCATGGTTTAATGTCTTCTCAGAGGAAATATGCAGCATTAGATGGTCCATGCTTATTAAAAATGCATATGGATCCACCACTGACATGTAGTAATCACTGAAATGGTTACCTAGGCAACCACTGCTTCAAGGAAGCATGCACAGTATCATATAATTTTTTTCTTTCATTCCTCTTAGTGTATTTCACTTCTGGTAGTTGCTTTATCATTTTTTTATTAAGAAATCATATCATTGTTTATACTGAAAATAACTAGAAGAACAGAATAGAAATATATATATATAAATAAAAAAAAACACTGATAATATGTAAAAATGTCATATTGTACTGTGTTTGGAATATATCACACATTTTTATACCTGAAATATGTCTTTCATCTTTAGTACAAGAATAAGATTCATATATATGTATACAGTAAAATACAGTGATTGCTGCAGGTCTGAAGTAAACCCACGAAGAGGACTGAATATGGCAGGGGTGTTTTTGGGATGAAGGAGTGGGTTGTTTAAAACCTACTACGTTATTTATTTAATTATTTTTACAACTGAAAGGTACCAGCTTGAAACCAGTGTTATAGTGTAGACCTAACTGACATCAAATAATAGCAGAAAAGGAGAAGGTTCTTTCACTAATCGGTTTCTGTTAACTTATTTCTCTGCTCTCTCTATTCCCCACCCTCCTGCAAAAAAAATTTAAAAAAAATGAATGGGAATCTAGCAAGTGAAAATTCTCTTGCCGCCCAGGAAGTAGCCACAGTGCATGTCGATGGCAGCATTTAATAGAAGAAGGTGCCTCTTGACCTGCGTTCAAGTATGCTTGCACAATCACTTTACTCAGTGGGCTAACCTGCCTTCAGGCAGTAAAGCAAATTAACATCTGATCAATGACACACCAGCTGACCATCACTTCCACATAGCACATCACCGTACACAGGGCTGTCCTGGGCACATTCTCACTTGCAAGAGCAGATAGGTTGATAGGTTGATATACTGTGATGTCAATATCTTCAGCAGCAATGCTGCGTTTGTCCACAGTGTGACCAGTCCCCAACAGACACTCCATGCTGACCAACAACGCATGTTATTTGATGTTTGATGTCTTATTGTAACTGTCTGTATTGAACTCTTTCTGCAGTGCATACAGATTGCAGGCTTTAGGAAGCTCAAGCAGTAAGCATCAGGCTAAGTGAGACAAAACTTACTGTTAAGACCCGACAAGATATAGCTATCAGAAGTGAGTGATGACAAAAATATGATATATTTGAGGACATTTTACGATATATGATATGCATCACAATATACAAGTTTGCTAACAAACTATCAGCAAAACAAAGTATTGCATTTAAAAAACTGTGAACAACTGAGTTTAATAATACTTATGTAATGTCTACTAAAATAAATTACACTAAAAGTGTGTGTGTGTGTGTGTGTGTGGGGGGGGGGGGGTCTGTACAGATTTTACACTGTCAACATGTTACACTTTAAAACATAAAAACAACACATAAAATCAACTACTTCCAATCAATTTGAATTGTATGAATTGTAATGTATAAAAAATGATGTAATAGCTCATAAAATTGTACTGTGACAATTTATCATAATATCAATATTATATGTCACGTTAGCGCCAGAATCCAGCAGAAACTCCACTTCCCAGAACACACCGCAGCCTACAAACATGGCCAACCTGTACTACAATCCCCAGCGCAACACTTTCACATACATTCACAGTCACCTGAGTTCTAACTATGCACACCTATTCCCAATCACACACACACACACACACACACACACACACACACACACACACACACACACACACAAACCCTATAAATACGGACCCTCACTAAGCACCCTTTGCAAATAACGCTCAGTGTATGTTTACCTGACTTACCAAGCCTTGCATATTGTGTCTTGCTGTTCTGGCTGTTGATCTTGCCTTGCTGTTAAGATTTTGTATTTGCCTACATCATTCTGCTTGCTGATCGCCTGACTTTCTGCCTGTCTCTGTTTATGGTTTTTGCTTCGTGTTTTGGAATTGACTGCCAGTGTCTTTTTAAATAAAAAGCAAACCTGCAACCATATCAGTCTCCGACTCCGTCGCATGATAATATCATTGTATTGCCCAGCCCTATCAGCTATCCATCAGTATCTAGGACTGTAAGTGGGAGGTAGTCTGTGTCGATTTATCACAGGTGAGTGGGGTCAGAGGAGAACCTCTCTGATGGACCAGAAACACTTCACAGCACAGAATTACATAAATGTTACAGACATGATTCCATAATTTTTAAACTTTTATTTTGGTGAGTACACACTATTAAATGCATTACAGATCTTATAGATGTCTAATGTTTTTTATGTATTAAAAAACAGTCATTTGAGGGGCTCTCTAACTGCAATAGTGGTACAATCTGTCTACCAAATGGCCCAACCATGCTTAAAATATAGTTAATAGTTTGGACATAACTGCCATGCAACTCCCATGCAGAACTGCCATTAAAACTGTTTCCTCCAATTTCATTCTTCCCTGCACTTTTTTTCTCCTCAGTGATCACAACAGCTCAAGCACAGCTCAAACTCTGCCTCTCAGCATGTGGTTACAGATAATAAGGAGGAGGCATACACAAATCGCACGTCTCTGGGGCTTTTAGAAGTTTATATTCTCACAACAAAAGCAAAAGGTACAAAGAAACAAAACAGAAGCAAGGCTCAGTAGTAACTGTGTTCTACACATAGCAACCAGGCACCAGGTGCCAAAACTAAGATTATATAATTACATTTTGCAGTGGCAAATTCCAACGACATTTTCCTTATTCATCAATTTCATTTTTTGGTGCAGCTGCAGTACATTATCAAACACATTGGTCTTGCATGTAAATCTGAGCATTTTAACAATCTGAAATATGCTTGATTTAATAGTTACAATCAATATAAATATCATTAATTAGTATAACAAGTATAGCAAATAGAGTAGCATATGTAATAGCAATAACAATAGCAAATAACATTGATAATCCCAGTTGTGCACACAAGAAGCTTATACTAAAAGACAAATAATGAGGTTTAGTGCTATCCATCCATCCATTTTCTATACTGCTTGTCCTTACTGGGTCACGGGGATCCTGGAGCCTATCCCAGGGAGCATGGGGCACAGGTGGGGGACACCCTTAAACATCATTGTTTCATTTTTGGAGGTTATTATACAGTATAATTTCATTCCTACAATAAAATGCTGTATGCAATTTTATTCATTTTGGTCGCTTGCTTTTCAGCGTTTGATTCCATTCTTTCAGCATTTATTTTATGAACTACTGGCTCATCTATATTTATAAAAGTTTTAATCTGACCTATTGAAATTCTAAAACAAATAGTAACCTTGCTTTAGAACTGAGTTGACATACCTGCAGGTGAGGTGGGAAAATCATTTAGTTTTCTACCTGATTATGGCCTTAACACCTTAATAAAACAGTGTGCACTTCCATAACTGTCTTTATTTGAAGTAACCTCAGACAAAAGCATGTTCTCCTGTATGTATGTATGTTGGTTGAGGCCAAAAGTTTACATACACAGAGGCTAATGTTTCACAATGCCACACAGTTCATGTTACCACACATTTCCTTTGTTGAGTCAATTAGGGTATCTGTTTTATTTCCATAAGAGGTCATTCCAAAGTAACAGATTTATTTCAGCTTTAATTTACTATATCAGATGCTCAGTGGGCCAAAAGTTTACATACACATTGTTAATATTTGGTGCCATTGCCTTTTAATTGCTTAACTCCAAATGCTTAGGGCAGTGGTCACCAACCCTGTTCCTGGAAATCTACCTTCCTGCAGGTTTCACCTTCAACTAAAATTTAATGTACCTGTTTAAGTTGGTCAAGAGCTTCTTAAGGCAATGATTAGATGGTCAGGTGGGCACGATTATGGTTGTAGCTAAAGTCTTCAGGAAGGTACAGTAGATCTCCAGGAACAGGGTTGGTGACCACTGACTTAGGATAACCTTCCAAAATATTCTCACAATACAAAACAGATTTTTTTGCCCATTCTTCCTGACAGAACTGGTGCAACTCAGGCAGGTTTGTTACAACTTTGGAGCTATGCTTAGGATCATTGTTCTGCTGGAAGACTCGATTGCGACCAAGTTTTAAGTTTCTGACTGATGTCTTGAGGTCTTGCTTCAGTATTTCAAGATAATTCTCCTTCCTCAAGATGCCATCTATTTTCTAAAGTCCCTTTTGCTGGATAACATGATGCATAAAACCTCCATAACATGATGCTGCCACCCCCATGCTTCACAGTTGGGATGTGTTCTTTTGATTAAAAGATAATTTCATAAATATCGCTGATAATTATGACCAAAGAGTTAAATTTTTGTTTCATCTAACCAGAGAACACTCCTCCAAAAGGCTGGCTCTTTGTCCTGGTGATCACCTGCAAACTTTAGTCTGGCATTATCTGTCTTGGAGTAGGGGCTTCTTCCTTGTGTGACAGCCTTTCAGGCCATGGCATTGCAGGACTCGCTTAATGGTGGATGTACATACAGTATTTTGGTACCTGATGCCTCCAACTCCTTCACCAGTTCCTTTGCTGTTTTCTTGGGGTTCAGTTGAACCTTTAAGACCAAAGTTTGTTCATCCCTGGGAGTTAATTTATGCTTCTTTGGTGAATGATGCAGTGTCTGTGTGAGCCCAAGATTTTTACATTTGCATGCAACTGTTTGTACAGATGCTTGTGGTAACGTCAGATGTTTGGAAATTGCTCCTTACGTCGAACTGGACATGTGAATGTCCACAGTTTTTGTTTTGAGGTCTTGGCTGAGTTACTTGGATTTTCTCATGGTATCAAGAGCAAAAAGGCACTGGCTCTAAAGGTAAGCTCTGGTATAGTCTCATGCGCATGGAAGTAAAAAAGTAACAAAAAGTAAAGATTTGAATAAAAAAAAAGATTTGAATTTTGCAAGCCATTGAATTCGTAATATTGCAAATTAAAGACCATTACATTCATAATATTGAAATATATTAGGTTGAAAACCACACATCTGTATTTATTTATTTTGAATTAGCATCCTTGAAATTCAAGTTAAATTTTTTCAGTATTCAGATATTTATATTTTAAAATTCAGGTTTTCAAAAAAAAAAAAAAAAAAAAAAAAAAACGTATCTATATTCAAATAAATTTTTTCAGTGTTCACAAATTCAGATTCTATCATTCAGTTTTCAAATATTCAGAAACCAGTATTCAGGTTGCTAATTTCAGTGTTCAGATTCAACCAATAAAATTCAGGTTGCAAAATTCAACACACAAAAAAAATCACGTTTAACATCCGGGCTACTCAGGGGTAGGCAAAGGCAGTTGAGTCTGGAGCATGTTGAGCCTGGCATTAAATGCCTCTCCCTCTCTGGAGCGTGTACCTATCTCACTATATCAACAGAACAATGCAAAAACAATCATGGATTTGTTCATTCAAAATAAATAAATACAGATGTGTGGTTCTCAACCTAATATATTTCACTGTTATGAATACAATGGTCTTTCATTTTTAATATTAAAAAATCAATGGCTTTTTTAAATTGAAATCTTTATGTAACTTTTTTACTTCCATACATGTGTGCACCCATTAACACCTAATTATGGCAATGGGCTGATCAGATTTCTGAAATATTCCACACAGTTAAAGAGAGAGTCAACTTGGTGTACAGTATGTAAACGTTTGACCCACTGGAAATCTTATATAGTGAATTAAGACTGAAATAAATCTGTCTCTAATCGATTGTTTTGTAATGCGAACAATGTAGATGCACTAATTAACTTACCAAAAGAAATATATGTTAACATGAAATGTGTGGAGTTGTGAAAAACTGAAACTGAATATCTTTAGTTTAGGTGTATGTAAACTTTTGGCCTCAAATGCAGTGCATGTTTCCTGTAAATTAGATGCATATGAGAGGACTAGTGGGCAGCAGCTTCCATCCACACAGCGGAAACTGATTCATCAATTACACGCAATTACGCGTAACCTCTTGTTTTGATGTTGTACAAAGGTTTCATGAATCAGACAATTTGTTCATGTCATTCTGTGCACTCAAATCTGCATTGTTTCTGCAATGTGATTGTGTATGTTTGTGCGCCATGACTTCAGCATATATTTCAGCTGCCGGTTCATGTGTCTTCAGCCTCTAAAATTTATCCAGGCATGTGGTTAAAAATGATGTATTTTCCTAAACAAGTAAACTTGTTTTGCCACTGATTAAGGTGTTTTTGTGCAAGTATTGCTGGTGACTAAGAATTGCCTGACAACCTGCTCCCTCAACCCAATACCATCCATACATCTCCTGGGACCTTGTACCATTTGCTATGATGAATACATCTCTATTAAGAAGTTGGGTTTCCTTTCATCTTCAAGTCTGCTTCTCTCCTAAAGAAGTCCAAGCTTGAGACCACTGATGTAACTAACTACAGACTGTTTCCTTCTATTTCTATCAAAGACTCTGGAACACAATGTTCTTGCACAGCAGAATTCATACAGTATCTTCAACAAAAGCTTCCAGGATGCCAACTAGTCTGGATACAAGGCCATGCATTCTATGGAGACAGGCTCATTTTACATTCATTGAAGCTTTACACAAAGCCAGAGAGAACTATGTACTTGCTCTCTCATAGTATGTACATACCATGTATGCCGTTATCACATTTTTTTTTTTTTTACCTGCCAGCTACTTTTAACACTGTAAATCACTAGCTCTACAGGATCAATACTATCACATAGCTTGGTCAGATTCAGTTTCATCACCTCACAGCCTTATTACTGGAGTCCCTCAAGGGTCAGTGCTTGGTCCACTCTTGTTCTCCACTTATACTAAATTGTTGCTCTCAGTGATCAGATCTCATGTCTTCTCTTATGACTGATATGCTGCTGACACCAAACCTTTCCTGTCTTTTCTCTACATCCACCTCCCACGTTGCCCACAAGATACAGGTCTGCCTTTCTGATATCTCTTCCTGGATGAAGACCTATCATCTGTTACAGAACAGAGCTGATATACTTATCAGTAAAGAACTCCCCTTGGCTGGATTCACCAATGACCCTCTCACAGTCCATCTGGCACACACGGCTACAAATCTTGGTGTGGTTTCTGATGACTGGATTAACTTCTTAGATAATGATCACATCTCATTAACCCAATATACAGTCCCCTCTGAAAGTATTGGAACAGCAAGGCCAATTCTATTATTTTCGCAATACATTGAAGGTATTTGGGTTTGAGATCAAAAGATGAATATGAGACAACAGATCAGAATTTCAGCTTTCATTTCCTCATATTTACATCTAGATGTGTTAAACAACTTAGCATATGGCATCTTTTATTTGAATCCACCCATTTTTTCAAGTGATCAAATATATTGGAACATGTGACTGATAGATCTGCCCTGTTAAATTGATTGTTTAAAAAATTAATAGCTCTGAATGTCTAATCTTTGTTTGAGCAATAGGTTTCGCCTGTGAAGACTGCATTTGTTGTTAAAAAGGATAAACCAACAGACCAGAGAGCTGTCTATGGCAGAAAAGCAAGCCATTTTGAAGCTGAGAAAAGAGGGAAAATCTATCAGAGCCATTGCACAAGCATTGGACAACAATTTGGAATGTTCTGTAAAACCACTGGTGTACTAACAACCAGACACTGAACAGGTCGGCCAAGGAAAACAACAGCAGTTGATGACAGAAGCATGGTGAGAGCTGTGAAAAAAAACCCGAACACAACAGTTAGTGACATCACCAACAACCTTCACAGGGCAGGGGTGAATGTATCACAATCCACCATTCGAAGAAGACTTCACGTGCAGAAATATAGAGGACATATAACAAGATGCTCATTAGCAGTAAGAATCAGAAAGCCAGAATGGAATTCGCAAAGAAATACAGACATGAGCCACAAAAGTTCTAGAACTAAGATAAAGTGATGGAAAGGCCAAAGTCTGGAGAAAGAAAGGATCTGCTCATGATCCAAAACAGAGAAGCTCATCAGTCATGCGCGGTGGAGGTAGTGTCATGGATTGGGCTTGCATGGCTGCTTCTGGAATGGACTCACTAATCTTTATTGATGATGTAACGCATGATGGTTTCAGCAGAGTGAATTCAGAAGTTTACAGGAACATTTTGTCTGCCAATTTACAGAGAAATGCATCCAAATTAACTGGGAGGAACTTTATCATGCAGCAAGACAACGATCCAAAACACACTGCCAACTCGACAAAGGACTTTATCTGGGGGAAAAGTGGAAGGTTTTAGACTGGCCAAGTCAATCACCAGACCTTAACCCAATTCAGCATGCATTTCACCTCCTGAAGAGGAGACCGAAGGGAGAAACCACCGGTATAATTTTTGTTTCTATACTGCAACTCTCTCCTTTCTACTTTTTTTGCTTCTCTACAAGATGCTGCTGTCTGCCTGGGACACAACCTCTCTATGTTCTCTCATGTGACCTCCCTTCACATCACTGGCTTTCTGTTGCAAATTAGAACACTTGTTTGGCATCCCAGGCATATAAAGGTTCTGCCCCACATTATATGTACATATGGTTCAACACTACATACCTGCATGTCAACTCAGGTCTTCAACATCAAGGTATCTGGCATGTCCTTCTCTGATGTCTAAATATGCTCATTATAGCACTGCTTCCTAGTTCCCTCTTCACTCCACACAGCCTTGTGTCTTTATTCCTTATGCAAAAGTCTAAATATCATTCCCTCCAGACAGTACCTACAAGAAAGCCTCATTTTAAATTTTCTGTATTTATTATATTATTATTGATGTACTTAGGTTTTAAAATGTAATTTCTTCTTACCACCTAGACCACTCTAGCACATGTAACTAGCAGTTGTGTCTGGTCTTTCAGGTTATAAATCCTTACAGATTCACTAGATGCTTTATAGAGCTGCACCTTCAAGTGTCTATACATCTGGTTGCTCTAGATAATGAATGTAAAATGTCATACATAGATGCTAGGATAGGAGTAGTGCTATCAGCTATTCAGTGGAAGGGTTTCTCAGCATTGCCAAGGTACCATTGTTGGGTCCTACAGCAAGATCATTAGCCCTCAAATGCTTACACTGTAAGTTACTTTGAATAAACGTGAATAAATGTACAACCCCAATTCGAAAAAAGTTGGTACAGTATGGAAAATGCAAAAAAACAAACAAAAAGAGTAATCTGAAAATTCAATTTACCCTGTACTATATTGAAAACACATTATTAACACATTATTTGATGATGACTGCAACACACTCCAAAAAAAGTTGGGACAGTCGACTGTTTACCACTGTGTAACATCTTTTCTTTTAATAACAGTTATTAAGCGTTTGGGCACTGAAGACACCAGTTGGTTAAGTTTAGCGAGCAGAAATTTCCCCATTCATCCATTACGCACTTCTTCAGCTGCGCAACTGTATGGGGTCTTCGTTATTTTGTGCTTCATAATGCGCCACACATTCTCAATCAGAGACAGGTCAGGACTGCAGGCAGGCCATGCTAGCACCCGCACTCTCTGCTTATGCAACCATGTGCTTGTAACCCAGGCAGAATGTGGTTTGGCGTTGTCCTGCTCTGGATGGCAGCATATGTTGCTCCAAAATGTGTACATATCTTTCTGCATTAATAGTGCCCTCACAGATGTGCAAGTTACCCATGCCATGGGCACTGACACACCCCCATACCATGACAGACGCTGGCTTTTGGAACTGACGCTGATAACAGCTTGGTTGGTCCTTTTCCTCTTTGGCCCAGAGAACAAGACGGCTGTTTTGTCCAAAAACTATTTGAAATGTCGACTCGTCGTACCACAAAACACGATTCCACTGTGCTACTGTCCATCTCAGATGAGACTGAGCCAAGAGAATTCGCCGCCGCTTCTGGACAGTTGATGTATGTTTCACATCACCTTCTTATTTCAACTTGTCACATCGCTATTAGTCCTAAATTGCCCCTGTCCCGACTTTTTTGGAACGTGTTGCATGTATCAATTTAAAAATATACGTTTATTTTCAAAAAACTATGCAGTTGATTAGGTAAAACATCAAATATCTTGTCTTTATACGTTTTTTGTTTAAATACAAGTCAAAGTACATTTACAAATCACTCCTCTTTGTTTTTATTAGCATTTTCCATACTGTCCCAACTTTTTCGGAATTGGGGTTGTACATGTAGGATACCATTGTTCAGGTCTGGCTTTATTGTTGTCAGTATCACCTTCTGGATTATATTGTGAAAGGGATGGCATAATTGATATTTTGACTCCACAGTCAATTTCATTTTCTTTCATCATGTCAGCCTTCAGTAACAAAATAAGTGGCTGAACCTAAACAAGTTGCAAGAAAATTTAGTGTTGACTGGTTCAGACTATACATCAATATAACTGTACAGCAAATTTTATTTAAATTGGAATAATTTTATTCATTTGTATACAAAAAGGAAACATGGCTGCTATAGGCCACAAAATGGCTGCTGAATGCCTAAACCTGGTTGTCAAAGGCAACCTGGCAACAGGGCAACTACTGATGTTAAGCCTTGGTGTTGTACAAACAGGCAGAGTAAATTTATGAATAAATTAAGTCTTTACGTAATGGACACTGATATGGCAATTTAATTACATTAATTTAATATATTGCTTTCAATACAGTTGCAATATTATATTATTCTACTACATAATTGTATCTAATGAGAAAACATCAGCTTTCTGATCAGCTTTCTAATGATCACAGACACACTGCTGCAACTGTCGGATGACATGTAAGCCTTTACTGTCAAAATAATGTGAGGAGAAATGCTAGAGGAAAAGTACTAACCCCATTGGAGTTACTAAAAGTACTAGCCCCACCTGGTGGCATTTCTGCATAGAGTTGATGTGTTGCTTCCTCCTTGCGTAATAGAGTTTCTGGTTGCATTTCTGGATGCAGACTGTGAACTGTTAAGTGACAACGGTTTTGCGAAGTACTCCCGAGCCCATGTGGCTATATTTATCACAGTAGCATGACAATTTCTCAGACAATGCCACCTGAGGGCTCGAAGGTCAGGCACATTCAACAGTGGTTTCCGGCCTTGCCCTTTACGCAGTGAGATTTCTCCGGATTCCCTGAATCTTTTCACAATATTATGCACTGTAGATGGTGAAAGACCTAAATTCTTTGCAATCATCTGGGCAATGTTCTTTTTGAACTGACTTACAATTCTCTCATAAAGTTTGGCACAAAATGGTGAGCCACGACCCATCCTTGCTTGCAAAGACTGAGCTTTTGGTGGATGCTCCTTTTATTCCAAAACCTGATACCCTCCCCTGTTACCAGTTAACCTGATCCTCCAAAAGGGTGTTACTTGAATATTCTATAAACTTTTCAGTCTTATTTTGCCTCTGTCCCAACTTTTTTTGAGTGTGTTGAAGGCATCAAATTCTATCCACAGATGTTCAGTTGGGTTGAGATCTGGTGACTGCAAATTAGTTAATAAATCCTTATTAGCTAATTCAGTTCTATAAGGCTATACCCTAACCCTAACCATAGATTGTAGTCTTCTTTTGTAATATCATTTCAGCATATTGCTTCCAGAAACTCTCTGTGGGTTCAGGATGGGAACTTGTATATTTATAAATAAGGCTTTAATTACATCTCACTCACTTCAGTTAAATCTGACTGATTTGTCGCCAAGCAGCTGAAGTGGATTCATCAACTGGACTCAAATCAGATCTCATTTTACTGCCATACGACAGTTTCATGAATCAAATTAATTTGTTTGTCATTCTGTGCACTCAATTCTGCATTCGTTTCTACTTAAATTCAATTAATAAGAGTTGACATTTTTAAACTGAGTGACATTTTGTTACATAAAATTACTGGCTGTACAGACAAAATTACTAAACACTGGTCTTCACTTCAAATAGCACTACACAATATATCATTTGTTAATCCTTACTGCAATATCGGACTTTGCAATCATGATATTGCAGAAGGCTGCAATTTGTAAACGATTGCCTTAACCAATCAATAAACTGTGTGGTGAACAGTCTTATCAATCTCAGCCAGTCTAGAGGAGGGCTGCTCTTAGAATTTGGATGAATCATGGCATTCACATGCAACAAACAGGAATTAAATGCATATTTAACAAGGTCACATCAAGGATTTACTTATGCGTTCATAATACTGTATAATATGAGGTATACTGAAAACTGGGGTGGTTTGAGTTCGGTTGCACTGGAACTGTGCTGTGATTCCCGCGAATACAACTGTATGTGTATGTGTAACTGTATCTGTATGTGAATACAACTAGTACTCGGGTCTGCACCTGTTCAGGAAGTAAAGTAACCTGCGCATGTGTTTTAGCAGATGATGACATCATTCGATTCCAAAACAAACATGTACCATGAGTGGCAGGGGAACGTTGTGGGACACAGAAGAGGTCCACTGCTGCGCATAATATCTGCTGCACATAATAGCATCAAAATAATAAAAAAACAAAAAATATGGTGAGTCGCGTTGTGTTCTCCATGCACGTTTGTGATGACGTAAGATGAATGCAAATGCACCGGGGTCGATAGAATCAAGTGAGTCTGAAACCAGTCCAATGCTGCAGGGGGGCACTGGGAACAATTGTGCTTGTATTCGGACCTCAGCAAATGTGCTCAGTGTGAAAACCAAGTTAGCCATTGCTGATATCCAAATACACTGTCCAGTCCTACTAACTATAGAAAAGATTGATAGTAACAATCAGGAAGAATAATATTGTGTGGCAATAGCTATAGAAAAGATAGTTAAAAAGGAGCTTTCTTTATTTTAACTATAGAAGACAATGGCATTATTGTGTCATGTGTCTGTCATAGAGTTTTAAGATAGTTTAAAGTGGCTGGCTTTACTTTAGCTGTAGAGAAAAATGTCATTATTGTGTCATGTGCCTGTAATAGTGTTAAAATGGTCTACCTATCAGGTGTCTCATAGAATTTTAAGACTAAGTAAAATGCTTTAGAAACTAAAAGCTGCTATACAAAACATGAGTAATATGTCACTGCACGTCAATAAAGTATTCATAAGGCAAAGCACTTCAGGGCAGTTTATGGTAACATGAGACTGTTGCATTGCACACAAACTGTTATAACAATGTGTCATTACGTTTATAACACATTTTCTTGTATAGTGATTTTCATGATGTGACATAAAACATTATACAGGTGCATCTAAAAAAATTGAATATCGTGGAAAAGTTCATTTTTTTCCATAATTTAATTCAAAAAGTGGAACTTTCATATATTCTAGACTCATTACAAATAAAGTGAAATATTTCAAGCCTTTTTTTGTTTTAATCTTGATGATTACAACTTACAGCTCATGGAAATGAGATACTGGAAAAATCCAGTATCTCAAAAATATTAGAAGAAAGAATTTATAATACAGCAATGTCAACCTGAGAAGCCTCTAATCAGCTAATTAACTCAAAACACCTTTTTACTCAAAACACCATTGCTCAGTGGTCCAAAGTTCTCTTTTCAGATGAAAGTAAATTTTGCATTTCATTTGGAAATCAAGGTCCCAGAGTCTGGAGGAAGAGTGGAGAAGCACAGAATCCAAGTTGTTTGAAGTCCAGTGTGAAGTTTCCATAGTCAGTGATGATTTGGGGTGCCATGTCATCTGCTGGTGTTGGTCCACTGTGTTTTCTCAAGTCGAGAGTCAATGCAGCGTCTACCAGGAGATTTTAGAGCACTTCATGCTTCCATCTGCTGACAAGCTTTATGGAAATGCTGATTTCCTTTTCCAGCAGGACTTGGCACCTGCCCACAGTGCCAAAACTACTAGTAACTGGTTTGCTGACCATGGTATTACTGTGCTTGATTGGCCAGCCAACTCGCCTGACCTGAATTTTGTCAAGAAGAAGATGAGAGACACCAGACCCAACAATACAGATGAGCTGAAGGCCGCTATCAAAGCAACCTGGGCTTCTATATCACCTCAGCAGTGCCACAGGCTGATTGCCTCCATGCCACGCCACATTGATGCAGTAATTCGTGCACAAGGAGCCCTGACCAAGTATTGAGTGCATAAATTAGCATACTTTTCAGAAGGTCGACATTTCTGTATTATAAATTCTTTATTGTAATATTTTGAGATATATTACAGCTCATGATTTCCATGCGCTGTAAGCCGTAATCATAAAGATTAAAAGAAAAAAAGGCTTGCAATATTTCACCTTATGTGTAATGAATCTAGAATATATGAAAGTTCCACTTTTTAAAATTAAATTACTGAAAAAAACTTTTCCACGATATACTAATTGTTTTAGATGCACCTATATAGTCAGTGTTATGACAAATGTGTAACATCATTTGACTTAAGCCATACACTAATACACTAGAGTGCACTTTTCAATCAGTACATAAGAAGCTATAATGACATCAGCCATTATGTCTGCTATCATAACAATTACTGATAATGGTTACATAACACTTTTATATTCCTGGACATCAACTGTTATGACAACCTATGACCATATGACATCACACACATATGTCTGCGCCATAACACACAGTTCAATAAAGTGTTACCTTTGTTTTTGTCTCACAACACCTTTAATTTTAAATAATATGGCAATATGAGAAAATATCATAGCTCAGTGTGTGAAGTACTCCACAATAAACAATGTAGATTATGATGTTTAGTCCTGTTATCGCTTACGTTATAGCTGTGATAAACCCTCACCATCATTCCCTCACCATCCCCCCCCCCCTCGCTCTCTCTCTCTCACACACACACACACACACACACATACACACACACACACAGATACACATACACACACTGCAGCCTGTCATATTATTGAGAAACCAAAGAAAATGGAAAGTGTAACCAAGACTGAGAAAACGTACAACCGAGACTCCTTCCATAAATATTAAATAAATGCCTCCTAAGAAAAAAATGATAAGAATTACTTTGTTAAACAACAAGACGTTTTTTTTAAAATCCATTTATTATTAGTCATAGATTATGTGGAGTGTCCGCCGTACAGTTCCCTGTGAATGAGCTGTTACTATAGAAACAAT
This sequence comes from Cranoglanis bouderius, assembly GCA_023630585.1. NCBI lineage: Eukaryota > Metazoa > Chordata > Actinopteri > Siluriformes > Cranoglanididae > Cranoglanis > Cranoglanis bouderius. The sequence goes on from CM042537.1 coordinate 28,754,451, forward strand.
AATGTATTAGAACAAATATAAACCTATCGCTCTGTACTGTTATACGAAAATAATGCACACCTTCTGACCAATCAGATTCGAGCATTCAACTGTTCTGTGGTATAAGTATCATTTATTATATACTCTCCTCTCATATGCATAATACAGGGGCTGATCTATTAGAGATCTATTATATTTAAATGCTAAATATGTGCAAGATGAAAGATGAATATTATATAATCAATCCAAAATTCAACACAACACAAAATCAACACAAAATTCATTTAAGTCTCTTTTTAAAAAAACTCCCACACATTTGCTTTGTTGAATAGCTGACTGCTTGTTAATGTTAGGTCATGTGGCTACTGTTGTAATCATGTGACCTTTAACTTGCTTTACACAAGCAATTCTATTGTCATGCTACAAGCAATTCAAGCAATGATATTTCAGGTTGAATTTGTTACAGGATAGAATTGATTTTTTTCTTTTTGGTTCCCCCCCAATATTTAATCATCCCAGTAATGACCATCAGTCCAGTAACAGTTCTGAGTATCAGATCAATGTCATCTCTAATATTTATATAAGATCCATTGGAAATGCTCAAGTGAGGACACAATCATTCACTTTGACAGCAGGGACAGAGACACCAGTTGCTGGGAAACAAGAAGCCAAGTGAAGGCAGATTGGATAGTAATGGTCACATCATAGCAGAGCGATAAGGATCTGTGTGCACTAGTCCATAAACACTGCTATAATCTACTTCATCACGACATCGGAAACTCTTTGTTTTAGAGTGAGCCATCCGAACAGAGATGGGTTCAGTCAAGAGGAAATAAACTGTGTTAACAGAGTGATGGCAGAATGAAGACAACACAGACTGAGTATGTGCGCTTGACATAAGTAGGCTATATTCACATGTACAGTAATGTTTTATTCTGGAAATACAATTTGCAGTAAATGCGAATGCTTAAGTGGATGTTAGGGGAAACTGTGGAGCTTTTTCCTGTACACTCCACATCGCAATCGAGTGTCATGAAAACACACCAGAGTGTGTGGGAGGACATGGCATAGAACACCTTGTTCAACTGTAAGTTGTTCATTCCTTTTACAGCATGACAAGAGAAACAAAATAGTAAAAAGGGCAGTTGCAGGAGGGACATGGTAAGTTTTAAAGGCACTTCTTTGAAAGGTGCATTCAACGTGAGTGATATCTTAACATTTTAGTTCATGACTCTTAAATGATGTGTACTGATATTCTTTTAAAAAGACATTTGATGGTAAATAATTACAATGTTGCATATATTATTGTTGCATAAGTTTCAGAGTATGAATTTTTTAAAATATTGAACACATACATGCAAGAATCTCGTTTCCTCTTATTCAGAGTATTACAGAAACACTAAGAAGGTCAGAAACATAGAGCATGAGTACCCTCCAGAACTACTGGAACCATTCAGGAAAATGAGCACACCAGAAGACAGAAAAAACAACACAAGCAGAAAGTGATATTTTTATTTTTTTCAAAGACAAAGTTTTTAAGTAGAGCAATTTTTTTTTCTATAAAACACTGGTTTCAAAATGATCAGAAGCCTTAAATTAATATTTTGTGATGCCTGCCCTGGAGACAATAACAGCACTGAGACTCTTCCTGTAATGTCTAGCGAGTTTGGAGACACTTGAAAAGGGATCCACCCATCCATGCAGAACATTTTAAACTCCTTAATACTGTTACGTTTGTGGATGTGGATGTCTCTCTTCAATTCAGATCACAGGATTTAAGCAGGGTTCAAATCCAAAGACTGAGGCCGTCTAGGCCTGTCACGATAATTACGTTATTGACTTATCGTACGATATATGGACATGACATCGATCATTTTTGCTGACCTCGATATCGGCCATTGTGTTTACGTGTTTGTATGTTTTACATAAGAATTAATGTCACCAAGATTGTAGCCATTCGCACTGCTTCTGTCCTCTCGTCTGCTAATTTTAATTTAAACATACTGTTGAAAATATGACGCAAGATATTAACAATGCACTACCAATGTTTTTTGAAGAAGATAAATCTAGAAAGAATAGCTCTAGTGTTTCAAATAATCCAGTCATAGTCAATAATGTCGGGGATTGAGCCACTTAAGCTGCCTGAGCTGAAGTTGAACAGTGAATGAACAGTGGTAAACTGAAGCGATTTACTAGCGGATTAATTAACTCACCCAAACACAAAATGATGCGAATGCACAAGTGAACATGAACTTAAGTAAGGCGCTAGGTAGAATGTTAAGTCACGTTGTGAATACGCTCTTTCCGTAACAACAGACTCAAACATGGAGAATGAATAACTAAAGCATAAAGAATTCACAATATTGTATTACAATAGTGTACTCGTTGTAATGTTATTATTTCAGGAGATCAGGGTTTCACAACAAGGTCAGTTTTCACATGTTTTTATTGATACATGTTTAAGTTAATACATAAAATATGTGAAGATTTGGTTTAATTTTTGCATTTTCTCATCAACTAAAATGCTGTTGACTAATATTCGATGCCATTTTAGTCAGAATAAAATTCACTAAAATTAATAAATATAAGGATATTTTCGTCAGAAGGCAAAAACTATTTTCTGACATTCCAATTCCAGTGTCTGAATATTCTTCAGAATTAAAAGTTCATTGCTCTTTGAAAGAGTGTACTTGCATTATTATGCTATTATATTATCATTATATCAGTGGCATAAAATGGTCTTAAAATGATAATAATATCGTTTATCGCAATTATTTCTGGGACAATATATCATCCAAACAAGCAGTTATCATGACAGGCCTAGCCCCATCCACACGTATACTGATATACTGGATAAATAGTTTTTATCCATCCATTTTCAAAAAAAATGTGTGCCCATATAAACAATGTCTATTAAAATATCTCCACTGAAATGAAAATGCAAAAAATGGCTCACATGAGCACACCAGCCAATTAGGTCTGATAGTTTGTCATAAACTGTTATGTAAAACACCTCAAGATTACTGTTGAGAGCTGTGTATTCAGCGGTAGAGGGGAAACCCGGAAAAACAGCAATATGAAAGTTAATTCATTCATGCATCTTCAGTAACTGCTTTATCCTGGTCAGAGATTTAAAAAAAAAAAAATTTTAAACTTTAAAACAAAAAATGACAAACACAAGGATTCATATACATTTGATCTGATGATAAAGTGGAACTGCTTAATGTTACAATTGTATCTTTTCAATAATCTCCATTCACAGTATGGTTTGTAGCATCAGAGTGGTAGATTCAATGGTACAACGCATGCATTATACACTATATGGCAAAAAGTTTGTGGACACCTGAACATCACACCCTATTGTGCTTTCTAAACATCCCATTCCAGATTTAATCCCCCTTTGCTGTTATAATAACATCCACTCTCCTGGGAAGGCTTTCCACTAGATTTTGGAGTGTGGCTCTGAGGATTTGCTCATTCAGCCACAAGAGCATTAGTGAGGTCAGGTGCTGATGTCAGGTGAAGAGGTCTGGGGTGCAGTCAACGTTCCAGTTCATCCCAAAGGTGTTCAGTGGGGTTGAGCTCAGGGCTCTGTGCAGGCCACTCAAGTTCCAACCTTTCCAACCTTTGCATGTCTTCGTTTGCACCGGGAAATTGTCATGCTGTAACAGGTTTGGGCAACTTAGTTCCAGTGAAGGCAAATTGTAATGCTACAGCATATAAAGACATTCTTGACAATTGTGTGCTTTCAATTTGGCAACATTTTGGGGAAAGCTTACATATGGGTGTGATGGTAAGTGTAATAATAGAACAAAGGGGTCATTGCATCTCAAGAGGTCCAATAATCAAAAAGTTGGTTGCTCGACCATTTTTAATTTTCCTTTTTATTTTTTTTGGAGTAATTACCTCTATGCATTGTCATTGCAAAATCACTTCTGAGCTATAGTCAATTACTGCATTATCACAGGAGAAACAACACCCCAGCTCTGTTCATCACACTTTGGCCCTCAATTTCCACTGTCCTGCAGAGTTTACCTCCAATCTCAAACTCACAATTTTCACAGCAGAATGATAGAGGACTTATTTCTGTGAAAATTTCAGGTTCGGATCTGGTCCCCCACCAGAGATACTCAACCCGAAAGTGAGGGAATTTTTTTTTAAAATTCCAAAATTCTCACCCCCATAACAAAAAGAGAAGTCTCAAACCTGAAATGTTCTGCATGCACATTATACTTTCCTAGGTACCCCCTAAAAAAATGAAGACTGAGACTTGAACACTTCCCATTATAAATTTACCCTAAAAGTGGAACCATGAGCAATCCTGAGCATTACATTTGGACTTAAGTTCTAAGTCTAAGGAACAAGAATGTGCAAAATGTTTGTATACAGGTGCATCTCAATAAATTAGAATGTCGTGGAAAAGTTCATTTATTTCAGTAATTCAACTCAAATTGTGAAACTCGTGTATTAAATAAATTCAATGCACACAGACTGAAGTAGTTTAAGTCTTTGGTTCTTTTAATTGTGATGATTTTGGCTCACATTTAACAAAAACCCACCAATTCACTATCTCAACAAATTAGAATATGGTGACATGCCAATCAGCTAATCAACTCAAAACACCTGCAAAGGTTTCCTGAGCCTTCAAAATGGTCTCTCAGTTTGGTTCACTAGGCTACACAATCATGGGGAAGACTGCTGATCTGACAGTTGTCCAGAAGACAATCATTGACACCCTTCACAAGGAGGGTAAGCCACAAACATTGCCAAAGAAGCTGGCTGTTCACAGAGTGCTGTATCCAAGCATGTTAACAGAAAGTTGAGTGGAAGGAAAAAGTGTGGAAGAAAAAGATGCACAACCAACCGAGAGAACCGCAGCCTTATGAGGATTGTCAAGCAAAATTGATTCAAGCATTTGAGTGAACTTCACAAGGAATGGACTGAGGCTGGGGTCTCAAGACATCAAGAGCCACCACACACAGACGTGTCAAGGAATTTGGCTACAGTTGTCGTATTCCTCTTGTTAAGCCACTCCTGAACCACAGACAACGTCAGAGGTGTCTTACCTGGGCTAAGGAGAAGAAGAACTGGACTGTTGCCCAGTGGTCCAAAGTCCTCTTTTCAGATGAGAGCAAGTTTTGTATTTCATTTGGAAACCAAGGTCCTAGAGTCTGGAGGAAGGGTGGAGAAGCTCATAGCCCAAGTTGCTTGAAGTCCAGTGTTAAGTTTCCACAGTCTGTGATGATTTGGGGTGCAATGTCATCTGCTGGTGTTGGTCCATTGTGTTTTTTGAAAACCAAAGTCACTGCATCCATTTACCAAGAAATTTTGGAGCACTTCATGCTTCCTTCTGCTGACCAGCTTTCTGAAGATGCTGATTTCATTTTCCAGCAGGATTTGGCACCTGCCCACACTGCCAAAAGCACCAAAAGTTAGTTAAAATACCATGGTGTTGGTGTGCTTGACTGGCCAGCAAACTCACCAGACCTGAACCCCATAGAGAATCTATGGGGTATTGTCAAGAGGAAAATGAGAAACAAGAGACCAAAAAATGCAGATGAGCTGAAGGCCACTGTCAAAGAAACCTGGGCTTCCATACCACCTCAGCAGTGCCACAAACTGATCACCTCCATGCCACGCCGAATTGAGGCAGTAATTAAAGCAAAAGGAGCCCCTACTAAGTATTGAGTACATGTACAGTAAATGAACATACTTTCCAGAAGGCCAACAATTCACTAAAAATGTTTTTTTTAGTGGTCTTATGAAGTATTCTAATTTGCTGAGATAGTGAATTGGTGGGTTTTTGTTAAATGTGAGCCAAAATCATCACAATTAAAAGAACCAAAGACTTAAACTACTTCAGTCTGTGTGCATTGAATTTATTTAATACACGAGTTTCACAATTTGAGTTGAATTACTGAAATAAATGAACTTTTCCATGACATTCTAATTTATTGAGATGCACCTGTATGTACATGTACCTTGTACATGTAGACATCAGTTTTTGTTACAAAGAGCTAGTATATCCTGAGCCGAGATATTGAGGTTTCCGTAAACAGCTGTATAACCAAAATTTGTTGTGTGCCATGACACAAAGATGGCCGTCATAGTTAAACCAAGTAAAATAAAATAAATAAAAAACTGGTGGTTTTGCAATGCCAATACATGGAGGTAATCACGCAAAAAAAAAAAAAAAAAGGAAAATTAAAAACAGTCGAGCAACCTGCATTGGGTGACTTGAGAGGAAATGACCGAAAGCAAAATTAAATTGTAAACACGTTATCATATTAGAAATTACAACCTAGTCATCAGTCATGATAAATTAAGTCCTACTCATATTACACACAAAACCACAATGGGTATGTAAAGGTTGACACTGTAATGTCAGCATTTTTTTTCGAAACAGTACAGTACTGTGCAAAAGTTTTAGGCACATGCAAAGAAATGCTGTAGAGCAAAAATGCCTTAAAAATAATAAAATTAAATGTTTCTACATTTTTAAAAAAAATACCGTAAAGAGCAAACAAAGTCAATATTTGGTGTGACAAAAAAATAAAAATAGTAGTCTCCGGTACAGCGAAACCCAGCAGCCTTCATTGTGTTTTTTTGTCTGAAAAGTGTCTCTTACGTAATATGCTGCTTTCTTTAATGACATACAAACATTTTTCTGTAACATTTAATTTTGTGCTAGAAAGCTAATGTTTGGGAATCTAAAATGTTTTTTGTACTGACTTGATAATGTAGAAGTCATAAAATAAAAAATCTATAACAAAGTTTGTACTAAAAAAAATAGGCTGCCTAAAACTTTTGTACAGTACTGTATATTCTTCCCTTCCACATGAAAACCGTAAAAACAGAGTTTTCAAATTTCTCCAAAATTTCATGAACACGTGAAATTTCATGAAAACATGAAAAGTTTTCATGTGCACATGAAGCCAAAATACAGAGAAAAAAATGTTTTAAAAATATATGTATATGTGTGGAAGTGGCCTGAGATGGTCATAACAAAACACTGATTTTGGTTTCTTTGGCTCATCATCTTGTTGAAAGCTTTATATATGGTCAAATCGTAACCTCCTTGCAGAGGCAACTAGGTTTTAGGCTGAAATATCCTGGTACTTAGCAGAATTCATGATACCATTTATCTTCACAAGAGTCCCTTAACCACTAGCCATAAAACAGTCCCAAAGCATAATTGGACCATCAATATAATTTACAGTGGGTATGCTTAATGATATCTTTAACTGCTTTAATATCTATTACTTAATTTGTGCAGGCCAACAACCTTCTGTCTTTTGTCTTTCAAAGACAACAGACTTCCTGGGGACTGAGCGCAGATGAAAAATTTGAATGGCAATTTGTTTGCATCTATTTATGATATTCCTTAAGGGTGTCAATAATTTTGGCACATATATTTTTGAGCAAAATATTATCAGCTATTATTAAATTGTTTGAGAATAATTAGAATATTTTTGATGGAACAATTATTAAATGTTTCTCCTATGGTTTAAGGGAAAATCGGGATTAATATGTAATATTTATTTGACACAATCTTTTTTTGTTCATTTTTATGAAGGGTGCCAATTACTCTGCTAGACACGGTATATAGTCACTGTACCTAACAATAGTGTGAACGCATCATCAAAATAAAATGAAGGGAAAAAAAAAAAAAAAAAAGAAACACAGCGCAGAATTGCCCAACTATCCTTACAATGCCATGCTAGCCATGCAAGTTGCATCCTCCTGATTTCATTCTGTCATGCTCCTCTTTCAGCTCAATGACCACGACTGCTCAAACATGGCTCGACTGCTGCCTCTCAGCATGTGGGACAGATAGTGAAGAAGGGACACATACACAAATCACACATCTCACAGGCTGTCTGAAATCCACCCTGGTCATAACACCAACGCCAGTCTTAGCTGTGACTTTGAAGGCGCTGAATTAATCAGCTTGAGTTTTTGAGCTTAAAATGCCCTCTGAATAATGCTGTGATACTTAAATATTCACGTGTCAACTATTATACATGTTTAAATATTACTTGCATGCCTATAGATGCATTAAGGAATATCATAGAATTACCCACTACCGGTTTGCACCGATATTAACTATGGATATAAGTGTAAGCTCATTTTGAGGCCAATTTTTAGTTGGTGGAATTATCTGTCCCAGTTCTATTTTCAGTTGCAGGCTGTTCTTAGAATGCGAGCAGCTACAGCTGGAATGTAGAAAATGATTAGATAAATCCAGTGACGATACAAGAAACGAAAAATATTGGCACCTCTCATCAAACACAGACTTCACACCAGTCGCTCAGTGAACATCAGTAGCCTGACATACTGTATGTGATTATGTCTATGCACAAATGAGATGAAAAAAAAAACAAAACAGGTCAGCTACTTCCACATTACAAAAAAATCTAGTTGTAGCTACTTGTAGCAAACTGCTCTCTAACAAACATCAAGAAAAAGAAGTTCTTTGGCATTATGAAAGCGAAAAGTGGCTGTGTAAGGTATCAAGCAATATTTATTTAAATAGGGAGATACAAACTTTCAAACTGATATTTATGATTTTTTTCTTCTTATCATTATCTATTTGTAAATGCCTTGTTGGTATAAATGACATTTTTCTGCATTTTGCTTTTATGGTACGCAAACATTTGCACTGAACTGCACCATCTCGTTTATACTGGACTGAATGCTCAAGCATGCCACTCAAAAAAATTTTCTTAGTCTACCTGGTCAGTTCTAAACCCAGCTCCATCATGACTATAGATTGGCCTTGTTTTATCAAATCAGTTTATACACTGAAAAACAGAGCAGAAATGTTATTTGTTTGGACTAAAAGACACCTAGTTGGTGTCAGCTGGCAGGACACTGTGCACAACACTCTCATGTTTTAAAGGTTTGGCCACAACAATGGCAAAGCTGGGGATTTGGGGTCACCTTGATGCAAGGGAGTCCTAGCTGCCTATATGGAGCTCGGGGCCCAGGGATGCTTGTGCTAATGGAGACAGATTTAGGACACAAAGCAAGAGAGAGAGAGAGAGAATGAGAGTGAGAGTGAGAGAGAGAGAGGAGCTTTTTTAGGTATGATAAAAGAGCAATAGAACAGATAACACTTCGAATTCTTTGCTATCTTGCAGACTGTTTGTTTTATCAAAAATCCTGAGAAGAAGCCTTTATTGCCACATATACATCACAGCACAATGAAATTCTTTTCTTTGCATATCCCAGCTTGTTAGGAAGCTGGGTTCAGAGCACAGGGTCAGCCATGTTACAGCACCCCTGGAGCAGAGAGGGTTAAGGGCCTTGCTCAAGGGCCTAGTAGCGAACTTGGCAATGCTGGGGTGACCTTCTGATCAGTAACCCAGAGCCTTAACCTTTGAGCCACCACTGGCCCATAATAATGAGCACCAGTACCGAGGTCTGAAATTCTGAATCAGTATTGTATTACAGATTTTCCGATCCAATTTTACATGTTTTCTGATCCAATCCACCAATGTATTTTATATTGTGACATAAATAGATAAATAGAACACAAGCACGTCCTTTTTTTGTGCAAGACATTATGTAAGTCACTGTGCTTTGCAACAGAAGCTTGCAGAAAGCTTGCAAAAAGTTGGTTGCAGTTACTTAAAGGGATATCAACACGATAACAACAAGATAATGAAGATACCCAGAGCTCTGATATTGGTACTGTATCAAAAGTGGGATTCGCACTTTTGACACATTTGAACCTTACTGTTCAAATGAAAAAATAAATAAATAAAAATGAAGCACTACAGGGATGCCATATTGTAAGACCAGGAATATTGTAATTCCTCAGATAGCCCTGTCATCCTGTACAGTGACACCTTCTCACCTGTCATTGGAAGTGGCACTGTAACTGCTTTAGAACATGATTTCCACAGAGACATGTTCACTCGTGGAACTTGTTACTGTGAACTCACAGTCACAGCAGACCATCAGGGGCGTGTTAGGATTCAGCACATGTAACCAAATCACAGTTCAGTACAGCTCAAATGCATGGACACTGCAAAGCATTCTTAACTCCTGACCATGCAACTTTTGTATCTGAGAAAGTGACAGGTATTGCATGGGTGCTGAAAATCAAAGATGGTTGAAGAAATGACAAATAATCTGTTGGCAATGATAATCATGTCCATGCTGGTCAACAAATAGTCCATGTGCCACGGGCAGACGAGCAACTGGCTTACAACCCTGTCATCAGCCAGGTTCCATAAATCTGCTTCCAGCTACAATAATCTTGCCTAGTTTTATGAAGCACTGCATTAGATTCCGGAGGCAATGGAAATGGACCGGAATTCATTGATCTGCTTATGCGCCATTCATGAAATTCAAATAAGTTGTGAATCCTAAATGCCCCTGTAAAAAGTAATTAAATGGTGAGTAGTTTATAGGAGCATTTTCTTGTGCATGGCTAATGGACCGGATGCAATTCTGTATTAACATATTGCTTGCAACTATGGACAAGGAATAAATCACTAAGGAAATAATGGGAGGCGTCTGAAAATGGCTCTGCTGGAAAACATCCAAAATGCAATGTCTCGCACCATTTGTACAAACAAGAGATCAGTCTGTGTGTAACCAGTGACTTACATAATGTCTTGCACAAAAAAAGATGAGGCATTTCTTTCAGCCCATTTAACACTCCCAGCTCTTGCATTAAGCCACTGAACTCACATAAGCAAAAGCATCTGCAAAACTCCACATTAGAGTAAAAGGAGCTAAAGGAGTTAAATTTAAGCTTTGATAAACACAGCTAAGGCTTTCAGGATAAGCACATAGAGAATCGCTGTGCTATATTAGTATTACAGTGTATTTGCGGATTGGAATTGAATGTTGTCATTTTACCAGACTTTTACCAGAATGTTTTCACACCATGTCAGAACTGCCATGATGAAAACCTGGAGATATTACTCCAAGATGAACACTGGAGCTGTTCATCCCCTCAAACTCAGAACTGAATGGTTTTTTACAGAAAGACACATTTTAACAGCTTTTGTTTGTTTATAGATAAAAAGTTAACTACACAGTGCTATTTATTAGGGGTGTAATGTGTCACGATTTGATTCAATTCATGATACTGGCTTCACAATTGGATTCAATTCACGATACTGGCTTCACGGTTCAATTCGATTCTCAGAATATTTTGTACAAATTTTGAATGAAGTCATATTTGGACTGAAAAGACTCCTTTTTTTAATTTCTGAATCATATACAATGCAAAACAATGTGCATATTTGTCTGCTACAGTTTTAATATTGTAAACTAAATGTCTGGCATATACAGGTGCATCTAAAAAAATTAGAATATTGTGGAAAAGTTCATTTTTTCCCATAATTTAATTCAAAAAGTGAAACTTTCATATATTCTAGATTCATTACACATAAAGTGTAATGACTTACTTTTATGGAAATGGGGTTAGTACATCAGCATTAACACCAGTAATGGATTATGGTATTTCCATGAAATTTGGTAGTATTTATGAATGTATTAGTAGAAATAAATGAATATCACAACCAATTCCAAATGGACTGAATTCTACTCTCAAAGTTTTTTTTTTTTTTTTTAAAGGTCCATTAGTAGAGCTGGCACTGGTCAGCAATTAAGCTTAGTCTGATTGGTACACTTTTTGTCACGTAACAACAGAAAGGGACTAATGACTATGGTCTGTGATCTGAAATCTCCATTCGAAAGGGGCTAGCACAAGAGGAAGGTAATCCCTTCTGACTCAGTGACTCAGCTGACTCGCACAGAACAGAATTCAGTCCATGTGCTCTCCTACACAAGCCAAATTTGAGACTTCAGCTCAATCCCAAATGGGACATATTGTGCACTATACATGGCATAGATGCTATTATTTCATACCTGACAGAGCTCACTTATAAAAAACAGTAGAGAGCCATTTGGGATTCCTGTTATTTATAAGATATTTATAAGAAGGGACATATCTATAACAGTCAGCAGAAATATGTCTATGTCAATATAATATGGTATAAGAACAATTAATGAGGAAAAAAAAACATACAGTGCCCTCTTAATACATTCAGCAGCGGCATACTGCTACTGAAATAATGCTGCCACCACCTCAGGAAAAAAGGAGATGAAATTACTTATCTTTAGCTGCACACTTTATATTCTACTCAGCACTGAAATAGGCTGAAATAAAACAGCATGATCAGGTGCTGCCAGGGAGGCAGAATGCAAAGCCTATAAACCCCTGGAGACAGCAGAGCACAGCAAGGATGGCAAGCACACACACACAGACACTCACACACGCAATCAGAGAGATGGAGAAACTCACACACACATACACTGCTCCTTAATACACACCATTCATAAAGAAGAATTTCTTTTTCCCCAACACGTTAATTTTTCAGGCATCATTTTTAACAGTATGTTATTTATAACAGCACTGTATGAGCTCTTTAGACCATATATGTATATGGTACAGTAAATTATATGGAAATTATGCTTCACATTATAACTGCCGTTTAATTATTTACCATATTGCTTCCATATTGCTTTCAGACAGCTTCTACAACACTCCTGCTTTTCTTCAAGACATAGCGACTGGTGATATTAATAAGAAGCCCAATCCACAGCAGTCTCTAATGAGCTAATATTTTTTAGCTTGATGGGTACAGCACAGCAAGGCTCGTAATGTATTTTGTCACTGGCAAGATTGTTTCTCTATAATGGGTCCATTGATACTAGCAGGTTGCCAAACAAGATAAGACAATTAAAATAATTGTGGAGAAATAAACATGGGGAGAAAAAAATATTGCAGCATGTACTTTCATAGAGACTGACAGGGGAATGAAGGAACAATAAGTAGGGAAATAATAACAGACATACACACACTTCATTGGTCATCATCATAATGGAAAATTGTGGCATGTACATTCTTACACTACAACACTTCTGAAGCTGTTCAAATATATTTTCCTATATTTCCTATATGGTATTAATATTATATAAACAGTGAGCACATACATGGACATTTACAAGGCCATGCATTATTTCTTAGCAACACTTAAACTTCTTCTTTAGACTTATCACTCACTTATTCATCTTACAGCATGTTAATCAATAATTACTACGAATTATTACAGTGAACTACAGTAAAATTAATAGCAAAGTTAGTAGTTTTTCAATTTATGTCTGAATACACTGATTTGAAGGGGATTGGAGGGGTTAAGACAGAGATGATAGATTATGTGGCAGTTTAGCACAGAGTCTCACCTTTTAAATTCCTATACATACTTTGCTCTCTGAGGAGAGTGAGTTTAGCTTATGCTCACTCACTTTCTGTAACCACTTTGTACTGGTCAGGGTCACGGTGGATCCGGGTCTGATCCCAGGAGCACGAGCTGGGAACAAACCCTGGATGGGACACTAGTTCATCACAGGACACCGTGCATAAATACTTTCATGCATTCACACCTGGGAACAATTTATCTTAGCCATGTTTAAAAAAAAATCTTCAAACATCAATCTTAAAAGAACACTTCATTGAAGGGAGCATGAATTTGTACTTCTGGACATGAAATTATAACTGTTGCTATGTATTCATGGGAAATGAATGAATCTTTCAGGAAGATCAAAGACTTTTTAGATGATAAAACATGAGGAACATGAAATTAAGATAAGTGCATATTATATGGCCTAAGAGTTTCTAATTCAGCAAAATTAACTCACCAAAATATGCCTCAGCCAGCTATTTCATCATATAGATGAAATTCAGAGGGCATGATGATGGGCATTCAGAGATGAGTTACTTGTGTTTAGTGTCGTGTTAATACCGAAATTTGGTCATCAGTATTCCGACCTCAGATTTAACTACAGACTTATGTTTGAGGTGGAGTTTGCCAAAAACACAGAGGCCCGTCTCAGTTACATGCAATGCTGACCTTGAATTTACTGCAAGTCAATTTTTTTTCCACAGTATCGGATCGAGTGAATAGCAGAGGCTTTGTCTGACAGTTTGATCTAACCACAATATGTCACCCTGAAATTTGTTAATTCAATAATTAATCCTATCATATTAATATAAAAAAAAAGTGGGGTGGGGGCTTTGTTCCAGCACTGATGACATCAGAGAAAACTGCAGCTTAATCAGAGACACTGCTTATCTGGAGGACTGAATTTTATATGGACAAAAAAAAAAAAGCAAATTAAATTAAAGTAAGCTATAATAACAGCAAATGAGTGCTTGGTCAGCTTATCCTTTAAAATGTTGACATGTTTTCTTCACAAGAGCGCACACTGTCTTAACAAAAATTAATTAAAAATTCACTAATTCATCAACAACACACATTATCATGACCACGTTTCATGACCTTCATTTGGTATCTTATGGCCACATTAAATTAACTGTCAGTGCATGATATTAAACAAAAATAACTTCTTTTGTGGCATATCCAGTCATTTGATGCATTACAGTAGCTTTTTCACCCCTGCTTAATGCTTTTTGGCTGTACTTGTAGTTAATTGATAAAAAAAAAAAAAAAAGTGCTGGTTCAAGTGCTCTTTTATGAGCTGCTGAATAATGAGAGTGGAATTATTAAATTAAACCAGATGATTTCAGTGATTAATGTAATAATTCCAGATAGGAATATTCATGTAGAAATATATTGGCAGTCTACAGGTGCATCTAAAAAAAATTGAATATCGTAGAAAAGTTTGGGGGAAAAAAATCCGTAATTAATTCAAAAAGTGGAACTTTCATATGTTCTAGATTCATTACACATAAAGTGAAATATTTCAAGCCTTTTTTTGTTTTAATCTTGATGATTATGGCTTACAGCTCATGGAAATGAGATACTGGAAAATCCAGTATCTCAAAAATATTAGAATAAAGAATTTATAATACAGCAATGTCAACCTGAGAAGAGCTCTAATCAGCTAATTAACTCAAAACACACTTTTACTCAAAACACCGTTGCTCAGTGATCCAAAGTCCTCTTTTCAGATGAAAGTAGATTTTGCATTTAATTTGGAAATCAAGGTCCCAGAGTCTGGAGGAAGAGTGGAGAGGCACAGAATCCAAGTTGTTTGAGGTCCAGTGTGAAGTTTCCACAGTCAGTGATGATTTGGGGTGCCATGTCATCTGCTGGTGTTGGTCCACTGTGTTTTCTCAAGTCGAGAGTCAATGCAGCCGTCTACCAGGAGATTTTAGAGCACTTCATGCTTCCATCTACTGACAAGCTTTATGGAGATGCTGATTTCCTTTTCCAGCAGGACTTGGCACCTGCCCACAGTGCCAAAACTACTAGTAACTGGTTTGCTGACCATGGTATTACTGTGCTTGATTGGCCAGCCAACTCGCCTGACCTGAATTTTGTCAAGAGGAAGATGAGAGACACCAGACCCAACAATACAGATGAGCTGAAGGCCGCTATCAAAGCAATCTGGGCTTCCATAACACCTCAGCAGTGCCACAGGCTGATTGCCTCCATGCCATGCCGCATTGATGCAGTGATTCATGCAGAAGGAGCCCCGACCAAGTATTGAGTGTATAAATGAACATATTTTTCAGAAGGTCGACATTTCTGTATTATAAATTCTTTATTCTAATATTTTGAGATACTGGATTTTTGATTTCCATGAGCTGTAAGCCATAATCATCAAGATTAAAACAAAAAAAAGGCTTGCAATATTTCACTTTATGTGTAATAAATCTAGAATATATGAAAGTTCCACTTTTTGAATTCAATTATGGAAAAAATGAACTTTTCCACAATATTCTAATTTTTTGAGATACACCTGTACACTAGACTCCTGTTAGTTATTTTAATGTTTGCCATCATCTCATTTACACATCATCATATTAACATTTCTTTTTCTTTGTTTATTTTTAAATTGTTTATTGGTTTAATGTAACATTGTATTGCCAGCTAAACAGATAAACAAACAAACAAACAAATTAATTAATTAAAAAAATATTCAGTCAGTTTTTTCTAGTGTTTAAAGGTGGTAGTCTAGATGCTATTAAAAAAAACACCTCTGCTCAAGAGGAGGCCTGAACTGCACACAGGTAGTTTAAATACTCTGAATGGGCCGCCCAGAAAATCAAGGTAAGTACTTGTGTAAGCCCACTCAGAGGACATGGCATAGCATAGGGATGCTAAACTCTATATAGCCATATTGCAATATAAAGAAACACAATCTGTGGATGATTCACCGAGATTTCAGTCACTGTAAAACATTCTGCAAATCTGTCAACAGCTAAAGCAAAGAACAAACTCAATGGCACTAATAATGCACACAGAAATCACACTTGATTGTACAAAAGTTATACTGCTCACATGGTAGCTTTCAGACTACTTATAAGTCTTTAGGGAATATTTTCCTAAAAAGTAGTCTTAAAGGGTCTCTTGAGTTACATTTAATCCTGCAGCACCTTCAAAGCAATATTTGACTCTGATCTGCAGCGTTGTCACCAGATGTTGTCAGACTGAACCTGACATTGCTCTTCTTACCGGGCCTAGTAGGCCTTCATCTCTGCCTGAGAAAAGTGCTTGAGTTTCCCTAATCTCAGAGGTGGATCCAAAACAGCAAAATTGTAAAAGCTTATTTGAATGGAACTGCACAGTCAGCGTTTCCACAAATCCCAGCACAGAAGAGACACAGCTTCTGGCAGGGCGCAGCACCGAAAATCATATATTCTCTACAAAGCAGCTTTGATGTGACATGACATGAAATATACAACCAAGAAATAATGAATAATTTATATTTCAATTACTGGTGATCCTTAATGGACCAAAAAGAACAGTTGAGAACACCAATAAACTAAATTTGTTTGCTCATTAGTAGCACTGTTTTATAAATAGCAATGCCTAATTCTAATTCTACAGCAGATGCAAAACACTGCAGGAAAAAAAGAAAACACTTTTTTTTTTTTTTTTTTGTGATAACCAATTAGTTAGTGCACAATTAAAGCCACCCAATAGAGTGTATATCCTGCAGGTGGTGTCAGTGAGCATAGCCGGGAGAACACTACGATAGAGACAGGAATAGAAAGAATTTTATGTGTAAACATTTTAAAATAGGTCAAAAATGAAAACCTTGCAGAGAAGCCGAGAAGACAATGCTAACTCATATGCATAAACTTTAAATGTCAATTATACAGTCTACATAACACAGTACATTCACATTTAAACAAATAACAAATGATGAACAACACTCTCCACTGCCTCCACTCTACGTTTACATTTACACTTTAGCACACACTTGCAATAGATACACTTTTTAGGAATGCAGTTATAACCTATACAATCTGTACAGACTGTAACTGTACAATTTTACAAATTATATTGTAAACTGTAAAATTTTATAGTACAATCTGTCAACACCCCCTACAGTGGAACTGGACCATAGGACCACCACTAACCAGATATTACTTGGATGCTGTATATGACTCCTGGATTGAGGTTGATTGATAAGTCTGCCAAACAGCAATCCTGGGGTTGAAAAGTGACCTAATGAAGGTCTAGAGGAAAATTATTGGGCATTGTGCATGAAAATAAATGAGCTATAGTCTCTTAACTCTACACCAACAAGGTAAACATGGTGGGTGTGTCTAATAAAGTGGCCAGTAAGTAAAGACAGTGCAGCTGTACTGAGAATGGTCCACTGCTCAAACAATATCTGGTCAGGGGCAGTCCTATGGAGGACCCATTGCATTGATGGATGGGGTAGAGTGGGGATGACAAATGCATATAGTAAAAGATTGACTACAGTCCTACAAAGTGATTTATATAGTAATTTTACATAAAAAATGGCCAATAAGTGATCAATTAAACATGATCTAAAAAAGAAAAAAAAATCAATGAGGGGATTGTGTGATGCAGCCCGATGTCAAACCTGAGTTTCTGTTACCACCCAAAGTTGACTATTTTCTAATAACAGAACACCCCAAAGTGTATTATTCCTCTTATACCACAGCACACTTGCCAACAAATAAATTTTTGTATTAATTATAAACTATTTGTTTTGATCCATTTATGGTTACATTAATGTTGTGGAATGTCCATTAAACAGGTTATTTCATGACATCTATAATGTTATAGCTGCTATAAACAGTCACTTCCTCACTGCCTCGCTGCCAGAAGCTGGTGTCTGGCTATGTATCTCGTTTGCAGCAGGTCATAACAGCAAAAGGGAGCTCTACTAAGTACTAAAGATGCTTGCCATGAAGGGGCTGAATAATTTTGAGACTGGAGAAGTCATTATAAGGTGCATTTTCAGTTGAATTTGGGGAAACCACTTGAAGCATTCGTTGTGTTGAGCTATTTCAATTGCTTTTGTTTGATTTGTTCATTGCAAACAGCTGAAAGTCTGTAAATTTTGACAAAAAACCTGATTTGCAATGGGGGTTGACTAATTTTGATTGCAACTGTATAGGGTTGTCACGATACCAAAATTTCAGCAGTCGGTACCAATACCAGTAAAATTCCACGGTACTCGGTACCAATTTCGGTACCAAAGCAAAACACAAAAACATGCTAATTGAACAACACACTATTTTATTAATAATGTTAAATATCAATATAAAATGTATTTTTTTAAACAATGCCATTCTGTATACTGCAAGTATTTCAAAGGTTTTTTTCCACAAGTAATTAAAGGTATAAAAATAGATAAACAAAAAAAATTACATGCATGCAAAACACAAACATATGCCATAAATGAACAAAACACACTTCCTATTTATAAAGTTAAATATTAAAATAAATTAAAACAAATGTATATGTACAGTATCTCATAAAAGTGAGTACACCCCTCAAATTTTTGTAAATATTTTATTATATCTTTTCATGGGACAACACTGAAGAAATGACACTTTGCTTCAATGTAAAGTAGTGAGTGTGCAGCTTGTATAACAGTGTAAATTTGCTGTCCCCTCAAAATAACTCAACACACAACACAGGTTTAATGTCTTAAACCGCTGGCAACAAAAGTCAGTACACCCCTGAGTGAAAATGTCCAAATTGGGCCCAAAGTGTCAATATTTTGTGTGGCCACCATTATTTTCCAGCACTGCCTTAACCCTGTTGGGCATGGAGTTCACCAGAGCTTCACAGGTTGCCAGTGGAGTCCTCTTCCACTCCTCCAGGACGACATCACAGAGCTGGTGGATGTTAGAGACCTTGCGCTCCTCCACCTTCAGTTTGAGGATGCCCCACAAATGCTCAATAGGGTTTAGGTCTGGAGACATGCTTGGCCAGTCCATCACCTTTACCCTCAGCTTCTTTAGCAAGGCAGTGGTCGTCTTGGAGGTGTGTTTGGGGTCATTATCATGTTGGAATACTGCCCTGCGGCCCAGTCTCCGAAGGGAGGGGATCATGCTCTGCTTCAGTATGTCACAGTACATGTTGGCATTCATGGTTCCCTCAATGAACTGTAGCTCCCCAGTGCCGGCAGCACTCATGCAGCCCCAGACCATGACACACACACCACCATGCTTGACTGTAGGCAAGACACACTTGTCTTTGTACTCCTCACCTGGTTGCCGCCACACACACTTGACACCATCTGAACCAAATAAGTTTATCTTGGTCTCATCAGACCACAGGACATGGTTCCAGTAATCCATGTCCTTAGTCTGCTTGTCTTCAGCAAACTGTTTGTGGGCTTTCTTGTGCATCATCTTTAGAAGAGGCTTCCTTCTGGGACGACAGCCATGCAGACCAATTTGATGCAGTGTGCGGCGTATGGTCTGAGCACTGACAGGTTGACCACCCACCCCTTCAACCTCTGCAGGCATGCTGGCAGCACTCATACGTCTATTCTGCAAAGCCAACCTCTGGATATGATGCTGAGCACGTGCACTCAACTTCTTTGGTCGACCATGGCGAGGCCTGTTCTGAGTGGAACCTGTCCTGTTAAACCACTGTATAGTCTTGGCCACCGTGCTGCAGCTCAGTTTCAGGGTGTTGGCAATCTTCTTATAGCCTAGGCCATCTTTATGTAGAACAACAGTTCTTTTTTTCAGATCCTCAGAGAGTTCTTTGCCATGAGGTGCCATGTTGAACTTCCAGTGACCAGTATGAGAGAGCGTGAGAGCGATAACACCAAACTTAACACACCTGCTCCCCATTCACACCTGAGACCTTGTAACACTAACGAGTCACATGACACCGGGGAGGGAAAATGGCTGCCTGGGCCCAATTTGGACATTTTCACTTAGGGGTGTACTCACTTTTGTTGCCAGCGGTTTAGATATTAATGGCTGTGTGTTGTGTTATTTTGAGGGGACAGCAAATTTACACTGTTATAGAAGCTGTACACTCACTACTTTACATTGTAGCAAAGTGTCATTTCGTCAGTGTTGTCCCATGAAAAGATATAATCAAATATTTACACAAATGTGAGGGGTGTACTCACTTTTGTGAGTTACTGTATATTTCAAGTATTTCTGTAAAATGCTTTACGTTTTGGCCTTAGGTTTTTCCCTTCAAGTAAATAATAACTAAATAAATTACAAGCAAAAAATACAAACTATGTAAAAAAATTCTGAAATGAAACACTTGCCATTCGTTAGGCATCTTTACGCACTTCTAAATTTGAAGTGCTGAAAGTGAACCAGAGTTATAACAGAGAAAACGTGAAAGATTAGGCACATCTGCCTATAATTTGAAATGACTCCGCAATAGTCCGTGGGTATTTATTGATGTAATAATGTGTTTTGGACTAAATATTTTTACTTAATTTGATCGTTTGGACCTTTGCCAGTGTAACAAGACTGTTTTTGTCGGGATTATTTAGAACAGTGGAAACCTATGAGCCTTCGTAGGTGAGTTACCTCAGTTTTGTAAGTGTTGGTTTATATCAATCGAAGCACAAGAATTTTAGCTTTCCAAAGATATATCGCATGTGTACCTACGTAAACACAGCAGCTGTGTACATAGCATAGTTTTACACTTAAGAACGCGGTGGTCCACCGGCGTGGCGTGGATGTTTTTAAAAGAAATAAATGGTTAATAAGAACACATGACCATATTAGCATTACATGTGCGTATGCTAACCATCAAGTAAGCAAAAACGAGGGTGTTTTTTGCAATCCTACACTTGAATTAAACTATGCTACAACATCCATAATGCAACCGCTACCGTAAGTGCACCTATGAAAAGTTCCAGACTGACTACCTGTTAGACAGCACATCAGTACCGGGTTCACCCGGTATTCTGTATTACCGGTGCTTGCGAAAATCTGGTACTGTCAACTTTTTTTTTTTAGTACCGATTTGGTACCGAAGTACCGGTACTTTTGACAACCCTACAACTGTATTTATTCATTTAGTTTTTTTAAAAGGTATATTTGCTTTTCTGCCTGTAAAGCTGAATAACTAAACTACCAGATCAAAGGCAAACAGCAAAGCACACATATGCCTATGAATTATCCATAAGCCAAAAGTTTAAAAGACCTTGCCAGGGGTAATGTAATGAAGTTTAAATAATTTATTCAAATTATCCCCTATAAGTAACTCTATATATAGTGTAGAATTTAGAATTTTCTACATTTATGACTTTATGATGTCTGTAAATTATGTTATCTATTTCATTAAACATTGTTGATCTATGAGGATGCAAATACTGCGCAAAAACAGAATATAAATCATTTACTCTCATCTATGATAGAAGATTCCTCAGCTCGCATATACAGAAATATTATTGTTATATTATATTATATTATATTATTATCAGTACTATTACAACAGTTATTTTTAATTTCAGAATATAGTAAGCTTGAGCAG
Organism: Cranoglanis bouderius; assembly: GCA_023630585.1. Taxonomy (NCBI): domain Eukaryota; kingdom Metazoa; phylum Chordata; class Actinopteri; order Siluriformes; family Cranoglanididae; genus Cranoglanis; species Cranoglanis bouderius. The sequence continues at coordinate 28,776,215 of CM042537.1, forward strand.
TTCCCCCATCAAAAGAGACTACTACACAGAACCTGAAACTAGCCCTGAAGCTTTGAGGAAAAAACAGATTCAAATTGTCAGCAAAAATACAGGCTGTTAAAATTCTGCAGTGGAATTGTACCTGTGAAATGTGAGGAAAACTAAATAGGAGAATATAAAATGCTGTGTCCACATTGGTTTCCTCTGGGTACTACACATCCCCCTGCATCCCAAAACACGGGTGAAATATGGCATGCTTGTTATTCCTACTTAGAAAGGAAAAAAGCCGTTGGATAAAAATTTCAAAGAGTCGGTTCAACAATATGAGTGGTTGGAGACAGTAATCAGAAATATTAGGGGGCATGGTGGCTAAGTGGTTAGCACGTTTGCCTTGCACCTCCAGGGCTAGGGGTTCGAATCCCACCTCTGCCCTGTGTGCATGGGGTTTACATGTTCTCCCTGTGCTTCAGGGGTTTCCTCAGGGTACTCCGGCTTCCTCCCCCAGTCCAAAGACGTGTTGTAGGCTGATTGGCATTTCCAGATTGTCTGTGGTGTGTGAATGTGTGTCTGATTGTGCCCTGCAATGGGTTGGCACCCTGTCCAGGGTGTGCCCCAAGTTCCCTGTGATAGGCTCCAGGCTCCCCCGCAGTCCTGTGTAGGATAAGCGGTGTGGAAATTGGATGGATGGACTCTCCAATCTCTGATAATAATTCCAAAAGTAACTTAGATGGTATTGAGTCAAGGACACAAGGTTTAAACCCAGTATGACAAAACTGATCTTGGATTATGATGCCTCCTGGGTTATCATTATTACAGGATGGATTAGTACAGTAATACTAGATTAGTAATGGATTGCTGGCAACCTGCTGATGAATTGTAGGTCTTATGATCTTTATTAGATTATTAAATCTGAGAAATCATTGCTGCCCAGGTCTGTAGGAATATGAGAGTCACAAATAGCCTAGATACTGTGTTAAATAAGAAGCTAATATTGTTATTATTGCTTTGTATCAATAAGCTTTTCTGGCTGAGACAAGGGCACGGTGGTAGGTTTTGAGAGATTCCCTTCATGCCACTGGGAAGACCTCCAGCTTATTTTTCCGCCATCTTCACTCAGATTGTCAGGAGATTTAAGGACATGCAATTGTTCACTGTACCAAGAGACAGATCTTCTAATTACTGTTTTTCTCATATAAGATGGTTCTTCACTGTCCAAGGTAGACCACAGAGATGTATTTAACTCCTCAATCATTTAGTCAAGCTGGAATCTATCACATGATACACTGCATAGTTGACTTAGACCAGGCAGGTTATCTGTGACTGCTGCAGCTGTGAGTGGCTTAAGTACATGTTTCTTACATAGGCAGCTATGCTATTTTTAGCCAACAGAACTAATATAACCTGCCAGTAAATATAGCTGGGTTAGATTATTTTTTTTAGATGGCTGTGAATGTTCTTCCTTAGATAGCCTTAGGACTGCAGTTGCTAAGAACAATTTGCACTCAAGTCTCCATCATTGAACAATTAATAACTTTAGTTCGATACAATAGACTTTAAGGTAAAACTATAATGAATTCAGAAATGACTCTGATGCTCATATTCATAAGTTGCTCAGAAGTTTCTGTTTACACAATTGCACTTTTTGACTCTATAGTATACAGTTACAGAACAGAAGCTCTTTATAAAGGCACTATCTGTTGTCACCCAGATTAGGATGGGTTCCCTTTTGAGTCTGGTTCCTCTAAAGGTTTCTTTATATATATATATATATATATATATATATATATATATATATATATATATATATATATATATATATATATATATATATATATATCTCCTCTCAGGGAGTTTTTCCTTGCCACCATTGTCAATGGCTTACTCATTAGGGATACAATCATACATTTAAAATGTATATATTTCTGAAAAACTGCTTTGTGACAATGTCCATTGTTAAAAGCGCTATACAAATAAAACTGAATTGGACTGATTTAACTGGATGTGGGGAGTACTTTGGCATCCCAACACTTTCAAGACAAAGGTACTAAACATTAGTTTTCATTGTAGTAACACTTGTTAATTGGGGCATCGCTGGCTCAGTGGTTAAGTCTCTGAGCTACTGATCAGTTCAAGCTCCAGCACTGCCAGGCTGCCACTGTGGAACCCTTCAGCAAAACCCTTAGTAAATATAAATAGTAAATATACAGGACATGGCAGTTCCAAAAAAAAAAGAAGAAAAAAGGAAGAAAAAAAACAAAAAACAAAACGAATAGACAACAACAGTAATACTGCCTACACTTCTGCCCTCATTTTTGTCCTCAATTCCAGGTAATACACCTCCAAATCTACAAACTCACCCTTTCCCTAGGTCTTTCCTCTGGTAAAAGAGTTTAATGACAAGACACAAGTTACATTTTGCAGAATGGCCTGTACACTTAAGCACCAGGATGATGAGGAGCCACAGATTCAACAACAGCTAGTGACAGGTCATTGAGTGTTTTTCCACATATCAGTCGCTAACTATAGTTCAACTGGCCAGTAGCTAATCAACAAGCCTAGCTAACTAACATAAGCTTCACTGTTAGCTAGCTATTATCAGTCTGACTAGGATTTCCATGCATTACAGATGATTGAGCAATCAGGGTCATCAGCATTTAGTAATGACTTAAGAAAATATTATTAAAATAAAATTCTGTTTTCAGGTTACACCACAAGCCTGGAATATAATTTGACATCCCTGCACCATTCCTATCTCCTATCCTTAATCAAGTCAGTTACATAGCAGCAAGTGGCAAGTGCCTATTTTGGGGTAAAAAAAAAAATTCATAATAGGCAAAAGAGCAAAAAGTTAGCACAAACAAGACTGTGCAAATTGTAGTTGATAGATTCCTAACAACACAGTTATTTACAGTTAACAAATCATATCTTAAACAGTTTTTCTCACCAGTGTCTCACCATCATTAATCAAACTTTAACTGGTTATTGATGTAAACTATTAAGGGATAGTCTAATCTCTGTGAGTGCACACATTCAGAGAGAATTCTAGCTCACTGGAGACTTGCCCACTGACCCCAGCTAGCTAGCTAAAATGCAGTGTAGCAAATGTCTGGATGCTGCTAATGTGTTCATTTTTATTACCTAGTCTGTGTTCTACAATGTAATTTGTTAACTACTCCCTGTAGTTTGCTCTCGAGCCTGTCAAACACAGACACCCAAGTTGGACAGTGTTACCACACTAGCCAAAACACTGAGCAATAATTATTAGTTGCACGCCAAGGGCAAACAGATGCCCCAGATGACTCACTCTTGCCCAATATAACTGAAACATAAACAGAAACATACAAACACTTCCTGTGAAGCTGGATGACTAGTGACTAACTAAAACAACTTTACAAGTGGGCAAAGGTACAAACTATGCAATGAAAATAAATCACCTTATTATCATATATCATTCCCTATCTGACTCATTCTCGCACAACATAACCAAGTTCGAAAAAGAAAAATACAAACACCTCCTGTCCGTCACTAGCCAGTGATCCTAAGTTCTCTAGCTAAACTACATCACATCTGGGTAATAATACAAACTACACAACAAGGATAAATCAGCGGATTATCATATATCATTTACTAGCTTTCCACCAAATTAAACAAATGCCTTACCTGATAAGCAAGATAAAAACCAAAAGCACCATCAGTCTTCAGTCCTTTCTCCTCTTATAGTATAATGTCGGACGCTTTCATTCTCACTCCTGTTTACATTTTCACTCTCTCTCTCTCTCAATTGGCTGTTGGCTCCTGTCAGTCACTCTGTAGTCAGACTTCTTTTGTGCCTAAAGTTTGATGTATCTGAGCGCAGTGTATGATATACGCATACACGATGCCTGACAATTCTAACCTCACACCCTTGACACAGTGCTGACTGACTGAATTACTATTACAGGATTGACAGGGCTACTCACAGGAGCTTATTTGTTCCATTTGTCTTTTAAAAACTGTTAAAACACTATGGATTCACAATGGATAAGTGTATATATGAGAATGCTCTTAAAAGCTGAGCACAGAATTTGAGAATAATAGTGGAAATAATAGTAAGCTGGATTTGATGGAATAAGGTAGGGATTGGGGATCAGTCTGTGTTTTTTTTTATTACTAAACCATATAAACCTCATATGGCTTTTGTATCTACAGTTAGAACACCTAGAGAATGTAGTATACCTTTAAAACACATTTAAGATAAATAACTGGACTACAGGAATCACTTTTGTACCTTTTTGTACCATTTGTCTGATGGTAAAAAGACACCATTCATTTATCAAACCTTGCACAAAAGCATTCAAATGAGAAATGATCTCCATTTATTCAATCAAGATGTTATAATTCAATCTGGTGCGTTCTGGCAAAATGTTACCAAATGAAGCTGATTGTAGATTCCTAACCACTGAACTGCAATAATATTCCAGCTAGAACAACAACAACAAAAAAAAAAACCCAAAACAAACAACTGCAGTGCAAGGAGTTCTTCTGACAGGAGTCTTGGACATATGACAAGTATCAGTGTATGCAAAAAAAAGGGACATCATCTGCTAGCTGGATATGTTTTTCAGGCAGAGCTGAATAGACGGCACTTGGCATGAGTATGCTGTGTAATGCTAATGACACTCTTCTTTCTTCTCCTGTTCTACAGCAGTTTGGACCATGTTCAGGCCCAGTGTCTCCGGCTAGCCAGCATAAGGAAGACCATTTATCTCTGAAGAGCCACAGGCCCATCATAAAAACATCAGTCCACTGGCCCTGTCCTTCAGCTTTTTGTTCAGCTGTCACGTCTTTTCCTCTTCAATAGCTCCAGCGATGCTGCTGCACCAAAATCTGCTTACATCTGTTCAGAATGTTATCTGCTGCTCACACTCTTACTCAGAATAAAGCTAGGCAACACATGACAAAAGAGTGAGTACAGTGCTGCACACAGGCACTGAGAGACTGAATTCACAATAGCACCTGGTATCAGTTATCATGTGTGGAGTAAATCCACATGCTGCATCAGGCAGCACATGTAAACACTGTGTCTCTATGGCTAATACAAGGTGAATATTACTATACTACAACAAACTGGGATTTATCTCTAAGCTCTAAGTTTTGCATCTGAGATAGGACCTTGATATTGGAAATTGTATGTTCAAAATATGCAAATTATATAAAACAACTAATTAGAATGGGAAAAACCCAATAAAATAAGACTGAATAGTATTTCACAGCATATTCCACTACAGACAGTATTTTGTGTAGTTTTTAAGATAAGTTATGACACTTGTTAGGGCTACACAATATACAGCTTGTTAATCATTATAGAAGTATTGGCCTTTGCAGTACTTATATGACATAAGCCCATATACAAAAAAAACAAACAAAAAACAAAACAAAAGACAACTCTCTAATAACTAACAATTTTCTGTTGTGTTCTGTGAGCATTTTCACTATTTATTTTTATATTTATTTATTTAAAAAAGAACAAGAACAATATTCCATACTTTTTTTATCCATTTGTAGTTACATTTAATGTAGGTGTGGAATGTCTGTGAAACAAAGTGGTTCATGTTACTAGCTATAAACAGTCATTCCTTCACTTGTTCTTGAAGTTAATAAGACAAAAAAAAAAAAAATGCAGTTTGTTGCAAAGAAACTGCAAAATACAACTCTCCTGAAGACTTTCCTGTGACAAAAAACTTAAAGGAACGGCTTTACTTCTGACTGTTGCAAAGTGCTGACACCAAAAATGTTAAATACTCCCTTCTTAGAGAAAGATTCACCATGTCGACATAAAATAACAGCACATTTTAAAATCATTCATTATTATACAGTCCCTGTTAATTAGCCATTACTACAGAAACCTATCTAGATAACGTATGGATTACATATTTGAACAAGTGCATTAATATAAACCTGTGATGTGTTTTTCAGCTGGCACTAATATCAGAGCTGTGCTGTTATAGAAAACAGCAATGTGGTACAACAGCGATGTGGCATAAAAACAATTATATTAATATATATGTGAACTGGTTATAGTAAATAATTCCCTGATGAAAGGATGGAGGGATAGACGAATGGATGAAAAGAGGAGGCATCCCACTGAGAACTGACGGGCCACAGACGTCCATTACTGGAGTAAACTGGCCAATAAAAACATATTTTGATGTATTTTTGGTTTGTTTTGATACACCTTGATTTTTTTTTTTACGGTCTGTATAAAGTTCGACTAATTCTATATCACAATATTTTTTTATATGTTTTTGCCAGGTTCCATACAGCACAACAAACTTTCACACTGCCCAAAATCTAGATGTCCAATTAACAAATTTTTTGTTTCACATCGAAAAAGTCTTTACACTCACTGGGACATACAGTAACTTTGTTACAAATGAGTATAGACAGTACTGTTTTGATTTGTACTGTACACCAACTGTGAGCTGCAGCTGTACATCAGATGTGGAGGGGAAAAAAGAAGAAGTGATTGTGTGAGCACTCCATGTGAAAGAGAAATGAAGGGTATGATCCACGGTGAGTCAAGACTGTTCCTCTGACCTAACAAAAGTTAAACCGGTGTGCTTTTAGCTAACATCGAGCAGGGACAAATAATAAACCAAACGCTGCACAAAAACCCCTTAACATTAATGGTTTGGAAGAACATCAGTCACATTTGCACTGCAGCTTGGCAGCACTTTTGTCACTACAAAGTGTTTTCTGAATGAAAATGAGCACCTCTACATGCCACACTAATTTATTAAGATAAATAATATTAATAATACACACAGAGCAGCTCTAGAGGGCCTGAGAAGCCCTGCAGCTTCCATCAGTCACCATGAGACACAGAAGACATATGAGACAGGTGAACACTTTGCGCATTGCTTGCACAAGCACAGTATGCAAAGCAAACGATACAAAATAAATAAATAAATAAACAGTGAAAGACTTACACTGAATCGTCGAGTAATTGTCCATTGGATTAATTCATAAACTGTTTTATTCCGCTCGTAATCCAGGTGTTGAGAAGACAAGAGTAGGAGGATCACGGAGCATCACAGCACATTCTCTCTCTCTCTCTCTCTCTCTCTCTCTCTCTTCTCTTCTCTAATACAGCAACACTCTCCACATCATCCGCAATGAAGCCCGATCATCACATGCGCATCTTCCTGTCAGGGATACAATCAAGTCGTGCCTTCTCATCCCCTGTAGAAGATTTTAAGTTCATGTTCAATTTATGAACCGCAGGATTTCTGCTCCTCATGCAGCAAATATGCTACTCTAAAAAATAAAAAAATCATTATCATAATAATACTAATGAGACGGGCGTGTCTATCGGTTTATTCTGATATCTCCATCCTTTCCGTCTTTAGCCATATTCAGCTATTTATGTCCACACTATCCAGAGCGCACGAAGCGGTGAAGTCCTCTTCTCCACCTTCTTCACCGTTACAGGAGGAGGAGGAGGAGGAGAGCAGACCAGTGTGTACCGAGAAAGCCGGACGCTGTCAAAAATAGACGCTTGACGCCGAAATGCGCGTGCGCGGCGGGTTGCGCGTGCGCAAATGACGGCTACCACGAAAAGTTGCACCTGGTGGCAAAACCTGGCGAAAATGTAGTGTACGCTGACGTTTGACCAAAATGTAGAATTCACCTGTGAAAAATGTTATTGTGTAATGAAATAATAAAGAATACCAGACAAACGTTTAACAAAACAATGAAATTAACAGCAAATAAATAAAATAACAACAAACAAACATAAACGTATGTCCTATACGTTTAGGGTCAAAGTTGAATCTACAACCCTATCAGGTTTTCCTATCAGAGAAGCTTCCAGAAGCTTGTAAGGAAACGAATCCTTAAGTATCCAAAGAAGCTTTGATGAATTCTTCTTTGAAGCTTTCCTGCCATTAATAAAACAAAATCCTCAACACATCCCCGCTGACAACAAACAAACAAACAAACGCAATAGAAACCATCACAGAAATTCTAATGGTTTCCACTACAAATATTACAAACCATCAGCTGTTAACCATTAAAACTATTAACAAATGGTTTCCATTACGTAGTAGGACGTATTAAATTACCAGTAGAGGCCCACATGGACCAGTACAGTTTCCATTAAGACCAATATAATTCCATTATAACCATTAAAACCATTACAAATTCTATGATGGTTTCTATTGTTTTGTTTTGTTTTCTGCAGGGATGGTACATTTCTGAAATCCTCTACCTGTTAACTGTTTAGATATGTGAAGGAAACATGGCTTACCTTGTCAAAACTGACTGAAAACCATTTGTTTGGCAATTATACATACACTATATGTGGAGACCTGACCATCGCACCCAAGTGTGGTTCTTCCCCAAAGTTGGAAGCATACAATTGTCAGTGTTGGAGTGGAAGAACTTGAGTGGCCTGCACAGAGCCCTGACAGAACCCAGAACAACATATGGATGTGATGGTGATGTGTCCATAAACGTTTGGCCATATAGTTTCTGTGAATGATTTGAGCAAATTTTACGCATATTTTTTTATAGTGTTACATTTGATACATACATGCGTCATAAATATGTGGAATACATTACTCATGATCATTTTATCTTTAAAAAAAATAATAAAAAATCTAGCCAAAGCGTGTCAATATTTCCAAGCAAATATGCATGGTAGGAACACTATTAAAATTATTGAAGTAATTAGTTAAATATAGTTTACTTTAGGGCTTACTGTATTTATCTCCTACAGTGTGCATTATTATTGCATTATTGTGAATAGTAATCCACAGTTTGTGTTGAATTTTGGGATTTCCCTGGAGAAAGGAAAACCCTGCAGTTGAGTAAGAGGGGTTGCTGAGGTTTCCAGATGGTTAGTAAATGAAGCTTAATGTAAAATGTAAACAAGTATACTTAGCAAAAACAAAATAAAACAAAAAACAAGCTTGTTACATTTATCTCAAATAATCAGGTTCAAACAAACGGATTTTTTTTCTTTTAATGAATTGCAAACATACATTGTTTTAACCTAATGCACAATTTTCCACCTCCCTTCCCCACAAACAACACATATTTTGTGTTGGAAAAAAAATCTCTTCTGTCACATTTGTCTTTATCTGAATTTTTTTTTTTTTTGGTTTTTTTTTTTTTTTTTAAATGCATTTTTTGCTTAATTTTTGCTCACAAGTCATGCAGCCAATTACAGATGCAGACGCAGTGTTTTATACTGAGAAATAGGCAATTAGCTTTATAACACCTAACTGACACTGCAAGACAGCAGGCCAAGTGTATCATGTATTAGCTCGCCGATACACAAATATGAACATACAAAATTGTTTAAAAGGTGGACTTGTCAAGTGTGTTTTTATTTGCCCATTGAGAAGAGTTAATATTACTAAAAATAATCAATTTGGTGTCATTATTGAGTCAGATATAAACAAACTTCCAAAGGTGTACAAGTGTTTGCCTGAATATCAGAAGATGTTTGTTCAAATCTCAATAATGCCTTAGTATCCTTAATGAATATTAAGTTGGCTCTTACTTTAGTTTTCACATGTTAAAGAAAATCACGTTGGTAGTACACAATCTAGCTGGGTTGATGTGTCAATAATAAAAAAAAGATTTATGCAATGTTCTTTGTAGTGTAAACATGCTACACGCTCAGTATAACACAGTTGTTGCCACTCATACCACAGCACTGTTGAATTATCTAATCTGATTGGTCAGAAAGCGTTGATTAATTTTCTATAACAGCATCTCCAACAGTAGCACTGGCTGTAATTGAAATTATAGTTTTATATCAATGTGCTCATTCTAATATATTATAATTCCTGTAGTAACACCTCATTCATATGGACTTGTATGGTGCACACTCTCTGGAATCTAAGACAGACAAAAAAACCCCATTATTATTTAGTAAAGAAAATGTGGTAGCTCAGTGGTTAAGATGTTGGGCTACCGATTGGAAGGCTGTGAGTTCAAATCCCAGCACTGCCAAGCTACCACTGTTGGGCCCCTGAGTAAGGCCCTTAACCCCAACTGCTCCGATGTATAAATGAAATAAATGTAAGTCACACTGGATAAGAGCGTCTGCCAAATGCTGTAAATGAGTCAGTACTTTGCAACAGTCAGAAGTAAAGCTGTTCCTTTAAGTTTTCTGCCACAGTCTTCAGGACAGATAACTTTATGCTTTCCAGTTTCTCACATTTCAACTGCATTTTTTTTGTCTTATTAAAAAAACATTGTAATTACTGGCAAATCACTGTGGTGTAAGAAGAATAAAACAATTTGGAATGTGCTGTCATAGAAAAATAATGAACTTCGGTGTGGAAAGAGTAACTCCACTTTATGTCAGGCTGCATCACACCACCCTGTCGTGTTTTATTCCTTAATTAAAACATATCCAATTAAATTACTTGACTAGAACAACTGGACGAATGTTTAATCTATACTGTATTTCAATAAATTGTGTCATTGTATGTGTATAAACACCTCCTATTTAAAGAGCTAAAACTGCACAGATAACACTTCAGTTTTTGGCAGCAAATGTACATTGGGATACTAAATTTAATTTGAGCACTGCCTAATTATATTGGCAGTGCTCAATATAAATCCTGTCTCATTGCAAAAAATGAACACAGAATTTCTGGGGGAAATAACATTTCCTCTGCTCTCAGTAACAGTTACTCTTGCTACGTTTTTATTCACAATACTGTTACAAAGCCTTAACACTGGAGACTCCTTCCATAAATGTTATATAAACATCTCCTTGCAGAAAAGCTTCACCATATCAAAAATTATAGATTTTTATTTTGTACTACTATTCATTTACGACTGATATGAAAGTATCATTATACAAATTAACATAATACCTAACTAGTTAACACCACGTATACACTCACATTCAAATTAGCACAGCCTCCTCTGCAAAAAAAACCCCAATAGAAACCATCACAGATATTCTAACGGTTTCCACTAAAATGTCCATTACAAACCATCAGCTAACCATTACAACTATTACCATTACTATTATTGGTCCTTAATGGTATCCACTAGATATAAAATGCCACCAGTAGAAGGCAACAAATTACCAGTAGAGACCTACAGGAACCATTACAGCTTCCATTAAACCAATACAATTCTCATTATAACCATTAAAACCATTAACAAATTTCAGCAGGGGACACAAAGCATCACAGCTATAAGCTATATAATATGAAAAAATTAACAAAGCCAAGGCATTTGAGTGTAAACATAAAGGATTTTGGTTTCAACAACATTCACTCAGAGTTACAAACTAATTGTGTAAGAGGTAACTCCAGCAACACCAGGGAAAGCCAGGACCCTGTTTAGTATTGTTTCCACAGTATCATCACTATTTCTATTTCTTTTGTACTTTCCCTTCCCTATATATACAAAGCTGTGAAAAAGTATTTGATCCTGATTTCTTCTGTTTTTGTGTGTATATCATACTAAATAGTTTTAGATCTTCAAATGAAATACAACATAAAGCAAAGCCAACCTGAGTAAACACACAATATAGTTTTTATTTATTTAATTTTTTTTTATTGAAGCAAAAAATTATCCAACACCTATCACCTATGTGGAAATCTAATTGCCTCCTTAAACTTAAAATCTGGCTGTGTCACTTTAAGCAGCAATAACTGCAACCAAACGCTTCCGATAACTGGAGATCAGTCTTTCACACCACTGTGGTGGAATTTTGGCCCACTCTTCTTTGCAGAACTGCTTTAGTCCGGCATCACTGATGGATTTTTGAGCATGAACTGCCCGTTTAAGGTCCTGCCATGGCATCTCAGTTGGTTCAAGTCAGGACTTTGACTAGGCCACTCCAAAACTTTAATTTAACTTTTTCGAGTCATTCAGTGGTGGACTTACTCCTACGCTTTGGATCATCGTCTTGCTGCATAATCCAGCTGCGCTTGAGTTTCAACTTACAGACTGAAGACCAGACATTCTCTTTTAGGATTTTCTGGTAGAGAGCAGAATTCATGTTTCCCTCGAAAGTGTCTCTTACGTAATATGCTGCTTTCTGTAATGACATACAAACATTTTTGTGTAACATTTAATTTTGTGCTAGAAAACTAATGTTTGGGAATCTAAACTGTTTTTTTGTGCTGACTTGATAATGTAGAAGTCAGAAGATAAAAAATCTATAACAAAGTTTGTAAAAAAAATAGGGTGACTAAAACTTTTGCACAGTACTGTATATGCGCTACACTAACTTAATTTGGATACTTTTAGCTTCCCCTTGAGTTCTGTACTCAAAGCTGCCAAGCCAATATATGATTCTCCTGTGAAATGCCTACAGAGCTCCTAAAGGGATTACGTTGTCCATTGGCTCCAGCAATATGGTATGTGGTGTGGAGTGGTAAAGTAGGACATCATACAGGAAATAGGATTCTTCATAGAAGTTCTGAAAGCAGAAGCCATTCCTTCAGTTCCTTCCATTATTTGTGTAAAATGATTGAACTGAGAAACTACAAGAAAGTCCTTCTCTTTGTACATTGCTCCATGTCATGGTCTGAATTTCTTACTTACATATTCTTTATAGATTCTAGATATCATACATATTCTTTATAGATAAACTTTATAGTTTGATTCATATTCTGTTACTTAGAATGAAGAATTATTTAAGATACATGTTGCTTTGTGTGGCTGTCACGAATAGTAGGCAGAGACGGATGTCAGCACAGTATTTTTTAAGGAACTGGCAAACCAAAAATCCAAATCGTTAGGCAAACTCAAAAACAGAGAACAGGCAATGGGCAGCATACTGTATATGAGGCAAATCCAAAAACCAGGAAACAATCGGGAATAAAAACCGGAATGACAATCACGGAATCAAAGGCTTGGTAAGTTCAGATGAGGTCAAACTGAGCGTTACTTTGCAAAGTATGTATGTGTGTGAGTCTCTTATATGTGCTGGTGCTGACTATGAACAAGTGAGTGTAATCAGAAGTCCAGTGATTGTGAACATGTCAGAGTGAATTGTGGGAATGGAAGTGTAGTTCGGGGCGGCCATGCTTGTAGGACAGAATATGAACAGAATTTTGTCTTTGATATTGTGAAGATTTCTGTGAGAGACATTTATTTAGTTTTCTTGTAAGGAGTCTCCAGTGTCAGCGCTTTGTAACAGTCCGAGATAAAGCTGTTCTTTTAAGATTTCCGACAGTCTTTTCAGACAAGACTTTTCAGGACAGAGACAAGCGTCATTTTTTTTGTCGTATTAACCTTGTGGGGGGTGGGGGGGGGGGGGCTGGTGAGGGAACAACCATTTATAGCTGCTAAGTGATAGTAAGTGATAAGGTTGGCGGTGGAAGCATCCCCATCTACACCACTGAACTTCTTGTACTATAATTCAGTTGAATTTTAAAAACTCATGTTATGTATTTATACATGGAAGTTTGTACTCTCTGAGGGAGTTTAAAATTAGTGTATATCCCTGAATGTACTGTAGATCATTCTAAGATTTGTGTGGTGATACATCCCTTCATATTTAGCTGTCATTTTTTATACCTTGTATAAAATGAAGTGCGATTTATAAAAATTAGTCAAGAAGTTAATTAACTTGAACTTGAACACAACAACTTCATCTTCAACTTCTTCTCACTATACACTTCATCACATCCCTCTTCTCACAAATGGTTCAATTAAAACAAATATGAGGACTGAGCCAAAACAAAGTAAAAGAAATTAAATAAATGGCACAACACGCAATAACTAAACAATAAGCAGCACAAAATGAGAATTATTCCAAATTAAAACAGAAAGCATTCAGTAGAAAGAGGTTAAAATGGAAAGATTCACAAAACAGACAATGTGTCTTATTGCTGTGTTCTGTGTTCGATCAGATTTAGCTGAGGTGTGTTTGACACACTGCTGTGTTTTCTCTGTGTATGCACAGTCAAGCTGGACAGCACTACACACCACTGCAGCAGCATCGCTCCGATCTGCGTTATAGGTTTCAATCCCCATAAGAGCACTCAGCTGGCAGTTGTTTTATTAAAAGATCAGCATTATCTTCCCTTTCCCCAGATAGGCCTTTTAATGCTGAGATCAGGATCTTGGCACAGTACCTGAGAAATGTGCATTATAGATGGATGTCTCGGCAGATTGTGACAGAATTCAGTTAAGTGAACTGTTCTCTGAGGGCCAAAGAATTACTCCGGCCTAACTGACTTACATGACACTTCTCAGTACACACCAACACTTACTATGTGACAATTATTAATGTCAAGAAAAATAACCTCAGTAATTGTTCGCCATTTTATGGGTTCTTAAGAGCATAATATGGGTATTGGGACATTTGCAAAATCTGATAATGAATAAAAATGACTGCTTCAATTAATCAGATTGCATGAAAGAAAAAATATAGAGGACTGTGCAAAAGTTTTAGGCACCCTGTTTTTTTTTTAGTACAAACTTGTTATAGATTTTTTTATTTTATGACTTCTACATTATCAAGTCAGTACAAAAAAAAAATTTAGATTCCCAAACATTAGTTTTCTAGCACAAAATTAAATGTTACAGAAAAATGTTTGTATGTCATTAAAGAAAGCAGCATATTACGTAAGAGACACTTTTCAGACAAAAAAACACAATGAAGGCTGCTGGGTTTTGCTGCAAAAATAAGAAGCAAGTGCGAAAGTCAAAGTCTCCAGAAGAACTGTGGCTGGTTCTGCAAGATGCTCAATAAAACTTACCAGCTCATTTCCTTATAAAACTGCACAAATTATACCGGCGACTACTATTTTTTATTTTTATTTTTATTTTTTTGTCACACCAAATATTGAGATATTAGATTAATATCTTACACTATGTACTGTACAACCCTATGTGCAAAAGCGTAAAGGTTCTAGCCTATTTGGCCTTCCACCAATGTACACCATTTTTGTCCTTAGCAAAATAATTAATATGCACCTCCAAAGTGCATATACTTTTCTGGCAGCTAGACATAACACAGCAGCAGACCAAACCATAGAAAAATGCTTGGGGAAAAAACCTGATGCATTCCAATTCCAACGCACTGAAAAAAATCTTAACATGACCTTCAAAAATATTTCTGATAAGACTGATCTTTTCTGGCAGTTACAACATCAAGGGAATTCCAAGATAAAACCTCTGATTCTCACCAGAACCTTGTAAGTCGTAAAGTTTTACAATAATGTACAAGGTTAAAGTGCCCAAGAGCTTGAGAAACAACATGCATACTATATACAACTTCAGCTTTTCTCTACAAACAACTTTTTCAGAACAAGTTCACCTTCAGTCTGTAAAGACATACTCAAATATTTCCCTCCTTCAAAAATCTAATGTCAACAGCTAGACAGCAACCAGATGAATCAATAAAGAAATCTGTTGCAAACATTTTTTATCATCAGTGTTATTAAAGGCATCGATTAGTTGTTGCAGTTGTACATTATTGAGGGAATGTTTGCGAGCTTTACTGCATTCACAACACTATTACTAATCACAACACTATTACTAATCACAACACTATTACTAATTATTACATTCACTGACATTTGAATTTAGTCCAGAACTGGTTTTAATCTGAATCCAGAACACAATTTTAATTTTAACGATTTGGACTTTATTTATGTCTCTTAATAAGATCCTTATTTCTTAATTATTTATAAATTATATTCCAGACATTCATTCATCTTCAGAAATCACTTTATCCTCATCATGTTCACAGTGGTTCTGGAGCAAATGAGAAGTGGGAATGGGATGTAATGCTAGGCCATCGCAGGACACTATAAAAACAAACACACACACACACACACACACACACACACACACTTATTCACACTCTTGGGACAATTTAGCATAACTGATCCACCTACCAGCATGTTTTTGAGAAGTGGGAGGAAACCAAGGAACCAGGATGAAATCAACGTGTACACTGGGAGAACATGTGAAATTCCACACTGACAGTAACCTGAACTCAAGATCGAACTGGGATTTTGGAGGAGTGAGGCGGCAAAGCTACCCACTGCACCACATGCTGCATACCCTCGGCATAAAATGCTGTAGCCAATAGTAACATGAATACAGAAAACAAGTGAACAAGTGGGTAGAAAGAATTATAATATTCCAATGGAGACAATGTAATCTTCCATTGATAATATCCAGGTAAGTGTATAAACCTGGATAGTTCTTCACTAAATAGTAGGCCAAATTTTGACACACTACTTAGTACAGTAATATACAGTTTTAATGTATATGTGCCCTTAGAAACCTCCACAGCGATTACTCACTTGCTCATTGGTCCCCAGCAAATGCAGCTCATGCTGTTTGACTCTATTATTTATTATGGCAATGTAACAGGCATTACTAAGATATTTAAATCCTATGCTGTTTATCAATACCAATACCAGAATGTCTTTGCCATTTTTGCCAAGCTTGTAAGAGATTTCATTCTTGAGTCATGACACAATTTTATGTTAGCAAAATGTTGTTGTTGTTGTTTTTCTTATGTTAATCTGTTTCCTGTGTGTGTTATCAGAATGTTTAAGGTTGTGTAGATGCTCCTACAACATTACAAGAGGTGATGCGCAACACAAGGATCACACCAAACCGTTTAAATCATTCGATTACGCATCATATCATGTATACTCGGACAGACAAATAAGACAGTAGCTCGACTACACATAGTTCGATTATAACTGCCCATGTAAACGTAGTTAATGTAATTAACAAAGACAGTGTGCAGTAAAGTAGTGTGGATGGGGACAAAGTGGACTTTAATTTCTTTATTTTGATATAATTTAAGTAAGTCATATTAGATGGGTCTCTAACACAAATTATGAGACAGGTATCCCTTGACCAAAAATAACCTTATTTCCGTAGATTTTACACCCATTGTTACTCTAAAATATACATGACTAGAAAGATGTTTTGGTGGCTTTAAAAAATTTTGGGGGGAGTATGCCCAGACTCCCTGGTTGTAATAATGTTCTCGTTTAGCTAGGTAGTTACATTAGATGTTCCTAAGCAAAAAGTAAGAAAAATCTGTTATACAACCTGTAATAAATAAGTAAATTGCACTTCATGTCCTTCCTTAGTTAGGCTGGTTTTACTTTCCTGTTCTTCTTTTTGGAATTACCAATTTGCCTGAGCTAACCTTATGTTCATGTGTTTTTATAATGTCCGCCTGTTTTGACAATGAATCCTGCTAAAGGTCTACAGTATATTTACTCCGCAATTGCATCCCAATGCCTGTTCCTCCTGCACAGGGATCTACCAGACAATTCAATAACTGCACACACAGCAACCACTTTTCATTGATCCTGCCTCATGAAGCTCTAGTTCAAGGTATTATTAGAAGGGCTCCTAACAAGGGAGCTGAATATAATTAATCCCAACATGACTATTAACTCAGCACTTCCTTTTCAAGTTCTGCGAAGGTTTCCTCATAGACTTGATTAAGCGAGTCAGAAATGTCATGAAGGCCTAAACATTTGCTTGTATATTTCTCTAAGGTATGGATAGATAAATGGCATTTTCACTCATACATTTATTAATATTTAAGACAATAAAAGTATTTTTTTACTTTTACCATTGCTATGGTCACTCTGTAGGGACCAATCAAATCAACCCAATCTGCAAGCAGTCACTTTTCACTTTAAAGGGCATTTGGGGTTATAGCCATAAACTTTTTTTTTCCTATTGTAATAAGTATACATTCATTTAAATTTTCCTTTTAGTTTTACACTTACAGGATTTTGGTAACACTTCACAATAACAGTACATGAATAATCATGCACTAACACCTGAATTAATACTTAGTTAAGTATGAACTAAATAAATATTAAATATGAACTAATGATTTGTTAAGGCATGTACTAATCACAAACTAATGAAGAGCTAACCTTAACTATGACATGAGTCTTATTATTTCATGCATGAATAACGACCACCTTAAGTACATGTTAGTACATGTGTGTTAGTTAATTTATTAATTAACACGTAGGGGTAAACTAATTCAAATTTCACCCTTGTGTGCAAAGGAGCAGTGCCCTAGGCCCTAGCCACCCAGAGCACGTACTAGTAATACAGTGTGATTTGAAAAGAAATAGATGGAGAATGACGGAAAACGGACTGAGATAAAATTATTGGTGTTTATTATTAATGCGTCTTTCTACATTTGAGAAGGAGGATCAATCCAGTAATCCAGTGCCATCCAATGTTTGTGTACGCAGTTGCATATGGCAAATTGTATAAACAATTTGAAATGATGCATGTTTACTTCATATTCTTTCTTATAGAGCATGTTTGATTTACCCTACGTGTTAATTAATACATTAACTAACAAACATGTACTAACATGTACTTAAGGTGGTCATTATTCATCCATTAATTCATAAGACTCATAAGTCGTATAGTTAAGGTTAGCTCTTTATTAGTTCGTGATTAGTACACGCCTTAACTCATCTTTATTTTATATTTAAGTAGGTATTAATTCAGGTATCAGTGCATGATTATTCATGGACTGTTATTGTAAAGCGTTACCAAGATTTTTAATCATATTTGCAACACAGGTAACTGTTGTAAACATCTGTATTTTACACATGCTTCATATACATTAAATTAGTATTATTCAAATATAGAAGACTGCCAGGCTGTCATGAACTAAATTTCATTTACAAGTAAACTTCCTACACTGTAACCAAATATAAGCATGTTTTGAATGAAAGAATGTATCCACGGTATACAGTGCACCAAATTCCACCTAATAATCCATGTCTTAAGCAGACATCTGAACACTATGAACACAATATTCATATCCGTGTTCATATCATTCCTGCCGGCTCTCTGTTACCATGGTAACGCTGTCTCCTGCCCTGTTCTCTCGGGCTGAGAGCACTAGAGTTAAAGGAAGGGGACAACAGGATCAGATGCTTGTCCCATGGCCTTCAGGTCAGCTAAATGATGATCGGCAGAAAAACACAGCATATACTGGACTTCAGGCTCAACTTCACCTGATTTTTTTTTTTTTTTTTTTTTTTTTTTTTTTTTTTACCAGTAAGGTAAATGAACAGACATACAAAGCTGAGGATTAGAACAGACATGCTATAATGCTAGTAATATCAGAAAAAAACTTTCATTATGTTAGGCCTCTGTGAAATTGAATTTTTTCTTATTTTGAGTTTTGCAGATACAAACTAAAAATACACGGAACTTCAAAGTACTCTAAGTACTAAAAATCAAACAATAAAAAGACTTGGGTTTATCATAAATGCCTCTCCAAACAAGCTCTGTTATAAAGAGAAATAGTGGCATTCAGGAACAACTGTGGTAGACCGCTGGTTCTCACAGAGGGCAAAGAGAGGATAAAGCTACACCTCATAGATCATCCAGGTTAGACCTCTCCACTTGGAGTAGAATATCATGTAGCGGATATCCTGGGATCATTGTCTCTGTTATTTTTTATTTATCTTTATTTTTTTATGTAACTGGTAGAAGTGAACATGTGCCTCGTCTGGAGAGCTGACTATTTCCTGATACACGCTTAGAAAAAAGGGTTGTAGGTTCAAGGGTTTCCTCTTGGGGAATCCTCAAAGGTTGTTTGCAGAACCCTATAACAGTGAAAAGAAAGAAAAAGAAAAGAAAGAAAAAGAAAGAAAACTTAAAAACACTTTAATTTGCGTGGCCTGTGGGAAAATGCAAATTCTTGTCTTTATTTAGAGAAGAATACAGTGTGTCAGAACGTCTAGTTTGAGATCATTTTTATGCCAGGGCATGTGCAGTATCATGTTGCCACTTTTTCCTAGTCAACAAGTTAGCAATCTAACTGGTAGCTAACAACTAAAAAGCAAATCATTCAACTTCTAATATTAGCTGCAAGATTATTGAGGTACTCTGAGTCAATAAACTAAATTAAACTGTTGTAAACCTTTGTATTGTGTTTACTTTAAAAACATCAGTCTTATTGTAATTTTGTTTATGGCTAATACACCTAATTTAGAGGCAGAATGCTGATGAACCTGCAGCTGAACTAACAAGCATAATGTGAATAATGATAAAGAAATACTAAAAATATGAGCAACAAAATTATCTGAAACAAATGGGAACTGTAGGATAAGTGTAAATGACACAACATCTTATCACAAAGTCGTGTCTGATTGGGCACAGACCTGTCAAATTTTAACTTACATATTCATTATTTTCTTTTTATGGGTGATATTGACCATGTTAAATAAATAAATAAATAAATAAATACGCTCTGTGTTCAGATGAAACTTCGAATGTTAGGTTATGCGGGTTGTGATGGATGCAAATGCAGTTTAAAGCTTTTATTGAGAGAGAGGCATGCAGACAATTCCAAATCGTGAGGCAAAAACGTGGTCAAAAAACAGGCAAGGGTCAGGCGATCAGCAAACAACATAAACAGGGCTAAACAAGAATCTATAATGTGAGGATGGAAACAAGATCAAAACCATGAAACAAAACGAGGATCAAAGGCTCGATATGGGTCTGGTGGAAAACACAGAAACACTCAATACTTCGCGTTGAGACAATGAAACACGTGGGTTTAAATAGCAAACGTAATCAAAGGGGATAACTCAAAACAGCTGAGACATTAGGTAACAACCAATGACAATACAGGGGCAGAGACAGGACAGAAATCAAAACAAAACACATGTGTCAGTTTAAACAAAGTCAATGTCAATGAAACCCGGAAGCGCGCTGCTTGCGCTTCAGGCAGTTCACGTGAGCTGAATGCTCGCGCAGCACCGCACGAGGGGAAACCCATAACAGAAGGGTAGGGGAGACCACTTCGTGGGTCTTGGGTTGGAGCTCTGGGTTTGAGGTCGCCACGTTGACCTCTGGCTGGAGTTCCGCAGGGGAGACCATCTCATGGGTGTCAGGCTGGAGCTCAGGAGATGAGCTCGCCACATTGACCTCTGGCTGGAGCTCTGCAGGGGAGACCACCTCGTGGGTCTCGGGCTGAAGCTCAGGAGATGAGGTCGCCACATTGACCTCCAGTTGGCGCTCTGCTCTCGCTCTCTTGTGTAGCCGTTTGTGGGAACGCCAGCTGCCCTTGAAACACTCTTGAGAGCAGAAATAGGATCCGTGTATCCCAAGTTCGACACACGTGTGACACTGTAGTTTGGTTTCTTTTCTGCAGCCCTCTGTCACGCATGCCTGCTGAGCTGCGGAGGCCGCCACGTTGGCCGACTCCCTCTCGTAGTACGTGGTGAGCGGCCTCACAGGTTCGTCCGTCAGACAGGCCCCCCCAAAAAATTTTCGAAATCAAATTTAAGGTCTCCCTTACTGTACATCACCCTTATGACACTGATGAACTCTGCCACGCTTCCCAGGCCAAAGTTGCCTGTGGCGATCAGGAGCTCCGCCCATTGGCAAGCCAGACCGACAAACCAGGATAACAGGAACCCCAGTCACTGCTTCTCTTTGGGCTTGGGGTTTAACAGGCTCTCAAAATACAACGGACACGGGAGAAAAAATCCCTTCAGAGGGCGTTCAAAGCCTTCAAAGGGAGCCGGAACATCCAGGTAGGTCCACTGGGGAAAATGCACGGAGTCAAATGCAGGTACAGAGATCCCAGGGTGACTCTCCCTTCGCTCTCCTGCTGCATCCATATTAAGGTGAAGTATTCTGTTAGGTTATGCGGGGTGAGCCAGATGCAAGTGCAGTTTAAAGCTTTTATTGAGAGAGAGGCAAGCAGACAATTCCAAATCGTGAGGCAAAAACGTGGTCAAAAAACAGGCGAGGGTCAGGCAATCAGCAAACAACATAAACAGGGTTAGACAAGAATCTACACCAAATACTAAAAAACTGAAATTCATGTAAATATTTCAACGATTCTACTTTTCACTCAAGTTGTTGTCAATAATATAATATGCAATGAAAATGCTTGTATGAATTTAGAAAAGTATGCACAATAGAAACATTTTCACTAGTGCATACTTTTGGACTCCACTGTAGCTATAACATGCTATATGTAAACCCCCAGTTCCTATGCTGGTGATCCCTTTTTCCTAGGAAGTGATAAAGGGTCATACCAGGTAAAGGTCATTCAAAAACTACTGGCACCTCATCGTTACTCAGCTGTAAGGGTGATGATAGAAGGGGGTGGCTTATATGAGTAATCCCAACCATTTCTAATCATGTTCATTTTCAGATGCTGTGCTTCTTGCTGCATGGTTTGAGCAGCAATTAAGATCTGGATAGGAATTCATTTTGATTGTTGATATGCCATATAACCTCACCTTGAAGCACTCCAGAGCTGATTTATGTTCGCTCACTGTGTATGATTTATGAACACAGCCTGGAGATAGCTCAGGGTCCTCAGGCTATATTACAAGGTTTCTGAACCTCCTCAAAACATGATGTATCAGATCGGCATGATTAACTGTAATACTTTGCCAGATAACTTTGCCTTCTCCTTTAATGCAGAATAAGATTTTTCTACATTTTTAGTAAACACTGGTCATGCATTTGCTGATTTGGTCCCTCTTCTTTGGGAATGGGAGCACCATTTGCACTTGTCCATATAGTTGGTATCTTGCTATCTTACTGGTATCTTACTGGTTTAAAAGGTAGGTAATGACAGGAACCAGATCCGTTGCATGTTTGTACAAAAGCCACAATGGAATATCATCATTTACCTTTTTGTTTGTCTGAGTTTGGCAGAGTTTTAAGCTCCATTATAGCACAAAGATCATTATGCCATGTTGACACTGAGAGAGGATAAATACCCAATGAAAAACTCTTACTTAGGGCTGCTCAAATCCACCACTTTGTATTTCTCTTTACCTTTTTATATGAGTAATATAATGTTTGCTGTTGGAATTCTTAATCATTTCATGCACGCTGCTCCTTAAGCGTTTGTCCATGATTATGAAATTGATGCATTTCTATCATTACAGCCTTAATTTTTTTTTTTTTTAATTGTCATCCAGGGTTTATCTGTAGTTTTAATAACTTCCCATTAGCTCATGGGTGTCTAGTATATCATTTACTGTAGTATTGAAGTCTGAGAGCTTATTTACCTGTAGCATTAGTATAGGGTGCAAATGGTGGGAATTAGTTTTTCAAGGTACATGCTAAAAATCTGTTTGTTTGTTTTTTTTGTGCTTTTTTTTTTAAACCAAGCAGCATGGTAAAGTTGTGTGTATTTGCACACTAATATGTAGTGTATCAAAACAAAGCATCATCGTTTCTTCAACATTATTTGCATCATAGTTGCATATAGTGGATAATTCCAAGAAAGATGTAGGAAGCAATCCTACAATCCGGCTAATTCTGAGATTTTGTATTTTCCCAGATGAACGCTGTTGTGTGTGGGACTTTTTTTAAAACGCTATATTTCACAGATATGTTGCACTCACATCTGTTCCATTTTCAGTCTGAGGCTGTTAGTAAAGAACCTAGTTTGTGAATGCTTTAATACTTTCTTATCCGATTAGTAGCAATACATCAGAATGGATATTTTATAGAATCAGACATAATAAGACGACTGGTACAGCTGATGTCTGGATCTGTTATAATGTAACTGAAGGACTGCAAGTAGGGGACAGCAAAAACACAGTAAAGGAAGGAAGGAAGGTAAGAAGGAAGGAAGGAAGGAAGGTAGGTAGGTAGCCAACCAAACATGGGGGTTAGTTAATATTGGAGGCTTCAAAACACCTGACAATGCTGTCAATAATTCCAGATTTATATGTCGATTGGCTCATCTGCCATTTTTTTGGAGGTAAAAACAAGACTGTGCTGATACTTTTGGCAAGTATCGGCATATCTGAATCTTATTAACATGCAGATCTCCTACGCAAAATGTGTAAAGGTTGGCAGGTCCGCAGTACTATATATACAGTACTGTGCAAAAGTTTTAGGCACCCTATTTTTTTTAGTACAAACTTTATTTATGTTTATTTTATGACTTCTACATTATCAAGTCAGTACAAAAAACATTTTAGATTCCCAAACATTAGTTTTCTAGCACAAAATTAAATGTTACAGAAAAATGTTTGTATGTCATTAAAGAAAGCAGCATATTGTATTGTACGTAAGAGACCCTTTTCAGACAAAAAGCACAGTGGAGGCTGCTGGGTTTTGCTGCAAAAATTAGAAGCAAGTGTGAAAGTCAAAGTCTCCAGAAGAACTGTGGCTGGTTCTGCAAGATGCTCAATAAAACTTACCAACTAATTTCCTTACAAAACTGCACAAATTGTACCGGAGACTACTATTTTATTTCATTTTTAATTTTTTTGTCACACCAAATATTGACTTTGTTTCATTTACTACTGTTTACTGCTCTTTACGGTATTTTTTTTTTTTTTTTTAAGGCGTCTTTGCTCTACAGCATTTCTTTGCATGTGCCTAAAACTTTTGCACAGTACTGGATATATATATATATATATATATATATATATATATATATATATATATATATATATATATATATATATATATACACACACACACACACACACACACACACACACACACACACACATATATATATACACAGTATATGTATATATACAGTATCTCACAAAAGTGAGTACACCCCTCACATTTTTGTAAATATTTTATTATATCTTTTCATGGGACAACACTGAAGAAATGACACTTTGCTACAATGTAAAGTAGTGAGTGTACAGCTTGTATAACAGTGTAAATTTGCTGTCCCCTCAAAATAACTCAACACACAGCCATTAATGTCTAAACCGCTGGCAACAAAAGTGAGTACACCCCTAAGTGAAAATGTCCAAATTGGGCCAAATTAGCCATTTTCCCTCCCCGGTATCATGTGACTCGTTAGTGTTACAAGGTCTCAGGTGTGATAAGTTTGCTGTTATCGCTCTCACACTCTCTCATACTGTTCACTGGAAGTTCAACTTGGTACCTCATGGCAAAGAACTCTTTGAGGATCTGAAAAAAAGAATTGTTGCTCTACATAAAGATGGCCTAGGCTATAAGAAGATTGCAAACACCCTGAAACTGAGCTGCATACAGCGGTTTAACAGGACAGGTTCCACTCAGAACAGGCCTCGCCATGGTTGACCAAGGAAGTTGAGTGCACGTGCTCAGCATCATATCCAGAGGTTGGCTTTGCAGAATAGATGTATGAGTGCTGCCAGCATTGCTGCAGAGGTTGAAGGGGTGGGTGGTCAACCTGTCAGTGCTCAGACCATACGCCACACACTGCATCAAATTGGTCTGCATGGCTGTCGTCCCAGAAGGAAGCCTCTTCTAAAGATGATGCACAAGAAAGCCCGCAAACAGTTTGCTGAAGACAAGCAGACTAAGGACATGGATTACTGGAACCATCCATCCTGCAGTATTCCAACATGATAACGACCCCAAACACACCTCCAAGATCACCACTGCCTTGCTAAAGAAGCTGAGGGTAAAGGTGATGGACTGGCCAAGTATGTCTCCAGACCTAAACCCTATTGAGCATCTGTGGGGCATCCTCAAACGGAAGGTGGAGGAACGCAAGGTCTCTAACATCCACCAGCTCTGTGATGTTGTCATGGAGCAGTGGAAGAGGACTCCAGTGGCAACCTGTGAAGCTCTGGTGAACTCCATGCCCAACAGGGTTAAGGCAGTGCTGGAAAATAATGGTGGCCACATATAATATTGACACTTTGGGCCCAATTTGGACATTTTCACTTAGGGGTGTACTCACTTTTGTTGCCAGCAGTTTAGACATTAATGGCTGTGTGTTGAGTTATTTTGAGGGGACAGTAAATTTACACTGTTATACAAGCTGTACACTCACTACTTTACACTGTGGCAAAGTGTCATTTCTTCAGTGTTGTCCCATGAAAAGATATAATAAAATATTTACAAAAATGTGAGGGGTGTACTCCCTTTTGTGAGATACTGTATATATATTATATATATATATATATATATATATATATATATATATATATATATATATATATATATATATATATATATATATATATAAATTGCAATACAGTGGGTCTATTATGGGAGGAGACAAATGTAACTTCTAAGAAAAAAATACATTTATTGTCTCATATCTCTTGGCTTATCACTACTTTCTGAGGTTGACTTATTAATCATTTGACTGTGTGCCAGGGAAATTCTCTATGAGAAAAAGCAATGCTTCCGTCTCTAAGGTCTCCTTGCTCTTTGGCTACTGTTTAATGATCAGATGTGAGCCATTGCTTTCAGATAACAGTGCTGGTCTCTTGAAAATCAAGTGTGCATGCCAAATGAAATAGCCACTCTGATTAGTTCAGCTGTGAAGAAGCAACATATAATAGATAACAAATAATGTCAACCTTGTATAAAATTACACAGCTTTAGAAAGTGGTGTCTAGTACTACGAATGAGTATCGTAACATTTTGTTAATTTGGCTGGCAAAACACAACAAAATGTTCATATTGAACAAGGCCACTTGTTCCCTTGGGATGTACTGTAATGAATGTAGTTAATGTTACGTACGGCACAGATCCTGGAGTACCCTACATCCTACGTTAGGCAGGGTCCCAATTCGCCTACTTATTCGATGTACTAAAAGTATGTACTCTTTTTGTGAAGAAAAAGTACATACTTTTGAGTGTGTATTAAAAGAGTATGCAAGTACTGGGACATACTAACACATCATGTAACGGAAGAGAACGTTCTTGCCCGGAAGAGAACACTGTCACTGTAAACAAACTCCTCGTTGCATTTCAGCTTTTCTTCTGTCATTATTCCTTCTATAATTTATCCTATATAATTTAAATCATCATTCCCTTGATTTATTTTTCCACATTTCATTTACACCTCTCTAAAATACGTGCTTAAATTCGGTGACGCAAACCGTCACAAGACTCATCCTCCCTAAAGCAAGGAATCGTGGGCAATATTAGCTGAAAAAGTGTCCACGGATCCACATCTGGGTACATTTGGGATACTCATTTCAACATACTACGATTTGGGACATACTAATTCTTATCTCGGATACTATTTAGTATGGACAGTATGCAAATTGCGATGCAGGGCTAGTGTGTTCTCTGCTCCCAACACACACGATTCAACTAATCAGCTAATTAACAGTTCCTCCTGAGTAGAAAGTGGGTGTGATAGAAGTGGGAAAACACTAAAATATGTAGGACAGGGGTTTCTCCAGGACCAGGATTGGGAACCTGTGATGTAAGCAATAAAACACTTGGGGGTATGCCGTTATGGGAAAATAATCAACAATGTGGTGGTATGGTGCAGCCAAATGCAAAGAGAAGGTATTTGCCATTACCACCCTGTTTGTTATGAATACGTTCTTATAACATGTCTCAAAGTTTTCTTTCAGACGTACATTCACATCAGCTACTGCAGTTTTATCGATAACTTCCCAGTTATCAACTATGACTAAATCACCGTCTGACCCCAAAGATCTTGATCAGGTGACTTAATGCTTAGAGTCAACATTCTACTACACGCTAGATAAGGTAGCTCCAATTAAAAGGAAAATAATTAGATAGAAAAAGCTAGCACCCTGGTATAACAATCAGGCACGCACCTTAAAACAGACCACTCGAAAATTAGAACGTAAATGGCGTCAAACTGAATTGGCAGTATTTCAAACAGCATGGAAGGAGAGCCTGCTGAACTATAGAAAATCTCTCAGTGCTGCTAGATCAATCTATCTCTCCAACCTAATTGAAGATAACAAAAATAATCCTAGATTCGTATTTAATACTGTAGCAAAATTAACTAGGAATAAGACCACAACAAAAACATGCACACAATCATTATATAGCAACAATGATTTCATGTATTTTTTCATTGGCAAAATTGAAAATATTAGACAGAAAATTCAGACTATTAATTTGAAACCAGCAGTTTTATAACTAACCCTGTAGATAATAATATAACAATATCAGATCAATGATTAAAATGTTTTACTCCCCTTCGAGAGACCGAACTAATTTCACTAATTTCCTTATCGAAATCATCAACTTGTATACTAGATTCTTCAAACAGATAATTCCAGAAGTAATCAAACCCCTCCTAAAATAACAAATTCTTCCACTGGCACTGGCTATGTACCTAAATCATTTAAACTAGCAGTTATTAAACCCTTATTAAAAAAAACTGACCACGACCAGTTTTGCACTCAAGTTTCCATCAGTGAACAGTGGATAAGTTCAACAAAACAGACTTCATGTGAAAACTGTAATGAATTTCCTGGTTACACAATTGCACTATTTGACCATGTAGTATTAGCACATTTATAGAAGGGATTTATTTATAATCACACTATCCGGCGTCACCCAGATGAGGATGGGTTCCCTTTTGAGTCTGGTTCCTCTCAAGGTTTCTTCCTCATATCGTCTCAGGGAGTTTTTCCTTGCCATCGTCGGCTCTGGCTTGCTCATTAGGGATAAATTCATACATTTAAAATCTATATCCTGAATGTATATATTTCTGTAATGCTGCTTTTGGACAATGTCTATTGTTAAAAGCGCTATACAAATAAAACTGAATTGAATTGAATTATACCACAGCAATTTACCAACGATCACATTGAATTTTATTAATCAATGACAACTCCTCTGTCCTAAAGACTTTTCCATATCTGAAAACATAAAGGAACGTTTACATCAAGTGTTCACCATTCAAGTTTCAGTTAATTAGTTGTTACTAGAGAAACGATAACGTATTTAAACAAGCGCAATAATATAAACCTGTATAATATAAGCCTTGCCGCCATAACTACTGTCAGAGCTGCTGTTATAGAAAATGAATCAACACCTTCTGACCAATCAGAATCGAGAATTCAACTGCACTGTGGGATAAATTAAGTCAGCATCTTCTCCTCTAACATAATAGGAGTGTTGTTAGAGGA
The DNA here is from genome assembly GCA_023630585.1 of Cranoglanis bouderius. Lineage (NCBI taxonomy): Eukaryota > Metazoa > Chordata > Actinopteri > Siluriformes > Cranoglanididae > Cranoglanis > Cranoglanis bouderius. The sequence continues at coordinate 28,805,062 of CM042537.1, forward strand.
GTGTACCAGGAGTGTAAGAGGCCATCAGTGTGTTGTAGCACAATTTAATAAATCATTTAATATATTGCTGGGAACAATTCTCAAACAATGCTTAACAAGGGGAACACTTGTATTTATCTTCTTCATAAGTGAATACACATCTTTTTTTGATAACATCTCAGGGGTTTTATCAGGGTCTTCAAGAGTCATAGATCCCATTTGTTTACACAGGATTTTTTATTATTATTTTTTTTCAATTCTAGAGAATATTTTTTCTGTTACCAGATTTTAATGAATTGAATTGACTGATAGATGGCGTATGCAGTTCTATATTCCACATTTTTTATGCTTCAGCTTTGTATTTTAGACTCTCCCATGAAATGGGGAACATCAGTAATGTAAGGAATAAAACACGACAGGGTATGCTGTTATGAAAGTAATCAACAACAGGGTGATGTTTTATTCCTCATATACCACAGAAATATGCCAACAAATAAATTTTTATTCATTATCATGCCATACTTTTATCAGTTTTAATGTTGTGGAACTTCCATGAGACAAGCCAAAAAATACAAAATACAAAATACAAAAAAAGAAAAAAAATGTGACGGATACAGACAGAGGTAATGGCATTGTGTTGCAACCTTGTTGCCGTGGATCCGGAGCCTATCCCAGGAACACTGGGTGTGAGGTGGGTATACACCCTGGATGGGATACCAGAAGATCATAGTGTACCATACATATACACAGTCACACACTCAGGCATACCTAGGGGCAATTTATCTTAGCCAATCCACCTACTGGCATGTTTTTGGAAGGTGGGTGGAAATTGGAGAACTGCAAGAAACCCCACGCAGACACAGGGAGAACATGCATAGAAACTCCACACAGACAGTAAACCGAGCTCAGGATCGAACCTGGAGCTGTGAGGCAGGAAAGCTACCCTACTGAGAAACTGCCAAGCGCAAAGTCCTCTGTCCTGTAGACTCTCTTGTGTGTGGAAAACTCTTTATTTTCAGGAAAATAAAATCACTGAAACACGCACCCTCTTGTGGCTTATTGCTTTATTTTATGTGTTGAAACTTACAGTCGTTTGCTTTTCCACTTATTCTGGCAATGGTAGAATTTTATGTCTCGCAAATTGAGTATGGAATGGATGTAGTGAGATCTATTCAAATTCTCACTAGGTGTTGTGGTGTTTACAAGCTACAGTCTTGATGCACCCAGCCACAAAGAGCTACCATTTCACTGTCAGATTGACTGCATTCACCAGAAGGAAGAGCTCATAAATGTTGCATTGTTAAGTCTCTGCAATTACCTTTTTTTTAATAGAAGAAAATCAAATTGCATAAATTCCACTTTACTGGAAGATAACATAGTGCCATAGTGTCTCCTACATAAGAAGCCCCTGGACCTGTAACATCTAAAATGTCAGTTCCCCACATTTTCCTAGAAGGTCATTGGACCAATTAAATCTAGTTTCCAAATTAGTATTTTAAAGGGCTCCAGCGTAATAAAGCCTAACAGAGGATGAGTAGCAGGAGTATTATCATTTTCATCACACACTGCATGCCAGCTGTCAGTATGGATTTAAAGCCATGTCACAGCTGCATTTTTAAGTTTAAAATAACGATTCCTTTTTATGTTTACATCTCCGATAAGGCTTGCTGTTTATTCTGTCCTAATTTGTATGTAAGTATAATATTCACATACCTAGGTATAGTCTGGAGGTCTAATCTGCATCATGCAGCACAGAGATGTTAAATAAGCAGCAAAGTCATTATGACGGCTTAGCAAAAGGCTCCTGCTGACACTGAGACAGCGAGCGGGTGTCAGATAGAAGGAGCGACTAGAAGAACCAGCGTTACACCACCTACCACGTTCTCTCTTCAGAGACTCCAGACTTTCTCTCCTCTTGGCTTTACCGCAGCGTAGCTATGCGCCATCTGTCGCTGTTGTCATGGCAACAAGGCCCATTGATCTACATAAAACCACAGACGAAGATATTCTGGTCTGATCCATTAGCATGAGTCAAACGGCATCTCCGTCTTGGCTAACTGGCGGACAGTCGTTTCAGACATCTTTCTGACCATAATTACCATAATTCTGACCTTTAAAAGGAAACTGATAATATAGCTCTTATTCCTGATCATAATAGCTGACACATCTTTAATTCATGGCTATTAAAGCCATCCTGAGCTGGGTAGAAATGAGTACATCTTAAAACTACTTGGATTTAGTTCTAACATCATTTATTAGGAACCTCTGTGTTTTAAGATGTACTCATTTCTACCCAGTTCTGGATGGCTTTATTAGCCATGAATAAAAGATGTCAGCCATTATTAGTACGAATAAAAACTAGATTATCAGTTTTCTTTTAGAGGTCTGAATTACGATAATTATGTTCAGAAAGATGTCTACAACGACTGCCGGTTATCCAAGCCAGTGTTGCAGTTTGTCCATGGCAATGTAGTATGTTTATGGAACAAGCATTCCTGGAAGAAATGTGTCTTCAGAAATATGGATATATACACACATCACAACAACACATGGCTCATAAAATCTGCACAATGTCACAGCAAGAGATCTGATTTCTAAAGATATTCTTAAAGTTCTGAGAGCTAAGCGAATGTGGAGAACTCAGAGTAGGAAAAGCTAATAAGGTCTGAGATTTCTCTATAGAATTCTCTTTAGATCAGTGTAACAAACATGAAGAGATCTCTATGAAGAGATCTTACATCAGCCTTACAGTGCTCTTGTGGAATTGAAAAAAATCACACCAGGACTAGAATCTGAACTTTTTACAACCTGAGTACAACCTACGACCTGATTAAAACATACCTTCTACATGCTTGCTTCATAAATATAATATTATATTATATCTGAAGGAAAAGCTGTTTCTTTTTGAGTAAATAATTATGCTGGCGATGTTTAGCAATCTGCAGCAGAGGAAAACCTCAATAAGCCTAGAGAATGAGCAAGGGGAAACTAAACAGATGTGTTCAATAAAAGCCAGGCATCTCTGTGCAATTTCTCCAATGATTAAAGTGACCAATCTCTGCGCTTCAGTCATATGTCTTTGTTAGAAGTCTCTCTGTGGTAGGAGATGTCAGGGCTCTCTGATAGGATGCTCTCTGGAGATGCAGAATTATTGATGTGATTATTTGGTGCATTATATTAATGCAGGCTAAGTAAGGAATAAAACATGATGGTGCATGCCGTTATAGGAATCAACAATAGAGTGGTGTGATGTAGCATGACGTGAAACAGTTCTTTTTGATACCACAAAGGTGATTATTTTCCAATGTCGGTATGCCCCAGAGTATGTTTAGTATTATTAGTACTACAGTAGTGGTGATGCTGATGCATTTTGTTGTAGGTACACAAAGCACACAGGGTAGCAAGCTGTATACATAGCACATGGATAGCTTTTAAAGATGTGCCAAAAGTATGATATAGTAAAGTATAACCATATTTCAGATGTCCCATTAAATATTTAAGAAGTGACTGCCATTTCCATATTGTCCAGACTAGGGAGCTAACTAAATATAAATACATTATTCGGAATGAACAGAACATCTGCTCTAAACAGATACAAATACAGATATGAATAAGAGGCACACTATTTAGTTTTTGGTGTTATCGTTTTTTTTTAGAAAGCGTGCCCATACAGGACATCCAGAAGTTTTTGCTTTCATGCGGGTGAGAGGTCAAATATGAAGGTCGTGGGTGTGAGCCAGCGGTCAGATATGAAGGTCATGGGTGTGAGCGAGCGGTCAGATATGAAGGTCGTGGGTGTGAGCAAGAGATCAAATATGAAGGTTGTGGGTGTGAGCAAGAGATCAGATATGAAGGTTGTGGGTGTGACCAAGGGATCAGATATGAAGGTTGTGGGTGTTCGCAAGAGATCAGATATGAAGGTTGTGGGTGTGAGCGAGCGGTCAGATATGAAGGTCGTGGGTGTGAGCGAGCGGTCAGATATGAAGGTTGTGGGTGTTCGCAAGAGATCAGATATGAAGGTTCTGGGTGTGACCAAGAGATCAGATATGAAGGTTGTGGGTGTTCGCAAGAGATCAGATATGAAGGTTGTGGGTGTGAGCGAGCGGTCAGATATGAAGGTCGTGGGTGTGAGCAAGAGATCAGATATGAAGGTCGTGGGTGTGAGCAAGAGATCAGATATGAAGGTCGTGGGTGTGAGCAAGAGATCAGATATGAAGTTTGTGGGTGTGAGCGAGCAGTCAGATATGAAAGTTGTGGGTGTGAGCGAGAGATCAGATATGAAGTTTGTGGGTGTGAGCGAGAGATCAGATATGAAGTTTGTGGGTGTGAGCGAGCGGTCAGAAATGAAAGCTGTGGGTGTGAGCGAGAGATCAGATATGAAGGTTGTGGGTGTGAGCGAGAGATCAGATATGAAGGTTGTGGGTGTGAGCGAGAGATCAGATATGAAAGTTGTGGGTGTGAGCGAGCGGTCAGATATGAAAGTTGTGGGTGTGAGCGAGAGGTCAGATATGAAAGTTGTGGGTGTGAGCGAGAGGTCAGATATGAAGGTCACAGGTGTGAGCGAGCATTTAGATATGAAGCTTGCGGGACAAAAAAAAAAGTGAATCCTGCATGATGCATTCACAGTGTTCATTCATTCATCCTTAGTAACTGGCAAGTCAGGGTAAAATTGGTTTAAATGAAGCTATTTGAGAAATGTGAGCAGGTACCAACAAAAGACTATGCTGACAGTGTTGGGACTTCTACCTCTGGGTTTTCCCCAAAGTGTTTGCCACTGTTTCTGGGGTAGAGTGCTAGCGTTCATATTTAATTTAAAACATTCATTCATCTTCAGTAACTATTGCTGGGGTTCCGGAGCCTATGGGGATGAGGTGGATATATTGTACACCATGGATGGGATGCCAGATCATCTTCCGATAAGTAGCCCTTAACCACTGGGTTACCACTCTCCATATATCTCCATGGGAACAAGTCTTGCTAATTGTGCATACAGAAATATCAGCATGCTATCAATAATATTGTCCAGAGTGAAGAGAGGATGATGAAAATTACACACAGAGAGAGAGAGAGAGAGAGAGAGAGAGAGAGAGAGAGAGAGAGAGAGAGAGAGAGAGAGAGAACTAAGAGGCTCTTTTGAATTACAATAAAAATGTGACACCCAACAGTCACCATACCGATTCATACTTCAATCAATCAGGAAAATTAAGCTCTAGTATGATAAATGACTCCACACACAAACCGCCTGTCAAAGCACACAAGTATCAAAATGCCCCACATGAAACAGACAGTGGCGCTAAACCAAACATTACAGGCATTTTTTTTTAAAGATAACAATTCCACCAAAACAAGGGATGTTAGAAGGTAAATCTTCCTTCCTGTTTGTGAGAGGACTGTGTAAATGCGGTCCTCACCCACCTCTCTCCTCCCCGAGGCCTGAGGAGAAGGTGTTAATGAGAACACCTGGTCAAAATGCTCAGAGCAAGATATGTTCCCGAGATCATCCATTACAGCCCCGTTCGCTTATGGAGATCACACAGATCTGTTCCAGTTCCATCCATAACATTTAACAAGAGAGGCAGCCAACTGTCTTCTTCCTTTTTTTTCATGACAACAATGCACATCATCTCAGTAAAATTGAACGCACTACCATGGCAAACATTAGTCATGCTCTAAATTGTATCTGCTCTTGTTGTTTAACACCTGAGGCAGAATGTAAAAAGCACCAAAAGCAGTGAAAGTGCCTAGCAGCATCTAAATTTACTCACATTTTTTACATTTCAGCCAGCTGCACTGTCAGATATCAAGAAAAATTACATTTAAGAAGAGTGCTGTCAAATAAAAAGCAACCATGTGCTAGAATAAATGTTGCAATCTCCAGATATCTGGTGCAAACCTCATCCTTCAGGAAAATCTGTTACAATAAATATCTGCAAATTATAACTGGTGGACAGCTGTTACCTCTTTTTAGTCAGAGAAAGGCCAGAGGTTAAAGAAAGGGTTGGTTCTACACTCAACCCTTTAATATATCTTTGTCACTTGAGTAAATTATGCATCTAGGAAATGTGGCTAAAAAATGCCACATTTATGGACACAGAGCAGAAACGTCCTGTAGGTTGAAATAGGCTGAAACTAGGAAAGTTGATGAAGCAGATTTTTTTTTCAGTTAAATATGAGGACTCGTTATGCTGACTGCAGAAAACCAAACCAGCAGACACACAGCAATCATCTTGCTATTCCAGTCACTTACCAAAGTAGAGATGGTATGCCCTTTAGTATTTTCTGAAGCCTGCACTCAGTCTTTGAGCCCAGGCAGATCCAGACAAAGCCTCCGTAGATTAATATTGATGGGTAAGGATAGCTGTCCAGCTCCTTTATGTGTATTCACTCTTGTTGACCTGCCACATCTTCAGCCTCCTATCCAAATCCACTAGGCTCTGATTAGATGTCCAATTAGTTCATCCATGCCTCCAGTCTCAGTCCTGACATGATGACCAGCAGATGTTGCCTCTGGAAGCCACATGAACCTGTAAAATAAAAGATTTGAACAGTAGGTTACTCTCCGTTTTGCTGTGTCTCACAGCAGATCCAAAGAGAGAAAAAACCTCAGTCACATCAAATAAGCATAGTCTACTTATTGCCACCACACCTTTATGTAATTGCCAGTGCAAAACCAAAATGGCCTGGTAATGGTATGAAAACATCTAAACAAAGGTGCCCTTGATTATTCTATTTGTTGGATGCAAGTCAAGCAAAGGTGAATCCTTTTGTGGAAATTCATTTGAGTGTGAAATATGAAAACTGTCACTACAGCAGTTATGCTGCTTTATTTGATGAAAGTGTTGAAATATCTGACCAGGTATTAAACAAAATAAAAGTGAAGTACTGCATATGGTATAATCAATGATGGGGTGGTGTGATGTGGACCAACCAATAAATTGAATGTTTTCTAATAACAGCATGTCCTGAAGTGTTTTACTCCTCTTACACCATAGCAATTTGTCAACACTAACAATTGTTTCTTTACCAGACAACTGCATATCACACTTTTTATCCATTCCATGAAATAAGTTAGTTCCTGTTATCACTTTTAGATTAGATTAGATTCAACTTTATTGTCATTACACATGTATAAATACAAGGTAACGAAATGCAGTATACAAGGTAACGAAATGCAGTGTATACTTATGTTATACAGTAGCTGATCCTTCACCAGCTGCTCTTTTTCTTTCTCATAAAATCGAACAGTGTATCATGTTACACACAGAAAATTTAATTAATGGACGGGGTAGGAAAGTGAACATAGGATTGGGGGTGTTTTCACTTATTATTATTATAATATTTATTCTGCATTTCTTGACAATGATAAATTGTTGGTGCTTCTGTTGTCCAGTGATATCTTTCTAGAACTATCATGTCCATAATATATTCTTCAACATATAAATATAGTGACTTGCATTTTGGGTGACCCAAGGACATGAAGCAATACAGACACTGTAGGCTTGCCTTTATAGTCCATGTTGATTTTTCCCATCTCTGAGTAAAACATATAGCAATAAATATGTAAAGTTTGCACAATATATACTGTATGTACTGATACATCATTGCCACATTGATAAAGAGTGTACTTTTTACAGTATATTACTACAGTATGCATACAATATCCAACAGTGTATTGGCATCGTACATTTAATAAGGGATAAATAAGATTAACACAGGCTATAACCCGTGCTAAGGAGTAATGAAACTCTGGTTTTCCTTTGCAGTTTATGCGTTTATCAATGTTGTTCATTTTCCACATACCCTCAGGACATCATTACTACAAATTAGCCCCTAATAACATGTCTGGGATCTTAGTGTGATGCTAATCCAGAACAGGAAGACATACCACAGGACACACAAATAAGAGCATGAACTGACAGCTGTTCCTATAACATGGATCTCAGTCAATGGATCTGAACATGCCTTCAGAAAGACAGTGAGTGAGTCATAGCAATGAGATGGGATTGTAGAAAATCCCTTTAAACTTCATCGTGAGGATAAAGAAGGTTATGGGTATGATGCTAGAGACAACCTGCCACAGAGATGTAGCTATTTGTAGATATGTCCTGAAAAACCCAAATCCAAGGCCTAAAGCATGTGCTATTTTTGCTCTATCAATTCAGAGGATTCACATGCCTTACAAAGTAATAGCATTCAGCTGCTGTAAAATCATAACTGCAAAATTGGAGAGAAAAAAACCTAGGCATTATGGCACTTCATGACTTTATACATCAAATATATTGCAGATGCAAGAAGCAATTAAGGGATCCAAGCATGAGCAAGCCATGAGCAAGACGTGGCTAGAAGTTAACAATGATGATGATGATTATGATGATGATGATGATGATGATGATGATGATAGTGTTATTTCTAATGAAATTTCTCAGTCAAAGGATAACCACTTCAAAGATATTGCTTCAACATTAATTGCAAACAAAGATAAAGGTTCTTGGGTAGCACTGTCATAAACATACAGTCCTGCCAAATGTATTGGAACAGCAAGGCCAATTCTATTGTTTTCGCTATACATTGAAGACATTTGAGTTTGAGATCAAAAGATATGAATTTCAAATTATAGATCCAAATTGTTGGCTATGCCAAATGCTTGTACAAATTGTCCCTCTTTTCTCTGCTTCAAAATGGCTTACTTTTTTCCCCAACAACAAATGCAGTCTTTATTTTGTCAACAACAAATGCAGTCTTCACAGGCAAAACCTAGGGCTCAAAGCAAGAGTAGACATTCAGAACTATTCATTCTTTAAACAATCAATTTCACAGGGCATACCTGGGCAGCAAAAAACACCTATCAGTCACGTGTTCCAATATTTTTGATCACTTGAAAAATGGGTGGGTTCAAACAAAGGGTGGCCATGTTGTTTAACACATCTAGATGTAAATATCAGGAAATGAAAGCTGAAATTCTGATCTACTGTCTCATGTTCATCTTTTGATCTCAAGTCCAAATGTCTTCGGTGTACAGCAAAAACAATAGAATTGGCCTTAATGTTCCTGTACTTTCAGAGGGGACTGTATATACCGAATTTGGCATAGGTATGCAAGGGCATTTTCGAGATGTGGACCAATTTCCTGTTTCCGAAACCAAGTAATCCAAGGACATGAAAGTACACTGGTATTATCAAGTATTGGTACCCAAGATGCACAATGTAATGTCAATGTTCAAAAGTATTGCCAAGATATGGACTCTAAACCTGTAATACCCCCCAGTGAGCAAAACATTAAAAAAAAAAAAATCCATTGGTACTGTAAGGAAATGGACCCTGTAAGGGCAAAGTACTATTTGTTTTTGAACTTATATCATGTATCACTATAAGGAGACAGTAAGGTAGGACATTAGTTGCATGTCTTTATATTAAACAGTCTCCTTGAAATGTTTCAGTGAGAGAACTGATACAGTTTCCAGGATGGCCTCCAAATGCCAGCTGGTTTTCCACACCTGAGGCTCTGCCTGCATTTTATAGATAGATTCCCGAAACACACTGGGTGTTCTGTTTAAAAAAAAAAAAAAGGTACCTGACTTTGAGATGAAGAGTGGCTAAATTACAGCTTCTGTGTTAAAAAAAAAAAAAAAAAAACAACCTAGATGGAGATCAGAGTCAGTACTCTCAAGGATGCCCTTCAGTCTCTTCTCATTATGGGAGAATATTAAACAGAGATAGAATTAGGCCACTTTACATTTACTCTATGTTTGCAATCATATACAAAGATCTGTATATTAGATTAAAACAGCAGTGCTGTCCAGAGAGGCAACAGTGAAACAAAAGCAGTGTGGTCAAACTCTGATGAAGTCACAACTATTAAATAAGTATAAAAATGATAAAGACATCTGTTCTTTCCAATGAATCATTCTTGGAAATGCAATTCAGCTACTAAGGTACAATTCAGTCCAAGCCTGGCACAAATAAAACAGAATTAAATTAATAAAAGGTTGCAGAGGGGAAAGTGGAGCAAACGTCCCCAGGTCCTGCATTTCTGGGACGTACCATCAACATGACTTCCATTGAGGTACTGCAAATGCTGAGACACATTCATATGTTTAAAGCGGACACTCACTCTCATCTGGTGATGATGGCCTGGGGCGAGCGATGAGGATAACCAAGGTTGCCACATGAACAGTAGGGTCACTGAATCACTAAAACAAGTGTACCTTCAGGCACTAAATGAAGCCCATATGGCCTCTCACATAGTAGATTTCTTTCACATACCTGCCTGGAGCATTTCTGTGTTTTGGGGAAGAAAAAAAAAGGATATGGTGTGCCTTTTGTCATCTGAAAATGACTGTGCTGTGTGTTTCAGACATGTTTTTGTTGTGACCTCAGATCCTTCCTTATAATGTTTACAGTGAAATTATGAAAGTTTTTGTCACCAACAAAAAAAAATAAAATAAATAAAAATCCATCAATCAAATTGTTCTTTTGGAAACCAAATAATGATTCCTCTATGGTGTTGGTCTAAAGAACAGTTTCTGGCACTTTTTACAAGACTGTACATCAGTCTTAATAACTCTCTTAGCATGTTCTGTGCACTGGGTGATTAGTGTTGTGGCTTCCGAACAAAAAACCCATTTGGCCTGAAATGGAAGCTGATATATTTTGCCATTACTGAAGCTATTCATCTTGGTCTGAAAAGCAAGAATGACTTTCTAATCGCAAAATAATGTCCTGTGCCCCCATTTTCTCCCGAGCTGGAGCGGAAACAGACAAGAATCATCATCTTGTCATTGCAACCGATCGCATGCTTCTTTCCGTTTTAAAGAGCAAATGCCATGTATTCAATCACAACTCAGCATAGGAGCTCAGAATCATGGCCTACAGACCACACAATGATAAAATAACACAAATAATGATGCTCCAGCCCTGCTAAGTGATATAGCCAATCCAGTGTCTGAAGGGTCTTTTGGGAATTTGGCTGTTCACCTCCAAGTATGTTGAAACATTTACCAGCACAGTACCAGTACCAGACTGCTATTTTGTGAGAGTAATATACTGTATATGTGGTGGCCTGGGAAAACCAGTCAAATGTTGCTGTGGCTGAATTCTGAATTCTGGTTAACAGTCACTTTCCTTACATAGTGAATGTCCCACTTTGATCAAGTTGAAAGAAAATGGACATAAGTCTAATAAATACCGTTTGAAATCCTTGATGCTCCTGCACCATAGTCAGAATGGGTGCTTTAAATGCAATTTCATTCACTTTTTGGAGTAACCATACTTTAAAACACTATAACTTTATTTGTGAGATTGAGATACTGTACATGCAGACTAAAAGTCAGAAGTCTTCACTCACTATATATAATAGACAATTTCAGCATGTGAAAGGTTTTCCCAGGCCACCACACAGAGAAAGATTGTTCTCACAGACTGCTGTTGTATATTGAGGAAGAGAAGTAGTGCACTTAAGAATTTCAGGGGGAAGTAGAAAAAACATGCACACTATATCACATTATAACACACTGAAATATGTTAAATTATGCCAAAGCTTCACTATTTTCATTCATGTTCGTGTTTTCATTCATGTTCATACATGCGCCAGGTTTTTTCCCATTGTAGGTGCCTTTGGTCTGCTGAAAAGCACTAAACCTGAACCCTGAATACACTCATACACTGAAAGTCGCATACACTCCCAATACAATTGTATAGCTGTGCCTTCTTACCATTACCTGTAATTGTCATTATAGCTGTCTTAAGCTGTGTTTGACATCACATGTTATATTTTTTGTGTGTTCTTTGGCAATCATATATTTTAGGACAGATGATGGTATCTACTCATACTCTCAAAACAATATATTTTCTGTAAGCATGATACAAAATTAGGTACAGTGGTCATAAAATACTGTATAGTCAGGGATGGTTGGTATAAATGTATTAGCAGGGATAAGCCCTTCCTGTCTTTCAATGATAAAAAGACATCAAAATGAGGTTGCATTTTTGGCATCCACATCAAATTATTTGCTTTCTTAAACAAATGTCTTAAGGTGGATTATTTTGGTATGTTTGTGAAGCATAAAGAAGAAAGTATTTGTCATAAGAAAAAAAAAATACTGTACACAGAATGGTTTGAAGCAGTGATGCTGATTTCTTTCTAACCCAGACTGTAGATTCACTGTAAATATCACACTTTTCAAAACTAAGAGAACTTATCTCTCTGGAAAAAGAAAGAGAAAACAATAAGTAGAGGAAAAGAGGAAGCAGAACCGTGGTAAGTGGGGAAGGTAATCTAATAATGAAATAATTAATGATGACAACTGTAAAGCCAAAAAAAAAAACACAACAATAGCCCAACATCATTTTGGCAAGAAAGCAGCTAGCTAGGAGTTTACCAAATGTGTTCTGATGTAATGCTGGTTTATCTAATTGAGAAGCTTAATCCAGCACTACATCTAGCATGCAGAATACAACAGTAACACTTTCAGACAGTTATCCTATAACTGCCTCATCGTATTAAAACATAATTATAACCCTATATGTTTAGATTAGGGAAATTATTTTTAATGGAAAAGTAGATATCTTGGTAATTGCCACTTTTATAATCCCTGACTAGTGATAAATTAAATGTACATGTATTTCCTATAATATCCATTTCCATTATATGTATATTTATGTTATCAAATTAATTAAACCATAATCTATCTATTTCATGTTATATTTTACATTTTGTTAGCTCTGGGGATTGCAATTGCAATTTTATAATCATAAAGCTATGGAAAAAAAATAAAATACCACCACAGTCCCTAAAACCGCCTCTGCCTATCAGTGACAGTTGTGTCAGATAATTACACAACCCCTAGATTTGTCACTGGCACTGACACATCTGTAGAACGTCATCAGCAGTGATTGAGAAAGCACATGTGAAATACAGTCGTGGGTGTAATGAACACGGACGAGGTGGATTATTTACTTTATCATCCTTTTCATCTAAAATGCATTTGAAGGAAAAACTAAAAGAAGATAGACTAAGCACGCATCGCCCAAACAAATGACAAAATACACAAGAGGACAGATGACAGAATTGTAAGTTAGTGTTTTTTGGTTTGAACAAAAGGGTTACAACGTCCCCGTTTAACGTATTTGGTATTGTGAGGGAACACTGCATGAAGCCACAGATCACAAATAAATCATGAATGCAGCTGCCTATCTGCTTTAGAGTGTGTGTGTGTGTGTGTGTGTGTGTGTGTAATAGTTTGCCCTACATTATTATTATTTCATCAATGAGACCTTGTGATATTTTGCATTGCTCAACTCCAGTAGTTTCATTGTCAAGCTATTGATAGATATTAGAGTTTAGCCCTCCCATTTAACATCACCACTAGCCATCACTGCATACCATAATAGCTGTCATAAGACATGTTAACTAGATTCATTACAATATTCAGCTTTTCTCAGAAGCTGTCATGCCATAAAAATTAAGAGCGCCATCACAACAATTACCTGTAATATCACTGGATATGGCAACTCATGACAGCATATGACACAGGGTAGTGTTAATGTAAGATGCATAATTATAATTCGAGTGCTATTATAAGCAGTGAGCCAAATTACAGCCCCAAGACAAGTGAAGTCACCTGATAAAATTACAACCCCCAGACATTGTACATGACACCACAGCTGTCTGCGCCCTTCTGCACTGACCCTTAAAAAAGACATATCAATTCATGTACACATTTTCCTTTTGCACTGCTTCCCCAGACAAGAAAAAAGAAGAGGACAGAGAGAAAGAGAGAGATAGATGTCTGGAAGAGCTGATTAAGTGCATGGGGTCAGGCGGAAATGCCCGAGTGTGTGCTGCAGTGCTCATGATGAGGTGCACAGAGACTATGTTTTATTCGTGACTTCCACAGCGAGTGATGCTGCCTGAGTGGGCCGAAATGCGGCCATGCTGCACAGAGTTGCCATGGAAACTGCAGGGAACGGGGGAGAAAGTGCAAGACAGCGGATGTGCATTAAGTTCTGTCATTTTATCACCTACTGTAGGACGCCAAGAGCATGCAAATTATGACGAGGCACACAAAAGCACCCACTTTTAACGTGAAAGAACCACTTTACAGGATCCTATGAGGAATCGTTTTTACTGCACTGAATGAACTTTATCTCTGAAGCACCAAGGCTCTGACTTTTCTTTTCTCTATTTAGAGGCGATAAGATGCTGAAGGGGACCAGAGCTGATATCGCTCACACACACAATCTCAAAAGCAGCAAATAAGCAAGTTCATCACCATGGCTGATATTTTTTATACAGACATCATAATGCAGATAACGTCTACAAAAACAGCAAAACCAGACATGATGGTGGTTTCCAAATGCAGCCATGGCTCCATCTACTGAGCAGAGATGGACAGAGATGGACAATATACTGCTGATTCTCCAGCAGTGCAGATCTCCATCACTTTCCTGCTCATTTTACCATCATATTAATATTTACACTCAAACTACTGTCAGTTATTGTTAAAGGCATGTTTTTCAGTGGTTACAGCTCTATACTGAAGTGTTATGGTTAACACTTCAATATAGAGGTTCACATACTGTATTATAGGTCATTCATCAAATAACTACTGTTTCTGGAAGCAGTACTAGTATTAATTATTGGTTGAAAAAGGCTTACGTGAAATTGAAACCTAGCTGAATATGCAGTTTACACACCAATAGCTTAGTTTTTGGTAATGTCTCTGAATACCCTAAACCTGTCTGCCATTTTTTTAGTGTAATTGTCTTCGTACTCTGCTTGGTACCCGGTATTGTCTAGTGCAGTGGTAACCACCCCTGTTCCTGGAGATCTACCTTCCTGAAGACTTTAGTTCCAGCCATAATCGTGCCCACCTGACCATCTAATCATTGCCTTAGGAAGTTCTTGATCAACTAAAACAGGTGTGTTAGATTTTGGTTGGAGATGAAACCTGCAGGAAGGTAGATCTCCAGGAACAGGGTTGGTAACCAGTGTTCTAGTAGATATGTGACCCGCAGTACTGAAATGTTACCGTATATTCTAAGGTGGACACACCAAGGACATGTTATGTTATGCGTTCCTCAATGTTCGTTGGTGAACTCCAGACTGAAGGTGGAGGGAGAAAAGCCGTATTAATCCATATGTCACATCAACTTCATCAGTTTCATTAGTTGGCCTCTATCTCCAAATATCCATGATAAAAAGTTGTTTCAGGTTTCTTTTATTTCAGGGTTCTTATACTGGTAAAATAATTAGTTTGAGAGATGAAACATTTCCATACATTATTTTAAAAAATCTGGGGGCATAATATCGCCTCTCACAAATGGATCAGTCCAGCCTAAACACAGATTCATCATTGAAACAGAGGTAATGGTTGATGTGGGAGCTCTGACGGTACTTTTAACCCTTTATACACCCAGGACATGGTGGGCTCAGGTTACTTTAATCACTTCTGTATCTACATACCTTTCCTATTAGTTTCACTGTAGTGAGTGAATATTTTGCTTTAAAGCAAATAACTGAAAAATACTGTATAATTTTAATGGGTTAGCCAGAGTAAGGGGAAAATTGTAAATGGTTCAGTCAGAAGAAAAGCAAGGCAGCTAATATTTTAAGAATCTTGTAGACTAACACCGTTATTGATGCTCTGAGCATATTTGCTTTGCATGTGCACAGGGACAGTATAATTACTGTGAACATCTAGTTCTACTTCACACCATAAACTGATTTTTATGTTTTTATCTGCCATCATATCCTAGCTCAGCTTTCACTTTGAGCAGTTAAACCTGGCTTCATGCTTTTAGGAGAAAAGGTAACATTTAGCACCCCAAAAGGTTTGTCCCTCTGGGGAGCCCTTAAAGGTCATATGTAGAATGTGACAACAGAGAGTTTTCCTTTAAGAAAATACTCCATATAGAACTTCATCATTAACCACCAAAGACCACCATGAATTGACTATCCAAAAGAATCCTTGACGAATGCACTTGTTCTAGGAATGCAGCTTCAGAAACAGGAACCATTTCAGGAAAAAAAAAAAAAGGTCACCGATAGCACCATAGAGGGTTCTTAATTTGTTGTCTCCCTGTGGAACTCTTAAAGGTTCTATGTATAATCCTATAAAAGGTGGCTGCCCATTTAAAAAAGGTTCCAAGTTGAACTTTTTGATGAAGCTAAACCATTAACCACCCAAAGAAACCCTGATGCACATGTAATTCTAATAATTTTAAAAAATGGAATAATTAGTATTGTTTAAAAAATATCCAACTAGCACTCTAGAGGCTCTTCGGTTTGTCCCTTTGGGGAACTTTAAAGGTTCTATATAGAACCCTATTATAGAGGGTTGTCCCAAAAAAGGTTCCAAGTAGAACTCCTTTAGAAATCTAGAACCATTAACAATCCAGGGTTGCAGAGTTCAGAAGCAGGTACCATCCATCCCATCCATTTTCTGTACCACTTATCCTACACAGGGTCCAGGGGGAGCCTGGAGCCTATCCCAGGGGACTTGGGGCACAAGGCGGGTGACACTCCATGGGTGCCAACCCATCACAGGGCACAATCGCACACACACTCACACATCCATTCACACACTATGGACAATTTGGAAATGCCAATCAGCCTACAACGTATATCTTTGGACTGGGGGAGGAAACCAGAGTACTTGGGAAAACGGGAGAACATGCAAACTGGACTGCACACCGGGCGAAGGGAATTGAACCCCCACCCCTGTAGGTGTGAGGCAAACGTGCTAACCACTAAGTCACCATGCCCCCCAGAAGCAGGTACCATTTCAGAAAAAAAAAGGTTCCAAACAGCACCCAAAAGGGTTCTTCAATTTGTCCCCCTGGGGAACACAAAGATTGAAGAGAGGATTTCCCTTGTTCCACATAAACCTCTTCAGAAAACTAAACAAGAGCCCCTTTGGGTATGCTTAATTCTAAGAATGCAATATAGAAATACGATTTCAACTAGCAGCCTAATGGGTTCTTTGGTTGTTGTCCCACTGGGGAACCCTTAAAGGTTGTATGTAGAATCCTCAAACAGAGGGTTGCCCTTTCAGAAAAGGTTCCAAGCAGAGCAGCAGTACAGAGGAATGCTTGGTCATTGTAGAAAGATTAAGATTAAGCAGAAATATTAAGCAAGACCCAGTTGTCCAGGCCACAATTTCCACTTCTGTGAAAACAAATCCCTGGCATTGATAATTTTGGTGGCCTCATTATCATCTATAAAACAGCACACAATAAGCAGCGCCAAAATTCATTAACAGATGGTATTTGCTGGTCAAACATTACTCGTTAGGGAAGAACTTAATGAGAGGGAAAAATCAACATCAAATTTCTCTCGCTCAGTTCACAGGGACAGGGGCAACATTACTGCTAGTTAAGTAGATGCTGTGTATATGCTGGGTATCAGAGAGATGATTAGATATATATTTCAAGTGCTTATGATTAGTAAATGGTCTGCACTTATATAGCACCTTTTGCCGTTCACAAAACACTTTACACTGTGTCTCATTCACTCACACACCAATGGCAGCAGAGCTACCATGCAAGGCACCTGCTTGCCATCAGGAGCAACTTGGGGTTCAGTGTCTTGCCCAAGGACAGTTCGGCATGTGGGCCAGGAATAGACCCGCCAACCCTACAATTAGTGGACAACCCGCTCTACCATTTGAGCCACAGCCGCCCCATTAGTAAAAGAGTCTGATTCAATGGGCTGAATGGTGCGTCCCATTTTCTGAGCCTAGGTGCTCATTAGGTCATTACAAGTCTGGTTTGTTACTGAGATTGCTTTCAAAACAGAACACATATTCAACTTTTCTTACTGAAGAGAAATAATGTACCACACCACCACTGTGGAAATGAGATATAAAGCTGTTTTTTAAGTTTTAATTTACTGTGACTATGTGTGATGGCTGACGCACTCTCAGAGGGGATTGTTGATGATGCATTCGTTCCAAAGAATATGTAATTCTTAGTTTAGTCAACTTCTCCAAACCTACTGGCAAAACAATGAAAACATTGGTATATTATGTGACTATGTATTGACACAGTGCAAAGAAAAAAGTATCTCAGACTAAACTTAAGAATTTTATGCTTTTGCACATACCTTATCCATGAAAATCTGCAAGTATAAAAAGAAAGGAATAAAAAAGGACAGTTATAGGAAAATAATCAGTGATGGTGTGGTGTGACGCAAAGCTGATTATTTTCTAATAACGGCATGTCTGGAAGCATTTCATTCCTCTTCTACCACAAAAATTTGCCAGCGATTACAATTTGGTATCAATTACAGAGTAAGACATCATACTTTTTATTTGTTTATAGTTACGTTTGATGTAGTAGAACATCCATGAAACAATGGATGTTATCACTTATGTTATGGACACTATAAACAGGCATTCCTGCACCAGTATTATTTTTTGTGTCTCTTCAAGTTAATAAGGTGAAGGAAAAAAGAAAAGAAAAAAAAACACAGCTTGCCATGTTACAGAGAAACCACAAAGACTTCCATATAGCGAAAAACTTTACAAAGTTACAGCTTTAACTCTGACTGTCACAAAGTGCTGACACTTCCCAAAATGCTAAATAAACATCCCTTCAAAGAAAACTTCACCATATGAACAAGCGCACGTTTTGAAAATGTGTTTATATATGTCATGTCTGCTATACAAGTCCCTGTATAAGTTACTATAGAGCACATTAATATAAACCTTGCAGCCAGAAATACTGTCACAGCTACTATTACAGAAAATTAATCCCACATACTGAGCAATCGGAATCAAGAATTTAACAGTGCTGTGGTAGAAAGCACAAAAGCCTTCATGTATAGAGATTTCTGCCCCTCTGTTATTCAAAACAGCTATGAATATTCATGCAATCTATGAATATCTGAGTACCATGTAAATTGTGCAAGATCTGCTTCTGCCAAATTGATGAGTGAATATGGAATAGGTAATAATGGGTCTTTTTTGCACATCCTGTTGCTTCTGAAACTGTGTGAAGAAATTTCAATTTAAATGCCACAACAGAGAAGGGCGATAGAAGGAGAAAGATGTGAGGGGAATCACTATGCATTCCAGTCACATTACTCTGCTCTTTCACCATTTATTTGCCTCTCCACCCACGACCAGGCTGGCTCCAGAGTGTTTTAATAAGGAGCCATGAATTGAAAGATGGTGGGTTGCTTTCCCACTTGCTCAAGTTTGATGCAAAATCACAGCAATAGGGGAAAGTTGGAGAGACCCAATTAGCACCTCAGTCCTAAGAGATGACATATGGCTTCGTGTATGTACAGTATATATAATACATACATTATATATATATATATATATATATATATATATATATATATATATATATATATATATATATATATATATATATATATATATATATACACACACACACACACACACACACACACACACACACACACACACACACACAGGAAAAATCCAGAATCTCAAAAATATTAGAATAAAGAATTTATAATATAGCAATGTCGACCTAAGAAGAGCTCTAATCAGCTAGTTAACTCAAAACACCGTTGCTCAGTGATCCAAAGTCCTCTTTTCAGATGAAAGTAAATTTTGCATTTCATTTGGAAATCAAGGTCCCAGAGTCTGGAGGAAGATTGGAGAGGCACAGAATCCAAGTTGCTTGAAGTCCAGTGTGAAGTTTCCACAGTCAGTGATGATTTGGAGTGCCATGTCATCTGCTGGTGTTGGTCCACTGTGTTTTCTCAAGTCGAGAGTCAATGCAGCCGTCTACCAGGAGATTTTAGAGCACTTCATGCTTCCATCTGATGACAAGCTTTATGGAGATGCTGATTTCCTTTTCCAGCAGGAATTGGCACCTGCCCACAGTGCCAAAACTACTAGTAACTGGTTTGCTGACCATGGTATTACTGTGCTTGATTGGCCAGCCAACTCGCCTGACCTGAATTTTGTCAAGAGGAAAATGAGAGACACCAGACCCAACAATACAGACGAGCTGAAGGCCGCTATCAAAGCAACCTGGGCTTCCATAACACCTCAGCAGTGCCACAGGCTGATTGCCTCCATGCCACGCCGCATTGATGCAGTAATTCATGCAAAAGGAGCCCCGACCAAGTATTGAGTGCATAAATTAACATACTGTTCAGAAGGTTGACATTTCTGTATTATAAATTCTTTATTCTAATATTTTGAGATACTGAATTTTTGATTTCCATGAGCTGTAAGCCATAATCTTCAAGATTAAAACAAAAAAGGCTTGCAATATTTCACTTTATGTGTAATGAATCTAGAATATATGAAAGTTCCACTTGTTGAATTGAATTAAATAAAAAAATAAACCTTTCCACAATATTCTAATTTTTTTAGATGCACCTGTACTGTGCAAGATTTTTAGGCACCCTATTTTTTTTGTGCAAACTTTGTTATAGATTTTTTTATTTTATGACTTCTACATTATTAAGTCAGTACAAAAAAAAAATTAGATTCCCAAACATTAGTTTTCAAGCACAAAATTAAATGTTACAGAAAAATGTTTGTATGTCATTAAAGAAAGCAGCATGTTATGTAAGAGACACTTTTCAGACAAAAAGCACAATGAAGGCTGCTGGGTTTTGCTGCAAAAATAAGAAGCGAGTGCGAAAGTCAAAGTCTCCAGAAGAACTGTGGCTGGTTCTGCAAGATGCTCAATAAAACTTACCAGCTCATTTCCTTATAAAACTGCACACATTGTACCGGAGGCTACTATTTTTATTTTTAATTTTTTGTCACACCAAATATTGACTTTGTTTCATTTACTACTGTTTACTGCTCTTTACTGTATTTTTTTTTTAAAATGTAGAAACATTTAATTTCATTATTTTGAAGGCATATTTGCTATAAATATACAGTCCTGATAAGAATTATTGGCACCCCCGAATTGTGTACAGAATTTTGAATATCTTCAGAAATAAATGCAAATGAACCAATTTTGTATAATCAGAATATTTTAGTAACATGTCCAAAGTTATTGAACAAACAAAAACAAACAAACAAAAAAAAAAGGCTTTCATATAATGAAATTAAATATACAAACAAAAAATGTATGCTGGACACAATTATTGGCACCCTTTACTAATATTTGGTTGCAGAACCTTTTGCAACAATGACAGCCGCTAAATGTTTCTTGTAGCCATCTAGAAGCTTCTTGCACCTGTCTGCTGGTATTTTCTGCCACTCTTCCATTGCTATGCATTCAAGCTCTTTTAAGTTTGCAGGAGTCCTTTTTGCAATGGCAGATTTCAGCTCTCTCCAAAGGTTTTCAATGGGATTTAGGTCAGGACTCATTGCTGGCCAGTTTAAAACACTCCATCTTTTCCTTTTCAGCCATTCTTTTGTGGTGTAAGATGCGTGCTTCAGTCGTTGTCCTGCTGAAAGACCCAAGACCTTCGCCTCAAACCTAGTTTTCTGGCACTAGGTAACACATTTCGCTCTAAAATGCCTTTGTAATCTTCTGATTTCATCATTCCTTTGATACATTCAATGCCTCCCGTACTAGAGGCAGCAAAGCAGCCCCACAGCATGATAGAACCTCCACCATGTTTTACTGTAGGTAGGGTGTTCTTTTCCTTATGGGCTTCATTTAATTGTCTGTAAACAAACTGATGCACGGCATTCCCAAAGAGCTCTACTTTGGTTTCATCTGTCCATAGAACATTATCCCAGATAGACTGTGGCTTATCTATGAAAAATTTTGCAAAAATTACTCTTGACTTTTTGTGCCTTTCTTTCAATAGTGGTTTCAAAAGGTAAATCATTGCCTTATACCTTAGTATTTGTATAGTATCAACATACAGACTTAAAGTCTTCAGGACTGGTGATGGAGGGCTTTGCGGTTTCTCTGTAACATGAAAAGTTGCATTTTGTTGTCTTATTCAATTCAAAAGAGAAAAAAGACGGAGGCTAGTAAGGGAATGACTCTTTATAGCTGTTATGATGTAAGTGATGTGTGATGTTCAACAACTTTAAATGTAACTACTGTAATGGATACTAAATGTAATGAATAAAGATTATGATAAATATGATAATGATGTTAAATTAATTTAAAATGTAATTGGTAGCAAATTCCTGTGGTATAAAAGGAACAACAAACTTTGGGATGTGCTGTTATTGGAAAATAATTAACTTCAGAGTTGTAACAATAGCTCTTCATGTCAGGTCACATCAGAATACTCCATAGTTGATTATTTTCCTATATCAGCATGTCCCAACATTGACCTAATGGCAGCAACTTAAAGCTGGATATAACACTGTACAAAATTATTAATTAGCTATGAACAGCCATGAGCCTGAGGTGTGTGTGTGTGTGTGAGTGAACAAGAAGATAAGCATGCTAAAGAACTTGAACACTGCAGCTCAGGTCTACCACTAAATCTCTCTGTATACTGCATCCCTGCAGCAGAGCATAACCGTAAGCCCTTACTCTCCCTCCGCAGAGAATGCACTCCCGCTTCAGACGCCCACTCGCTGCTTCAATGAAAGCTCATCTGTAGGCTGAAAAGCCAAAATGTTGCAAAGAGAGAAAAAGTGCAACAGAACGAGAGCGAGAGAGAGATAGTGAAAGAATGAGGGAATGCAAAAGAAGGTTATGTTGCATATTCATAGCCAAAAACAGCACTGCTGAGAGAAACAGAGGGTACACTCAGAGTCTACTTCCTGGCCCGGTCCAATGGAGTAACCGACCAGACGGGGTCAAAGAGAATCAAACATAAAGAATGGAAAGAAAGAAAATTACAGTAACTCATGCACATCATCTCAAATCTGACAAATGGCGAGCTGAAAATGTGGGTGGTTGGTGTGGCTTTCTAGAACTGAAACACTGCAGTAGGCTTAAAGGCCTCGTTTTTGCACAGCTGATGGGAAATAGACTGTCCTACATAAGGAGCAGAAATCGTTTGAAGAACCCAAATACGGCTTTGCGCAGCTCACCTGTTAGAAAGAGTGCCATGCAGCAGTTTTCCCGACTGCTGAGTCTCAGGGCCAAATTTCTCAGTCTCTTTGGCAGCCACACAGTGTGTTAGGACACGCCAAACCCGCAGTAGTAGGTGATAATCATAACAACGTGCTAAAGCTTCGGCTCTGCACTGTGTGTGACTGTATAAGTGTGTGTGTGTGTATGTGTGTGTATATGTGTGGGCTGGCCTCTTTGCAAAGAGAGGATGCTGCACCATGGAAACCTGTGCAGATATTCACAGCTAATTATGCAGCGACCCGCTGACAGATATGAGTGCGAAGATGCACCGTGGAATTAAACTGCCGGCTCCAGTGGCCATGTTCAACTGAAATGAAAAAGAGGGTGAGAGAAAGAGATCTGAGATGTACACAGAGAGACTTAACCAAACTGCCTCAAATTAACAGAGCCTCAATTTCAGTGTCTAAAACTGAAATTGAGACAAATAAATCTTAAGAATGAATCTTTGTCATTTTACAACTGAGGTGATGACAAACAGAACCAGTTAAACATTTAGACACAGTAACCTGTAGAAGTGTTTCTTTCTTTCTTTTTATATTGTTTCACAATGTTTTAGACACATAGTCAAGAGAATTATTATTATAATTATAAGACATTATAAAAAGATATGTAATTATGGGCAAAAATGTTGCAAGGTCACCCTTTAGGGGTCTAGATTTAAGCCTTTATTTTTTTGTGTGGGCTTAAAAAATTCTGTCTTGAAGAATTTCCCACATATTGAGTATGTTGCTGCCTTCACAATTATAAATGAATGATAAAAATCAATTCATGATAAAATGTTAACAATCATTTACTTTAAATATAGTAAATAATTATAATAAATTCACACCTACAATACTGTGCAAAAGCCTTAGGCACCCTATTTTTTATCGAGTCAGTACAAAAAGCATTTTAGATTTCCAAAATCTAAATGTTAAAATGTAAATGTTACAGATAAATGTCTGCATGTCAGTAAAGAAAGCAGCATATTATGTCAGAGACCACCTTTCAGACAAAAAGCATAACGAACATACAGTGCCCTCCACTAATATTGGCACCCTTGGTAAATATGAGCAAAGAAGGCTGTGAAAAATTGTCTTTATTGTTTAACCTTTTGATCTTTTGTTCAAAAACTTACTCTGAAAATACTCTGCTCTCATAATATCAAACAACTGCAAACACAACACAGGTTTAAAAAAAAAAATATATATATATATATATATATATATATATATTTATATTTTAAATATAGGTGTGCAACAATTATTGGCACCCCTATGAATTCATATGAGAAAAATATATTTCAAGTATATTCCCACTGATATTTAATTTTTTTTTAGTGCACCAGGGGTATAAACATGAGGTATCATAGGCCAAATTCCCTTAGTCATTCATAACAATGGGTAAGACCAAGGACTATAGCTGTGATGTGCGGCAAAAGGTTGTTGAGCTTCACAAAATTGAAAGTGGCTATAAGAAAATAGCACAAGCATTGAAAATGCCCATTTCCACCATCAGGGAAATAATTAAGAAGTTCCAGTCAACTGGAAATGTTATGAACCAACCTGGAAGAGGACGTGTGTCTATATTGTCTCAACGAACTGTGAAGAGGATGGTTCGAGTGGCCAAAAATCTCCAAGGATCACAGCTGGAGAACTGCAGAAGTTAGTTGCGTCTTGGGGTCAGAAAGTCTCCAAAACTACAATCTGAAGTCACCTACATCAGCACAAGTTGTTTGGAAGGGTTTCAAGAAAAAAGCCTCTACTCTCATCCAAAAACAAACTCAAGTGTCTTCAGTTTGCCAGACACTACTGGAACTTCAAATGGGATCGGGTTCTATGGTCAGATGAAACCAAAATAGAGCTTTTTGGAAATAAACACCAGAGGTGGTTTTGGCACACACAGAGAGGTAGCCATACAGAAAAGTACCTCATGCCAACGGTTAAATATGGTGGTGGCTCTTTAATGTTTTGGGGTTGTTTTTCTGCCAGAGGACCTGGACATTTTGTTAGGATACATGGCATCATGGACTCAAATATCAAATATCAACAGATATTAAATGAAAACCTGAATGTCTCTGCCAGAAAGCTTCAAATGGGCTGTGGCTGGATCTTCCAGCAGGACAATGATCCAAAACATACATCAAAATCAATACAAAATCAAGGTCCTGCCATGGCCATCCCAGTCTTGACTTGAAACCCAAAGAAAACCTGTGGGGGGGAGGGGGGGGGAATGAAGAGGAGAGTCCACCTCGAAATTTGAAGGATCTGGAGAGATTCTGTATGGAGGAATGGTCTCAGATCCCTTGCCATGTATTCTCCAACCTCATCAGGCATTATAGGAGAAGACTCAGAGCTATTATCTTGGCAAAGGGAGGTAGCACAAAGTATTGACTAAAAGGGTACCAATAATTGTTGCACAACTATATTTAACAAAGATTTTTTTTTGATAAACCTGTGTTTTGTTTGCAAATTATATATATATATATATATATATATATATATATATATATATATATATATATATATATATATATATATATATATATATGGTTTTC
Organism: Cranoglanis bouderius; assembly: GCA_023630585.1. Lineage (NCBI taxonomy): Eukaryota > Metazoa > Chordata > Actinopteri > Siluriformes > Cranoglanididae > Cranoglanis > Cranoglanis bouderius. Next base: position 28,830,577 of record CM042537.1, read on the forward strand.
TTCAAGTATATCAACTTTATTAATAGGCACTCTTTCAAAGATGATCACATGTTTGCTTGTACAAATATGTCAAAAAAGCCAACAATTTCCATGGGGTGTACTTATTTTTTTCAAAAAGTAGTTTTTAAAATACTTGCTAGTGCTGTCTGTCACATTTTTTTTAAAAATGTTGGTTTAAATGTAGGAGCTGGTATTCATGATGTATAATAAAGCCAGATAAGAGGCTCCCTTTTCTAAAATATGTAGATGAGCTGAATTCATTTTTTAGCATACATCTGAATGTCACATTTCCCACTATACTCTTGCGCTCAAATGTTGTGAGGTATTTCAAACTTGACATAAACCCCCAAAGTCCATGCACGCAGCATAAAAACGAATGTACAGAATGCCACCTTACAAAAGTGACATCACTCCACCATACATAGTGTAGACATACATATGATAATTGCATCATACTTATCCTTGCTGTTCACATTTCTTCTATATAATTATGAAATCAGTAAACAGCCCTTCCTGATCTTTCCTGCTGAGGATTTTCCATGGGACGAGTGTATATAGGACAGGGTGACCTACTTGACAGAAGACCTACTTTAATCTGATTGGCTTTGTTAAGGCAATCCACTCCCCTGCTCAGTAGCTCAATTCAAACCAGGTCTGTTTGGGTTTCATTAACCCTGCACTCATAACCATACATGCTGGGGCATTCAGATAAACCATGTATATACTATCACATTTGTCAGTATGAGTGCCAGACCACATCTGACATCAATTACTGAAACTACAATAAATCAATTAATATATAACAAATCAATGAAATGTCCATCATGCCTTTTCTCTCCTATTATAGGAACTACAGGAGTCCCGATAATATAGACATTTCATCTTGACTAGAAAGTGTCGTATAAACTTTGAAAGAAAAACAATCAATGGATTTTGTTACCTTGTGGGCATTTCATGAATAACTCCCGGTCACCAAAGCCTTAGTGGCACTCTCATTTAATGAAAAACTTGACAAGCACGACATTAAAGCATTGATTCATAGAAAGCTCAATGCCATAGATTGAGGTTTAAATGAACTTTACAGAAAACCTAAAAGCTGTCCATGAACCATATAAACGTTCTTACAGTGTCTGGCAAGTCTGAATATTCTCAAACAAACAAACGAAAAAAACCTTCTTTATTGGCTTATTTATTCTTTCTGAATTATATAAGCAGGTAAATCTGAGACTCTTCTGATATACAGTCCATGACTTTCATTTTTTCAGGACCATAGGCTTAATTTCAGGGCAGCAGCAGGTAAGCTTGGGGAACACTGGGAGCAGGCAGAAATACAACCTGAATTGGATGCCTTGTTTTGCATGTTCTACCTGTGGCCACATGGGTGACCTCTGGGTTCTCCGGTTTCCTTCCACATCCTGAAAGATGCCTGTAGGTGGATTGGCTATTCCGAATTGACTTTATGTGGGATTGTGTGTGCATGGTGCCCTGCGATGCACTGGCATCCCATCTGAGGTGTATTCCCATCACGCACCCAGTGTTCACAGGATAGGCTCCAGATCTACCGTGACCCTATATTTCTATACTTCCAGATCTACTGAGGCCTTATTTCTATACTTACATTAACATATTTTGCAAAATCACTGAATATATACAAACATAAAGTTGATGACCTTGTGTTGATCTAGTGATGCACAAATCACCCATTAAAAAATGAGGCTGGAAATAAATCTTTAAAAATGGCATGTCCATTTCCAAGATGGTGGAGTTCCCTGTTTCCATTATATAAAAGTGAAAAGTTACATCTACTTTTCCTCCTGGTTTTCCTGCTGTAAATCTGGTGCCAAAAATTATAGGGCATAACTCCCTCATTGATAACTGGCAGAAGTTCTTTAAAAGCTATAAAAGACAGTAACTATTTAAAATAAAATTTAAAAAAAGTCAGTACCTTTATAACCAAGTTCTTATCTGCTCTAGAATTTCTATTTAGATTCCTGTTTTCACAGATCGTGAAAATGATCAGCAAAGTCACTTCACTCCCTGCTTTCTATTAGGATTCTGAAAAATCAATATCCACAAGGAGAAAAGTTCTCTGTAGCAGCAGAATGTCTTATCAAACCTTTCTTGGCATGAGTGCTCTGGCCTAGCAGCATCACTTATAGGAAGAGGAAACTTGGAGTCTCTGTGGCAACAAACAGGCTTGGATGTTGCTTTAGTATTTAAGTTATGTATACGTTATACATTACATTATTAATGGCAAAATTTAAAGATACACTTTTTTAATTCACAAGCTACAATAGCTGTTCAAAATAAAGTTGCTTTAGTTCATGCAGATTACAGATTGGACAGCACACCTAATAAAAAAATAATGAAAAGAAAAATCACTATTCTATTCATACCGGATATGTAATTTTACTTCCTATTCTTGTACCCTAACAAGCTTTAAGCAAAACACTTGCCTTTATAACTGGTGCACACTCCTAACAAGGCAGCACGACTAACAAAAACACATGAATAAGCTTTAGAGTATTTCTCCACTAAACTACAGTTACCCCATGCTACCGTAAATTGTATACCCCAGTTCTTTTTAATTAACATACTGGCAGTGGATCTACTGAATGCAGCAAACTGAGACTTAAACAAGCCAAGATCTTTTGGCAGCTATGCCAAGACATGGTACTGACTGCACTGAAATATAATATATAATAATTCGATAGAACCTTAAAAAAACCTGTCAGTCATCACAAAAAAAAAAATCCAATTAGTAGTAGTCACTGCAAGCACAGAATTAATGAAATGAAGCAGAAATAGAAGCACAAATACCTACAAATATGTAAACCTTTACTTTAGAGGTGTAATGCAGTGCCACTATCTGTACTTGTATCTGTTTAGTGCTGCATATCTGTATTTGGATTTAAACTCAAAGTGGGCATGAGCTGTATTAGATTAGGGTTGTTTAATCCTGTTCACATAGTTGTTTTGATTTGTTTACACCTTCCCATAAAATTTCTAACAAATGTAGTTGGTTCTATTTGCCAAAACATAAGTAAACAGAAACCTAATTTAAAACACCTCAACCCTGACCAGGCAGTCACTAAGGATGACTGAATGGACGCTGTAAATGCATCGCACACTGCCACGTGTTTGTGTTAACGAATCCGGTCTCTCTTTGTCAAGCCTATATGAAAATACTTTTTTTTTTTTTTTTTTTTTTTTTGCTGTGTCCCATGGGATCCCAACCTTGATGTGCAAACAACTGTGCGCCTTCTATTCGTATCTGTATTTGTATCCACTTATAATGCACTATCCGTTCATGCTGAATAATGTATTCCTATTCAGTAACATCCTTACCCTACAAATCAATTTTATTTTCAGTAGGGCTTTTCAGTATTCATTTGCCAACCTGAATGAAACTTTTATAAGTTTGCCTGAATTCATTCAGTTTGGCTCAGAATTCTTATACAGTGGGGGGGAAAAAAGTATTTGATCCCCTGCTGATTTTGTATGTTTGCCCACTGACAAAGAAATGATCAGTCTACAATTTTAATGGTAGGTGTATTTTAACAGTGAGAGACAGAATAACAACAAAAAATCCAGAAAAACGCATTTCAAAAAAGATATAACTTGATTTGCATTTTAATGAGGGAAATAAGTATTTGACCCCTTCGACGCAAAACCCTTGTTGGCAATCACAGAGGTCAGACGTTTCTTGTAGTTGGCCACCAGGTTTGCACACATCTCAGGAGGGATTTTGTCCCACTCCTCTTTGCAGATCCTCTCCAAGTCATTAAGGTCATTTTCAATGCTCTGGCTGAGGGAAGGAGGTTCTCACGTAAGATTTGACGGTACATGGTCCGGTCCATCGTCCCTTTGATGCGGTGCAGTTGTCCTGTCCCCTTAGCAGAAAAACACCCCCAAAGCATAATGTTCCCACCTCCATGTTTGACGGTGGGGATGGTGTTATGACTTGGGGGCATAGGCAGCATTCCTCCTCCTCCAAACATGGTGAGTTGAGTTGATGCCAAAGAGATCTGACCACACCTGACCACAACACTTTCACCCAGTTCTCCTCTGAATCATTCAGGCAAACTTCAGACAGGCCTGTACATGTGCTTTCTTGAGCAGGGGGACCTTGCGGGCGCTGCAGGATTTCAGTCCTTCACGGTGTAGTGCGTTACCAATTGTTTTCTTGGTGACTATGGTCCCAGCTGCCTTGACATCATTAACAAGATCTTCCCGTGTAGTTCTGGGCTGATTCCTCACCGTTCTCATGATCATTGAAACTCCACGAGGTGAGATCTTGCATGGAGCCCCAGTCCGAGGGAGACTGACAGTTTCTTCCATTTGCGAATAATCGCACCAACTGTTGTCACCTTCTCACCAAGCTGCTTGGCGATGGTCTTGTAGCCCATTCCAGCCTTGTGTAGGTCTACAATCTTGTCCCTGACATCCTTGGACAGCTCTTTGGTCTTGGCCATGGTGGAGAATTTGGAATCTGATTGATTGATTACTTCTGTGGACAGGTGTCTTTTTACAGGTAATCTCAGCTCGTTGCCTGTGTAAAAGACACCTGGGAGCCAGAAATCTTGCTGATTGATAGGGGATCAAATACTTATTTCACTCATTAAAATGCAAATCAATTTATAACTTTTCTGAAATGCGTTTTTCTGGATTTTTTTGTTTGTATTCTGTCTCTCACTGTTAAAATACACCTACCATTAAAATTATAGACTGATCATTTCTTTGTCAGTGGGCAAACGTACAAAATCAGCAGGGGATCAAATACTTTTTTCCCCCACTGTAGAAGTCTTAATATTTTTCAAGGCCACACATAATCTGCCTCCTACACGTTTATTTCAGAATAGACTGGAAAGCTCCCGATCTTTGTTTCACTAAACTCTGATTTTGGCTTATTTCAATCGCAAAATGTGGCCATGAATTAACAGGACAGTCTGCTTAGATTATTTTGATAAATGGTTACTGAAAGCCTAAAAATTGAATTAAACTGAATTTTATTTATATAACAACCCTTATTGTCATAAAGTGGCTTTACAAAAATCTGGATTGAATTGAATTCCTAATCCTTTGGCTGACTTTTTCCCATGTAATATTGTTAAGCATTAAAAGAGTCCCAGCTGTTTTTCAAGGATGGATGAATATATTCGGCTACTTTCAACATTCACACAGTAACAGAATTCCTGTTTGAGTCTTCACACTTTAAGTTCCTTCATATTTTTAAGCTTTTGGAACACTGATTCCTAAAAAAAACTCTTTTATAGCTGGGAGGAGTTTAGGTGTGCTTGTTCATGACTTTGAATATAAAGACACCTTTTTTTGGAATTTCTTGAGTCATATAGGACATTGAATATCGTCCTGTAAGAGCTCATGTTATCATGTCCTAATGCAATGGTTCTCAAAGTGAGGTCTGGAAATCACAACCTATCACTCTTACAGTTCTTACAGTTATTAGTCTGGTTGAATTAAATGGGTTTAATAAAAACCTTAATACGTAACTGAGGAAAAAAACAGGATTATACATCTCATCGTGGACCTAATGTGCTCTGTCAGTGGAAAATTCAGCAATAGAAAGCTCTACAGCTCTAGTAAATAGCTAGAATATTAATGTACACCGTGTGGCATGATGATGCAGTGGGCCTCACATTGCCAAGATCCCTGGTTCGATCCTGAGCTTGGGGTACTGTCTGTTCCCACAAAGCAGATAAACTTTGAGGTTTCTACAGCTCAGTAGACCCCAGTTCGATCTTGGTGACCACTAGGAGTAGGCAGGAATGCACGCAGGATGGGACACAATGTTATGCATGTTCCACCTGTGTCTGTGTGGGTTTCTAGCGGCTTCTCTGGTTTCCTCCCACATCCCAAAAACATGCATGTAGGTGGACTTGCTATTTTAAATTTCCCGTAGGTGCGAATGAGTGCGATGGACTGAAGTCCCATTCAGGGTGTATTCTTGCCTCGCACTCCGGATAGGCTCCAGATCTACCGTGACCCAGACTGTGAGCCTAATTTCTGAATACTTAATAAAATATATGTGTTGAGGGTTGCATGGTGATTTTTTTTTTTTTTTTTTTTTTTTTAACATCTAAAGGGTTGCAAAAGTTTTAGAACCTCTGTTGTGAAATCCTACTGTGATGGTGCATGAGGAAACCAGTGATTTAAAGCACAGGTGGACAAAAAAAACAAAACAAAAAAAAAAGTGTACAAGGCTTTTCACCTGCAGCATGCACAGTGTTATCCAGGATACTGAACCAGAGCAGGCGGTTTCTCCGTAACCAACACGATGCAGATGCACAGACACGGAGATGCTGAGATGATGGGAAATGTTTGGGGAGGAAAAGAAGCGAGGACAACATTAAAACATGACGTATTGTGCTAAATCATAAAAAAACAGATCTACATACCGCATGGAGCTTTCCGCTCATTTTGCAAGCCAAAACCAACAAGGTCACTAAGGCGGAGATTTCGAAGGTGGAATTGGAAGCACCTCGTTGAAAATCCGGGGGGAAATAGCGTTTTCAGTGGACCGAATTCTGTCTTTCATGTGTCCTGGTTCTCCGTGGTAATGCACAGTGCGTTCAGTGCTCCGTCTCCATGGTGTGTGTGCGCGCGCGCGCGTGTGTGTGTGTGTGTGTGTGCGTGCGCGCGCGCGCGTGTGTTGTAGCAGTAGGCTTTAATGGCTGCACTGGCGCGCGACGCGACACGATACGCCGCTCCTCCTCACACTCCCACACTGGCAATCACACAAGTTGGAGGTGAGCGTTTGTGAGTTTTGTGTCGATTACCAAACCTCTTTCCCATCTTTTACAGATGACAGGAATGTATATTATTACCTCATCATCTATAACATATCTGGGAAAATCTGGGAAGCCCATGATGCAAACGTTTCAAACGTGCGTGCAAGTGGTCCATGTAAAAATCACCAGTGTGCATTATGCATGGCAAGCAATGCATTATGAAAGCATCATCGTGTGCATACTGCACGCAACCATTATAAATGCACATTGTGTGTGCAATATGTCCATGCAGCCTGAAGATACCATGGCAACTAAGCTATCTACTGTCCATCAAACTGTCCATTTTTACCTAAAACACATCAGTGGAAGGATTTAATCCGCTCTAGGTCTTGCGTTGCATTTCAGTCTCAAAAATAAAATAAAATGCATATATGTAGACAAGAAACAACAACAGTATAGTATTGTTTATACCACAGTGGCATACACAGTATACTTACAATACAGTATATACAGTGGCATGCAAAATTTTGGGCACCCCTGGCCAAAATTTCTGTTTCTGTGAATAGTTAAGTGAGTAGAAGATGAACTGATTTACAAAAAGTTAAAGATGACAAATTTCTGTAACATTTTAAGCATTTTTTTTAAAGCAAGATTGCTTTTTTGCACTAAAATCAGCTGATTCTTGAAAATCAAGATTATCTTTTACAGTTTCAAAATATTATTTTAATTTTCAGAGCACCCCAGAGTGCTAGGCAGCTGCTTAGAGGAGCCCATGGCTGCTGATTGTTGGGACAAGGTTTGAGGAGTTAGAGGCTGCATTTGAAACTGTGTACTGTGACAGTATCTACTGCATTCGATTCAGTTTGAGCTCTCAGATCATTTTTACCAAGGTATCAGACCTTAATTAGCTTGTTAGAGCTATGGCTTGTTCAGAATCATTGTTAGGAAAGGCCAGGTGATGCAAATTTCAAAGCTTTATAAACACTCTGGCTGCATCGGAATATCCCTACTACCCAACCGTACAGTAGGCGAAAAGCAGAGGACGGCAGAGGAGTAGTATGTCCTGATCTGTTTAAGTTGTAGGCCACATCACAATGCCAACATAGTGGATGTAGTTTGTCCAGATTGTATTCATACTACACAATTATACTGATCAGTACCTACTGTATCAATGGCCGAGCAGTAGGTACTGAATCGAATGCAATAGGTACTCTCACAGTACACAATTTCAAATGCAGCCCCTGACTCCTCAAACCTTGTCCCAACAATCAGCAGACCAAGAAAACTTTCAGAGAGAACTGCTCGTAGGATTGCTAGAAAGGCAAATCAAAATCCCTGTTTGACTGAAAAAGACCTTCAGGAACATTTAGCAGACTCTGGAGTGGTGGTGAACTGCTCTACTGTGCAGTGACACCTGCACAAATATGGCCTTCATGGAAGAGTTATCAGAAGAAGACCTTTCCTGAATCCTCACCACACAATTCAGCATCAGAAGTATGCAAATGAACATCTAAACAAGCCTGATGCATTTTGGAAACAAGTCCTGTGGACTGATGAAGTTAAAATAGAACTTTTCGGCCACAACGAGCAAAGGTATGTTTGGAGAAAAAAGGGCGAAGAATTTCATGAAAAGAACACCTCTCCAACTGTTAAGCACGGGGGTGGATCGATCATGCTTTGGGCTTGTGTTACAGCCAGTGGCACAGGGAACATTTCACTGGTAGAGGGAAGAATAGATTCAATATACCTGCAAATTCTGGAAGCAAACATCACACCGTCTGTAAAAAGGCTGAAGATGAAAAGAGGATGGCTTCTACAGCAGGAATATGATCCTAAACACACCTCAAAATCCACAATGGACTACCTCAAAAGGCACAAGCTGAAGGTTATGGCATGGCCCTCACAGTCCCCCAACCTAAACATCATCGAAAATCTGTGGGTAGACCTTAAAAGGGCAGTGCATGTAAGATGGCCCGAGAACCTCACAGAACTAGAAGCCTTTTGCAAGGAAGAATGGGTGAAAATCCCCCAAACAAGAATTGAAAGACTCTTAGATGGCTCCAAAAAGCATTTACGAGCTGTGACACTTGCCAAAGTGGGTGTTACTAAGTATGGACCATGCAGGGTGCTCAAACTTTTGCTTTGGGCCCTTTTCTTTTTCTGTTATTTTGAAACTATAAAAGATGGAAATAAAAAAAGCAATCTTGCTTAAAATATTAGAGAAATGTGTCATCTTTAACTTTATGCCTTTTGGAAATCAGATCATCTTTTACTCACTTACCTATTCACAGTAACAGAAATTTTGACCAGGGATGCCCAATCTTTTGCATGCCACTGTATATACTCGTTGATATGGTGAAGGTTTCTGTTAGGAAATGTTTATTTCACATTTATGGAAGGAGTCTCCAGTGTCAGCGCTTTGCAATAATCGGTTTTCACGTAAGTGATAACAGGAACTAACTTGTCTTGTGGACGTTCCACAATGTTTAAATGTAACTATACTGTAAACCGGTAAAAAAAAAACACAATATGTAGTTCATTAATACATTAAAAATTGCAGTCGTTGCCAAATCACCCGTATCACACCACCCCATTGTGCATTATTTTACTATAACAGCATGGCCTGAAGTGTTTTACTTAATACTTTAGTGTTTACATTGAGACTTTGTGTAGTGTTTGTTGGTTAAAATTGTTCTTTATTTCTGTCTTTTTTTTTTTTTTTTCAAATTACAGTTACAGTTATCATTACATTAAGATAAATCTATTTAGCATTCATCAGTATGTTCTCACATTAGGTTTAGACTGTATAAGGTTTATCCTTGCTCAGGTTTATCAGATTAGTAATACAGGGATTACTAAGAATCTGCATCAAACTGAATAATATAATAATCTCTGGCTATAACTGGTACCTCCCAGAGGAGTCTGGCTTCCCCTTTAAGTGTTGACTCCTCTCACAGTTTCCATAGCATGGATATATTTTTTTCTCAGTTCAGTCAAAATGAAATACACCATTTTCCTTTCACCACACGTGTACTTAATCAGCCCAGTCTTTAGCTTGGAGAAAACTGCTTATCTAAGTCATTGACCTCTTGCCTCAAACTAAATCGATTCGTAATCTAAAAATAGACAGTTTATGTGGTCTCAGACACTATATGACATTCTGATGTCTACAAAAAGGACATTATAAAAGCTAAAAATAATAGTAGTGGCTAGACTCACTCTCTTCCTGAGCACATTGTTGGGTATCACTCTGCACAAACATCAGAATCAGGCAGGAGGCGTATCACTGTACATTAGGAGTGATTCAGATGATTATATAGTTCCAGTGCAGAGGTGGACAAATGATAAGTTCATTACCTCACCCACTGGGCGTAAAAGTAAAAGCTCCAGTGTACGGCCCAGTCCAATGTGTTGGCTGTCTGGAAACTGACTAGGCTAAAACAATCATATTGAGCTGGTTAATGTGTTAAATGCATTAATACAGTCTAAGGAAAAGGAACGAGTACATGATCATGTAACACATCACGTTGTCGTTGGCCAACATTTCGGCAATAAGCTGCGGTGTTCTGTCCTCACATCTCACATAAAAGATCATTTTCGAGTCTGGCTAGCATTTGTATCTTCTCTTGACCATTTTAACTGTGAGGTGACTGCATATATTAAGCAGGAGAGTTATGTGATGCCTTTATGTTGGACTTATTTTGCAGTTTTGTTAGTGTTTCCACACTGTTCCTGATTATGAAGAGATTGTCTGTATTACATGCACGCTAATTAATCCACCCTAGTGGAATTCATTCTACTGAAAGCCAGATAACTCCTCGGCCAATGTGTGCAGAAAAGCAGGTGATGAGATTCTGAGTACTGTGTGCTATATTTACAGCATCAATGTGCATCACATCACCATGAAATACATGCAATAGTTTTATTATTATTATTATTTTTTATTCCTTACATGTACAAATAACCTGGGAGATATGTAGAACTTGATACAAAAAAACTTCAGTGGGTTAAGCTGTTGCCTTAGCAGAAGTTTATTAAGTTGCTGAGGAAAACTAACTTCCGGTTAGGAATGCTTGTTTGTTTTTGGATGTCAGTCAATTTATAGACACTATATAGGCCACCTGAGAAACTGGGGGGGTGGGGGGTGGGGGAATCATTCAAATGTCAAACCCTACCTAACCGTGAGAGACCTAATCTTGGAGAAGAAAAAGACTAATCTTACCCAATGCAAGTTTAAACATGACTACATACCAAAATGAAAACTTTTGTTTTGCGAAAGGGGGTTTTTCTCCCCTCCTTTTTCTGATTGCTGTCCTTTGAGCAGGTACGAATTTAAAACTATTTGCCCGGACACAAATTCTGCTCATCCGAGGCGCCCGGGCTACTGATTTGTCCACACCTATAGTGTAATTAGTATATTTAATCTATCTAAGTGTGGACTGTCTGCCATTTTATGAAGCTGTTTATATAGAAATAGTGATATTTAGCCAGAGGATGTATTTATATGCAAGAGTGCGAGTGACATGTTGTTTGAATGATGCAGCTACATTAGCCTCATAGCTGTGATGCAAAACCAAAGAAGAAAACCTCAGACACCATACAGTATCTCGATTAGTCATCTACATTTGGGGTGAGGGGAATATACAGTATGTGAGAATTTTATTTTTGTTTGTCCAAGCTCGCCTATAGGCCAACTATGTTTCTGTCTCACTAGTTGCTTTAAGTAAAAGCATCTGACTTATTTGTGAATACACTACATGTAGCTTAATATCAATACTATTGCACCTGATCTGCGCAAAAAAAAAAAAAAAAAAAAAAAAAAAAAAAATTATATTTTGAGGTAACAGTAAAAATAATTAAAAAGAATGCTACTTATATAGTGTAGGAGTTAACAATTCATTTAAAACTCATTAGAGTAATAAAGTTCATTAGGATAAGGGGAATGTATACACAATGTAGTACACAAACTCAGATCTGTCCCTGAAATAAAATATTCAAATGTGCTAAATTTCACATCATTACTGAAAGCACAAGAATGCTTGTTTCTTCCATATTATCTCATTCTCATCCATCTCCTCATGTGTGTATTTATTTATTTATTTATTTTTTACTGGAAGGCCGTGTTTATACCATGTGTAGTCTCAGTACCAGCACATAACTGTTCAGAGGTTATCAGACTTACGAGGTTGCTGCTTTATTTTTACAGTTGCTTAGCAACAGTCAGATTTCTGAGAACTGCTGAAGGGAAGGAATGAATATAAAAAGTCTTAAGAGATGTTCATCCTTCATTTAAATAAAAAAAAAATCAAGTCGTTGACTATAAGAAAATCATTTCTGTTAGTTATTTATCATAGTTGTGCATTTTGAACTATGGCACAATGTAAGATTTGAGAACAGATTGTAATTAATCCTGCACAAAGTGGAACTAGCTGAAGATGAAGGCATTGAGAGGTTTTAAAATGGTCACTGCATTGTTGTTTTCATTTGAGGACATACAGCACAGTGCCTTGCATAAGTATTCACCCCTTTGAACTTTTCCACATTTTGTAGTGTTACAACCTGGAAATGAAATGGAAATATTTGGGAGTTATACAATATTTCACAACATTACAGTTCGAGGAGGGTGAATACTTATACAAGGCACTGTATACAAATACATGGGTCATAAATAATTAAATATTATAAAATGGAATTATAGTGTCATTTTGTGTTGCAAACATTGACTGAATTATCTACATCTCTGAGCCACTGACCTGGAATACCACTTTCATTTACATTATGCATATTTTATTTCCACTTCTACTGAGGTTGTCAGTTTATTTATTCAGATTATTTACTGAGATTGAGATATTTATGGAAAACAAGATGAAACAGAACATTGTTAGAACACTTAATTTACTATCTTTATATTAGGTTTAGAATATTTCTACAATATTTCTACAATATTTTTAAATCTTACATATACCTACTAAATATAATGTGGTATACGATTTACAGCTAAATGTTTGCTGTTTTTTGGTGAACCATTATATCAATTAATACACACACACACACACACACTGTATATTTAGGGAATGTGACCTCTTGTCAAAATGTGAGAACCCATTAACCTGGGTTTTTGTCACAGTGGGACAAAGGACAAAGTTCTGGGGAGAAAAGGTATCAATAGGGGTTTAATTATAGAAAAGAATCCCAAACTTTGAACATTATGTGGAACACTATCCTTAAAAATGAGAAAGAACATTGCACAACTGCGCTTCTGCCTAGAAGAGGCTATTCTCCTAATGTCAGTCACCAGGTAAAGAGTGTATTAGTTAGAGAAGCAACCAAAAGGCCACGGGTAACTCTCAAGTCGACATGATGTAACCACCACCATGCTTCACCATGGAGATGGTGTTCTCAGTTTGATGAGCAGGCCAGAGAACCTTTTCCCATACAGTGAGGGAAAAAAGTATTTGATCCCCTGCTGATTTTATACGTTTGCCCACTGACAAAGAAATGATCAGTCTATAATTTTAATGGTAGGTGTATTTTAACAGTGAGAGACAACAAAAAAATCCAGAAAAACGCATTTCAAAAAAGTTATAAATTGATTTGCATTTTAATGAGGGAAATAAGTATTTGACCCTTTGACTTAGTACTTAGTGGCAAAACCCTTGTTGGCAATCACAGAGGTCAGACATTTCTTGTAGTTGGCCACCAGGTTTGCACACATCTCAGGAGGGATTTTGTCCCACTCCTCTTTGCAGATCCTCTCCAAGTCATTAAGGTCTCGAGGCTGACGTTTGGCAACTCGAACCTTCAGCTCCCTCCACAGATTTTCTATGGGATTAAGGTCTGGTACTTAATCCCATAGAAAGTACTGATTACTCTCTGCATGTGACAACAATATGTCATATTCTTCACATGTCTGTATGGGGTATGGTGGCTAGATGGAAACCCTTTCTCACTGAAAACAACCAACTAAATCACCCCAACCCATGTGGCAAAATGTGTTATGGTCTGATGAGACCAATTCAAAAAGGTATAATAATTCCATATTTCCAAAAGTTATGTTTGGTGCAGAAAAAAGCACATCACGAAAAGATCACCATGCCCACGGTGAAGCATGGCAGTGGCAGCATCATGCTTTAGGGGTGCTTTTCTTCAGCCAGAACTGGGGCTTTTATCAAGGTGGAGGGAATCATGAATAGCTACAAATATCAGCCGATTTTAGTGCAAAACCTTCAGGTGTCTGCTAGTAAGCTGAACATGAAAAGGAATGTTTCAGCACAACAATGACCCAAAGCATACACCTAAATCAACAAAGGAATGGCTTAACCAAAAGAAGATCAATGTTTTTGAACGACCTAGCCAGAGCCCAGACCTGAATCCAACTGAAAGTCTGTGGGGTGATTTGACATGATTTATCTTAGTGTCATTGTTTTACTTTCCAAAAATTTTTATTTTAACAGGGCTGTGTAGACTTTTTACATCCGTTTTAAATCAGAAGTACACTGCTGTGAAAAAGTATTACCTGATTTCTTATGTTTTTGTGTATATCTCATACTAAATTGTTTCAGAAATTAAAACAAAATCTTGGATAAAACAAAGGCAACCTGAGTAAACACAAAATACAGTTTTTAAATTATAATGTTATATATTGTACCAAGAAATGTATCCAATAACAACTGGGTCTGTGGGATACTGTATGTCAGAGCCATATCACCCTGCAGTTCTCGCCTGGTTTCCCACTGAAGCTGAGCAGGCTGAGCGCTGAGCACTGAGCCTGGCCAGTACCTGGATGGGAGACCTCCTGGGGAAAACTAAGGTTGCTGCTGGAAGTGGTATTAGGGAGGTGCTCTCCCTGTGGTCTATGTGGGTCCTAATGCCCCAGTATGGTGATGAGGATGCTATACTGTAAAAACAGCACTGTCTTTCGGAAGACACGTTAAACCGAGGTCCTGACTCTCTGTGGTCATTAAAAATCCCAGGACACATCTTGTAAAGAGTAGGGGTATAACCCTGGTGAAATCCCCCCATTGGCCCTTATCTATCATGGCCCCCTAATAATCTCTGTCCCTGAATTGGCTATATAACTCTATTCTCCTCTCCACAATAGGTGGTGTGTGGTGGGTGTTCTGGTGTACTATGAGGAGTGGCTTTTTTCTTGCAACCCTCCCATACAAGCCACATTTGTGGAGAATTTGTGATATTGTTGTCACTCGCACACAATGACCACTCTTTGTCATAAATTCCTGCAACTGCTTCAGAGTTGCTGTAGGCCTCTTGGTAGCCTCTCTGACCAGTTTCCTCCTGGCTCTTTCATCCAGTTTGGAGCGACGTCCTGATCCAGGGAGGGTCTGTGTTGTACCAAATACCTTCCACTTCTTAATAATAGACTTCACTGTGCTTCTAGGCATTGATAAAGCCTTTGAATTTTTTTGGTATGCATCTCCTGACTTGTGCCTGTCCACAACTTTATCCCAGAGATCTTTTGACAGTGCCTTGCCACCCATAGTTGAGTGTTTGCTTCAGTTGCACTACCAAGGACTGAAATGCTCCAGGAAAGCTCTTTTCATGCTGAACTAATCAAAATGACCACGGCTGATCACAGTTGAAAGTCAAATGGCTTTGTGTGCCATAGAGAAGGTGATTAGCTACATCCTTTTCCAACTCAGTGATTCTGTTTTTTAATTAAAAAAAAAATAATATTCTGACATGTTGGTGTTCTATCTTTCACTTGGATGTTATAAGTTGCACTGAGTAAATACAGCTGGATAAAACAAAAACTGTGTCCGTCTTCATTTCAGGCTGAAAAGCAACAAAATGTGATTATTTTAAATGGGGGTGATCCTATACCCACTGTAAGCATTACACGTTATAGGTGTCATCTAGAGTAAAACATTTCTAGAGTAACAACTTGACCTAGTTGTATAAAGAAGACAACTTTCTCTAAACAGACTTTTTGTTGATGATTTAAATTAGTCTGTGAGGCACAGCATGAGATTGTATAAAAGATCTCATGAAATTCTAATCCATTCAAATTGGAGCTAGTGCAACTGAACAAATTACGGCACTCACTGGTGATGAAAGATTAAAGATAGGTCATTATAGTTCATACAGTGTGGCTGAAGCAATTATGTCAATTTTCTTACTCTATACAGTGCAGAAGGTCAATTATATCTTCCTGCTTAATCGAAAGAAATTCTCAGACATACCGACTATGCTTTTTGTAATTATATATCTGAAGTACTTTGTACTTTCATATATGTTGGTGCTTCATTTAAAACAACTATGAATGTGTAAAATCACTGATTGGCTGCTCTGAAAAACGTTCCTGAAAAGTAAGTATACTATAACTGACTGCCATACATGTGTAACTGTAATAAGAAAACATGTTGAATGGAAATAATAAGCATGAATTGGACAGTCATTCATGGTGGTTGGTGCCAGATGGGGTGGTTTGAGTATTTCAGAAACGGCAGAGCTCTTGGGATTTTCACGCACAACAGAAAGAAATGCCTTGTTGATGAGAGAAGTAAGGGGAGAATGGCCAGACTGGTTAGAGCTGAAAGGAAAACTGTGGTAACTCAGATAACCACTCTTTACAAACATGGTGAACAGAAAAGCATTTCAGAATGCACAACAGAACTGCCACTCACCCCCCAACACACACACACACACACACACACACACACACACATTTTGATGTTTGATAAACATCAGAACATCATTAAAATAACTGCATGAATGTACTGATGTTCCTAATAAAGTGGTGAGTGTATATGTTAATCTACAACAATTGCTTAAGCACACAACAGTTCCTGATAGGTATAAAATGTAATAAAAGCTAGCAGTATGAATAGAAGACATAAGAGTTGTGAAAAGACAGCAGAAATTAGAAACGGTCACTCTCAACCGAACCATCAAGTAATGTGTAGTGTTTGTAAATAACCAGCAGGGGGAGACACTTTATCTGATTTAATACGAAACTGAATCGCATCCACAGGTAGACTTCCCAACCGCGCCTCTGCTGGTCAATCCAGGGCTTGAACCTAAAATGGCCATCTATTGGACATAGAGTGTGCTACGCAGGCTACAGAAGCTGTTATTTCATACCCTACGTAGGCCCCCTATATAGGGAGTATGGAGGAATTTGGGATTCAGCCCAGGTTGTCTCCCGTAATCCAGAAGGAGGCTTGGCAACAAGTACTCTTGAGTTTCATTGAGCTGCTAACCAACGACCTCTTTTTCATTTGCAGCGATTATTTTTATTCATTTTTGTGTAAAGTTCACTGGATACATGTTTACGAAAAATGAATACATTTATCTATGTGGATAATAATAGGTATTTTACCTTCTTGTTGATTAGAAATAACGCGAAATAGCCCGGCGTTAGCTTGGAAACCTCCAACCAGCTGTATTCATACTTTGGTGTAGTTTTGTTTGTAGATTTTATTTAACGGTTAAATACCGACAGGTCGCTTTATAGCGTTTTATAAATTCAGTATAAATCAATACTGCTGCTTTATAATCAGGTTTAGTTACATTAAATGGGTTAAAGTTTTGCGTTACTTTATTTTATTTAATCTACGTTTCCGAGCTAACAGGCTAGCTGCATCCTTGCTAGCGACTAAAAAACGAGGTATTAAAAAAAAAAAAGTTTATTGTAGGGCGATGTTTTTCTTTAAATTGTGTCAGGGCCGAAAGAAGAAGAGTTACTGAAACACAGGTTGGAAATGCGGGCTGTTTTTAAAGCACTACATCTTCGGGAGAATTAAAAAAAATAGAAAGAAAGAGTGAGGGGGGAAAAGAGAAAAGCCGCTGCGCTCCAGCGAGAAGCCTTCAGCATCAACACGCTCCACTTACGGCGACAAACTCAACATGTCGGCGTTTAAACGTCTCTTTTCTGGAGAGTTTTCGGAGTTTTAGCAGCTGGTGGTAGAGCTGTAATCTGGAAAAGTTTTAAAGGACGTTCGTCCCTCAGGTTTTTTATTTTTTTATTTTTAAACCAGGGTTAAATTTAGCCAATTAAGTCCGCTGTATTTAAGGACACGCGGAAGCGGAGTGTGTGAGAAATGGACGCTGTGGATCATCCTGTGGGTTTGGAGTCGGGATCCAGTGTGCGGGATCACAGAGTGCTCTCAGACCCGGACAGGACTGTAGCTCAGAATGGACGTGGTGCTGATGGACACTGTGCTGAAGCCTGGAGATTAGTGTGTGTGTCTCTGTATGGAGGAGCTCCGTGGGGTTTCACTCTGAGAGGAGGACGAGAACACCGAGAACCGCTCACTATCACCAAGGTAAAGCACCATGCTGTCTGTCTGTCTGTCTGTTACTCATCTCACTTCCCTTACAGTATTAGCTACACATTTCTTTCTTTCTTTCTTTCTTTCGGAATATCACCCATCTCACTTCTATTACAGTATTAGCTACATGTCTTCTTTCTTTCTGTTTTTCTTTCTATCTTATGGAATATCACTCATCTAACTTCTAATACAGTATTAGCTGTCTTTCTTTCTATCTATCTTTTTCTTTCTTTCCTTCTTTCTTTCTTTCAGAATATCACCCATCTCACTTATAGTATTAGCTGTCTTTCTTTCTATCTTCTTTTTCTTTCTTATGGAATATCACCTTCTCACTTCTATTACAGTATTAGCTAGATGTTTCTTTCTTTCTTTCTTTCTTTCTTTTTTCTTTTTTTCGGAATATCACCCATCTCACTTCTATTGCAGTATTAGCTACATGTTCTTTCTTTCTTTCTATCTTTCTTTTTCTTTCTTATGGAATATCAGTCATTTCACTTCTATTACATCATTAGCTGTCTTTCTGTCTCTGTCTTTCTGTCTCTGTCTTTCTGTCTGTCTTTCTGTCTCTGTCTTTCTGTCTCTGTCTTTCTGTCTGACACTCATTTCACCTTACAGTATCAGCCACATGTCTGTCTGCCTAAATTGTGACATCTCTCATCTCCCTGCCTTTACACCTGTTGATGCCATGATGTACCAGATACTTTATACCCCTGTCTCTCAACCTGTCTGTCATAAACAGAAATTGTTCTTACTTTACACTTCATGTTACAGCTGTGTCTTTATACTTTGTTAGCCACATTTCTCTCAACCTGTCTGTCTGTCTATATCAATATAACCAGAAATTGTCCTTGCTTCACACATTTTGTTAAACCTGTGACTTCATACATTGTTTACCTCTTTATTTGTGAGATTATTTACAAATAATAATAATAATAATAATAATAATAATAATAATAATCTCAGATGAGAAATGATGGTAGCTCATTTCCATCTGCAGTCCCTGATATCAAGATAAACAGAACTGTTTTTACTTATTTGACACGTTCTGTTAGAGCTGTGACTTCATACTTCAAAATCATCACATCATCGATAGAGTCGATGTAAATATCAAAACACTTGTCAATTTTTCTAACAAAAATATTACAACTATTAAGTAAATGCTGCTGAGAATTGTACTGAGCATTTTTTTTTTTTTTTTTCCCCCCCAAGCCAGATTACTTTCTGCTAATTGGTCTCACAACCACAATGAGCTCCAGAAAATTTGCATCCTCACTGGATGTGTTTTACACTGTTTGGTACATTAGAAGAAAGGACACCGAACTGCCCACAAATTGTCAGCTTTAAATATCTGTTGTGGCCCAAGTTGAAGAGTGGTTTAAAATGCTGAGCCAAGCGTTGAAGTTAAAAACAGTCTTTTACAGTTTTTAGGGCCAAAACGTGTTGACAAACCAGCACCAGTCAAGGCTGACCGATGATCATATCCATTTGCTTCACATCTTCTGTGGTGTACTCGAACATACTGTAAAGACAACTGACTATTGATATGTACATGTGTTCTTTGCCTGTAGGAAAGAAAATAACTCGGCATAGCGGGAGGTGCCTGTAGTGTGAATTCACGATTAAATGTAAAGTAACGAAATCTGGAAGACCTGGTCCTGAATTGCTTGCTGCTGTTGCTGAAATTACAGCTCCGTGGCGAGCACATGCATAGCAAATGAACAGTCAACTGTCGTTTGCTAGCGTGAACGCCGGGTGATTCAGCAGCCTTAGCTGGCACTGATGTATACTAAACTGGCACGTTTAGTGTCAGTGGAGCAAAGCGTGCCGCAGAAACTACGGCTAACCGGTCAGCAACTGACAATCAACAGGCTACTTAACATGTCATCTTGTTTGCTCACACTGGCTACTCGATGCATACGCTGTTACAGTGCCCGCCACTAATATTGGCACCCTTGCTAAATATGAGCAAAGAAGGCTGTGAAAAATTGTCTTTATTGCTTAAGCTTTTGATCTTTTCTTCAAAATATTCACAAAAATACTCTGCTCTCATGGATATCAAACAATTGCAAACAAAACACAGGTTTATCCAAAAAAAAATCTTTGTTAAATATAGGTGTGCAACAATTATTGGCACCCTTTTAGTCAATACTTTGTGCTACCTCCCTTTGCCAGGATAACAGCTCTGAGTCTTCTCCTATAATACCTGATGAGGTTGGAGAATACATGGCAAGGGATCTGAGACCATTCCTCCATAAAGAATCTCTCCAGATCCTTCAAATTTTGAGGTCCACGCTGGTGGACTCTCCTCTTCAGTTCACCCCACAGGTTTTCTATAGGTTTCAAATTAGGGGACTGGGATGGCCATAGCAGGACCTTGATTTTGTGGTCAGTAAACCACATTTGTGTTGATTTTGATGTACATTTTGGATCATTGTCCTGCTGGAAGATCCAACCATGGCCTATTTTAAGCTTTCTGGCAGAGGCAGTCAGGTTTTCGTTCAATATCTGTTGATATTTGATTGAGTCCATGATGCCGTGTATCCTAACAAAATGTCCCGCTCCTCTGGCAGAAAAACAGCCCAAAAAATTAAAGAGCCATCACCATATTTAGCCATGGGCATGAGGTACTTTTCCATATGGCTACCTCTCTTTGTGCGCCAAAACCACCTCTGGTGTTTATTTCCAAAAAGCTCTATTTTGGTTTCATCTGACTATAGAACTCGATCCAATTTGAAGTTCCAGTAGTGTCTGGCAAACTGAAGACACTTGAGTTTGTTTTTGGATGAGAGTAGAGGCTTTTTTCTTGAAACCCTTCCAAACAACTTGTGGTGATATAGGTGACTTCAGATTGTAGTTTTGGAGACTTTCTGACTCCAAGACGCAACTAACTTCTGCAATTCTCCAGCTGTGAGCCTTGGAGATTTTTTGGCCATTTGAACCATCCTCTTCACAGTGTGTTGAGACAATATAGACACACGTCCATTTCCATGTTGATTCATAACATTTCCAGTTGACTGGAACTTCTTAATTATTGCCCTGATGGTGGAAATGGGCATTTTCAATGCTTGTGCTATTTTCTTATAGCCACTTCCAATTTTGTGAAGCTCAGCAACCTTTTGCTGCGCATCACTGCTATATTCTTTGGTCTTACCCATTGTTATGAATGACTAAGGGAATTTGGCCTCTTTTGGCCTATTTATATCCCTGTGAAACAGGAAGCCATGGTTGAACAATTTCCTGTTCCTAGTCATGCATGTGTATTAAAATTTTTTTAAAATATCAATGGGAATATACTTCAAATATATTTTTCTCATGTGAATTCATGAGGTGCCAATAATTGCACACGTATATAACAAAGATTGTAACAGTAAAGACAATTTTTCACAGCCTTCTTTGCTCATATTTAGCAAGGGTGCCAATATTAGTGGACGGCACTGTATGTTGGAGTCTGTTTAGGATTTCACCAGAAATGCCACTGAAAATACTACATTATGTAAGCATGAACCAGGCTTACGGAAAATATAATAATGGTCAAAAACTGAGCACTGATCAGCCATAACATTAAAACCACTGACAGGTGAAGTGAATAACATTGATTATCAGTGGCACCTGTCAAGGGGTGGGATATATTAGGCAGCAAGAGAACAGTCGGTTCTAGAAGTTGATGTGTTGGAAGCAGGAAAAATGGGCAAGAGTAAAGGTCTGAGCAACTTTGACAAGGGCCAAATTGTGATCGCTAGACGACTGGGTCAAAGCATCTCCAAAATGGCAGGTCTTGTCGGGTGTTCCCAGTATGCAGTGGTTAGTACCTACCAAAAGTGGTCCAAGGAACGACAACCGGTGAACTGTCGACGTTGTCGTAGGCGCCCAAGGCTCACTGATTTGCATGGGGAGCGAAAGCTAGCCCGTCTGGTCCAATCCTACAGAAGAGCTACTGTAGCACAAATTGCTGAAAAAGTTCATGCTGGCTGTGAGAGAAAGGCATCAGAACACAGTGCATTGCAGCTTCCTGCGTAGCTGCAGACCTGTCAGAGTGCCCATGGTGACCCCTGTCCACTGCCAAAAGTGCCTACAATGGCCATGTGAGCATCAGAACTGGACCATGGAGCAATGGAAGATGGTGGCAGTCTGATGAATCACGTTTTCTTTTACATCATGTGGATGGCCAGGTGTGTGTGTGTGTGTGTGTGTGTGTGTGTGTGTGTGTGTGTGTGTGTGTGTGTGTGTGTGTGTGTGTGTGTGTGTGTGTGTGTGTGTGTGTGTGTTGCTTACCTGGGGAAGAGATGGCACCAGGATGCGCTATTGGAAGAAGGCAAGCCAGCAGAGGTTGCTTATTTAAAAATTCCAGGTGCTAACTAGTGATGAGCATGAACAGGCAACTAGTCAAATATTCGTTATATAACTATCTGATTTATTATTAAAATTCTATTCTATCATATATTATATTAACATTTAAACTTGAAATGTAAATATTGGGTGACGTGCATCCTTTCAGAAGATGTCTTGTTTCTCACGAAACTTGAGGCTTGTTTTTACAAATTATTTGTCTTCAAGCTCCTATCTTTTTAATATGAAAGTAGTGTCATTTTAAGCCGAAGTTATTTCAAGTATATTTTGTTCATGGTACGTTGGTTAACTACGGTGCTTTTTAGTTTTTTGCACTAGGAAACCTCTTCTCGGGACTTTCTAGTTTCAGAGCATATTTAAAATAAGTGAAATGAAGCTGTTTCTCTAGTCAGGGAACTGTAGTACTGTGTGTTAAACCATTTTCCTTTGTTGTGTTCTCAGAGAAATGTTCGTATTTAATAATTGATATGTTTGGAATAGGAACTTTTCTAGGTGTAAACGGCATGATCATTTGAAGTACTGAGTGAGTACTAAGAATGAGTATCGGTTCAGGAAAATAGCTTAAACTCATCATTCAAAGCACCAAAACAGTTTGCTGTAGGGTAATAACACATCCAGAAGACATACTGTTGCTGCTGTAGTAAACCTTATTTGTCCTCCTCAATATGTAAATATGAACATGAGAATATGAGCAGTTGTTCAGGCCCTAAATAACAATATTCCTGCAAGGGCACATTCCTAAACAAATTATTAATGCTTTAATTTTGTCTAAATGAAAGATAATGAAACGGTATGATAGTCCTTGTTCATTTTTAACAATTAATGTAAAAATGTTTGAATGTAGCACCGCAGTTTTGCTGGTGAACTCGATATCAGCAAATATTAGAAAACCAAAATATCATGCAAATATTGTGTATCATAACAATATCAGGTATTGCAATATGATATTTCCTCCATGTCATTCCTCTATCTGACTGCAAGCATATAAAAGCCTTGGCACACACATTTGTCATTGAAATAAAGGTATTGTTTCAGTGATTTTGTATAGAAAATAAGTGTGGAGATCATTTTGAAGGCATTTTTTCAAGCTGATTTATAAGTGCTGTGTTGTCGGAACAGATAGATTAACTAAAGTTGTCTATGTATCACAAGGTAGTAGTTACAAATACTCTTACTGGCCAAAAGCTAAGGGTTACTGTTCAACTCACTGACTGCTGTCTTGTTGTCTATTGACTATGAGCACACTTCTGATGAATGGGAAGTGCTGACCGTTTTATATCTGTGGCTTTCTTAGACAGTTTTTGGAGCTTCATTCCTGACCTCATGCAGAGGTGGACAAATGATACATTTCAACGGTTTAACGATACATTTTTAGAAGTGTTTTCAATTGATTAAAACATGCAACGTTCTAAAAGTGAAACTTAATAATGGCTAAGTGTTTGGTGCATTGGTGTGTAGGGTTGTCAGGCCATGCAAAATACATTTCAAAAGCTGAGCAAAAACACCTGAAACTAGCCCAAAGAATTTATGCATGGTAAAAGGAGGCCATGTTTTTCTTCTTTTTCTAAGCCTTTGTGTTGGAAACAACTTGGTGTGAACACATGTCTGATTTGTTGTTTCAAAACTAGCTCTTTTGTTTTTTTTTTGTCATAATAAAAGCACAACTCTGCAACCCTGCTGCCATGATTCAAGGGAATGTGGGCTTGATTAAGTTTGTGTTTCTTCACCTCATGTCATAAGTAGTGTTTTATGAGAAATAGCCTACTTTATCGGTTCAGTGTATCGCTCAATATGTGATTACAGAATCGAGAGCCTCTTATTAGACAATACGGTACTATATGCTGAATCGTTACAGCCCTAATACATTTTTTTTAGCTCACACAGCAGGCAAGCAAGTGAAAGCTCCAGTGTGCTGCCCAGTCCCATGTTTTGATTGGTCAGAAACTTAAGTGACAAGGCTAAAAAATGGTTACTAATGGAACGTAACAACATATGGTAAGCTAGCTAGCTAAGTACATTAATACGCAGACTAAAGGAAATGAACAAGTGTGTATAATTATTTCCCTCTTCGAACAAAGTTTCTAATGTATCAGGTTGTGTTTGCGCCATTGACAAGGTCAGGAAAAATCCTAGCCAGAGTTTTGACCATGAGATTTGGTGTTCTCGTATCGCACTTAAAAGATATTATTCAAGTCTGGATAGTGTCTTCATTTTCTCTAGATGTATTTAAGTGTGAGGTGACTGCGTGTAGTACATTCACATTATTGAGATAACATGCTCCACAGTGGTGCAAAGTAAGTTTAAAAATACATACCAAATTAAAACATTTTGTTTTTGCAAAAGGAGTAGTTGTATTTCTTTTTCTGGTTGTTAAACCTGCTTGTCCATTAGGAATGTATAAATAAAGTCCTAATATCCCAAACCCACAATCTGCTCGTCCTGGGTGTCTGGGCTACTGATTTGTCCACCCCTGTACCTTGGAATTGATCATTCGATTTGGAGAAATATTTTGGTCAGGATATCCATTCTCATAAATGTATAAAGGACTGATTATCTGGACACACGTTAAACCCACTCTGTCATTCATTTATATGATCTATTGGGAGTTAGAGAGGAAGTGTAGACTAGACGGTGTGTGGAAAAGGGGCCCAGAGTGTTCTGCATCTATTCACATGGCCTGAAATGGAAACTTTGCATTTTCAGCCTCGAAACACATTCTTTGGCAACTCATTTAGAACAGAGGTCGAAACTCCTGTGTTTTGACTGGTTAATTATCAACTCAGAAAGACCTTGCTGGTAGATTTTGGGGTGTATTATATATTCAGTGTGGAATGACGTACATGCTTTTGACTGTGTACTCTTTAGCTCAAACTTCTTCCAAAGTCCAGCTGTTTAAGCAGTGCGCATGGTCTCCAGCAGCAATTTCACCACATCTCGGATGCACTGCCTCGACTTTCCCTGTGAACTCGCTGTACTTTTGAAAGCCACGTGACCCGCAGAAGTAGAATTCCTGCCATTGCTAAGGTTCTTAATGAGATCAGAAGTTTAGGCTGGATCCTTTTTCTTGGAGACTTTCTGAATGGTTGGCGCCGCTAGAAGATGCTTTTGAGTATGCAAGGTTGAATGGATGTTCTATTCACTTCCTGAGAGTCTTACTCGGTAGGGAACGTTGGCATTTTTCCATACCTCCTGGAGCCCTGGTCACACCTCAGCAGGTGGTGAGATCAGTTAATATTATACTCTTATATCAGCATGTTGTTGTTATTGACAGTTCTGCTTTTTATGGAAATCACTCACTGGATCTGGTAACATTCAGATTTTTAACTTAAAGGTTTAAGTGTAATGTTTATTACAGTTCAAAAGATTCTCACCTGTTTATTGTAGTCTTGAAATTATTTCACTTCAACTGTGTAAGCTGTTTACTTCAACTGTGTAAGATTTCTTTGCTTTAGAGTTATGAATGAAATGGACAATTACATTTTTAAAAATTAATTTGTCATTTTCTTGTAACATGGCCGAAATGTTTTACGAGAAAGAGACACCATGGCTACTTGAAATGCCCTCAAACTTGTGTGTGTATATATATGTATATATATGTGTATATATATGTGTATATATATGTATGTATATATATGTATATGTATGTGTGTGTGTATATATACACACTACCTTTGTCAATATAATAATATTTACTCAGTTATGATGGCAGTATGTAGCTGTAGCTTTAGGTGCAAGGTGTTTTGTTTCCCAAAATGTGTCATTGATTTCTGGCAGTGCAGATACCATATCCTACGTTATCTGTTGCATTTCACAAGGCCAGTGTCATAGTTACACTGATATCTTGAGTGTATCCATGGACATCTCACATTTACTTTTATCTTCTCACTGGCCTTTCTTAACAGCCAGGTGCACACAATACTGCTCTGTATTAGGAGTTGCACAAGTACAAATGTTTACTGGTTTAGTCAACCAGTAATTCAAAAAAGTAGTCGACTAGTTATCTTTTTATAGTTAAAGAAAACATTTTTCAGGACGTTGTGTGGGGTTTTCTTTTTGTTTTTTGCCCCCCCCCCCCCCCCCCCCCCCATTTATCTATCTATCTATCTATTTATTTATTTATTTTTTAGGCTGGCTTATTTTTCTAGCAAAGAACGCATCAAATGCACTTCCATTAATTAGACAGGCAACAAATTTAATTTCCAGCTTCGATGCTTAGGCTGCACTATCAACAATTGATGCAGTCAATATGCAAAATAATAAATCTTTTTTTATTATATTATTAGCTGGAAATTAAATTTACACTATTTAAGAACATACCAATTCTTAAAATGGTTATAGCTTATTGATGCCTCATTATCATCCAAAAATAAGAGTCTGGATCACCTTCTTTGAGCAGGCATGCCGCTGATCTGACGCTAGACTAGCTGAGTGGGATTGGATAATGATGGTGCAACCCGTGGCTTTGAAAGTCTTCTTTTGTACAGCGCTGGTCACAACAGAATTCACTGTGCTACAGTGCAAGGATTTTATTTAGCTTTAAAGGACAACATACACATAGGGACCTT
The DNA here is from genome assembly GCA_023630585.1 of Cranoglanis bouderius. Taxonomy (NCBI): domain Eukaryota; kingdom Metazoa; phylum Chordata; class Actinopteri; order Siluriformes; family Cranoglanididae; genus Cranoglanis; species Cranoglanis bouderius. The sequence goes on from CM042537.1 coordinate 28,857,529, forward strand.
ATGTAAAATGTTTGATCATTACAGACCATCAAACTGAAACCACTCACATACAGATGCATTAAAAGTGATTTTCTGTATTAAATACACCACCAACAAATTAATGTTGGCTGTTGTGATTATTGAACAACTTTTTATATGTATTTAAATATGAGGCTCTTGTATTCGTCCTGACAAGTAAACTTTTAGCAGAAAGAAATCACTATGCATTGTCAAAGTAGTGTGCATTTGTTGTACATTGGAGCTGTGGTGCCCTATGTAAGGACTATAACATGACGGGACGTGCCGTTCTAGACAGTTATTGACAGTTGGATGGTGTTATACTGTTCAACAGGAAGTTCATTGTTTTCGATAACAGCACGTCTCGATTACAGTTTTTATATCGATTAAGGCAGAAGGCGGCATACTTTTAACTTGTTGTTACATTTAACGTTGTGGAACGTCAACGAGACAAGTGAGTTCCTGTTACCGCTTGCATTATTATACCTACGAACAGCCCTCCCCAGTCTCTCTCTTCTCGCTCTTGACAACTTGCCATGCTGAAAAACGTACCTTTTGACTGTTAGAAAGTGTGAACGCTGGAGAAATGCTAAATAAACATCTCCTCACAGAAAACTTCAGCATATCACACATTTTTAAAAATCTGCATATATATGGATCATCCGCCATACAAGTTCCTGTGCAAGCTCTTGGTATAGAAACAATAACAGTTATCAGAATAAGTGCATTTTTATATACTTTATAATCCTATTGTCTGAGCCACGATGTTATAAAAAATCAACACCTTTCTGACCAATAATATTTGGGCATTCAGCGGTGCTGGTATAGATATAACGAACTGTCCAGGAATATAATTTGTCCAGTAAGAATTTGGACAATGCTACGAAATATCTGCACCCTGAATGTATATATTTACAGGGTAAATAGGGAATGGATTCAGATATGCAGTGGGTTTGTTGAGAATGTGATAAGGTTCTTAGTAATGTTTGCAGAATGCACTGTCAGTTTTGTAATAGTCATATCTAATTGTATTGTGTTGGTATTGTGTCTTTGAACTAGAACTCAGTGTCTGTACAGTGATATCACCAGAACGAGTTTCTTGAGTTACTTTAGAGTTTGGCTAATCAGTTGTTTATCAACTGAGAAGAAGTCTGAGCAAATGCTCCAGTATTGACTAAAGCCAATATATATTTCTGTTGTTTCCTTATCTTACTTTGGGGGATGAACACACATTTCTGCTGTGACTTTTCGCCTGATTTCTCTGAGGGGTCATCAAGGCTCCTTGAGTAAACTGGCAGTGCCAGGAACATGCTTGGAATGTCCGCGCTTTGCAGTATTCTCCAAATGTACTGAATTATACCTGACAGCCCAAAGCCTGTTGGAAAAGCACAATCTAGCATCTGGGATAAATTTAGTTTGGATTAGAGAGAACCGGACAACTTTATAGGCTAACCTTCACTTGGAATTTAGCCATAAAATTTTTAAATGAAGGCTGTGTTCACACTGTGGTGCACTTCATTCCCCCCAGGAACTTACTGAGATCTTCATAACCTCTGAAGGACCCTCCTGTTTTTTAGGACGTTAAGGCATTAAGGTTCCCATTATTTCGGAAAGTATGCATTTTGTTTTAAGCCAGTAACAATGTGAAAGTTGTTCTCTTTCATACCCGTTAGTATTAAAGAGGTGGATAAATGGTATTAGTGACAAGCTCACATTTCTCTATGTCCTGGTTCTTTACTTTGTATACACCTAACCATTCATTGCTAGATTACTGTGAAAAAGACTTAGCTTTCACTGAGAGGCTTTGTTTATTAACTCAATTTAGTTGTTCACAGTTTCACTAATTAACGGAAATAAATGTACCAGAATATCCAACTGCCAGGGAGCTGGCTTTATTTAAATGGAAAGTGTTTAGAGTTAAAACGAGAGAAAACTGGAACTAATTAAAATTCCCCACATTCTTTTCATACCTTTGGTTTTGCCAAAGGTCTTCATTGTGTTTATTTTAAAATCCCTCCTTTCAATGATCCCGAGTAATCCTGTTTTACACTGTTTACATGCTGGATGGATACTTTCACAGACCCCATCTGCCTTTAAGTTCAATGTGAATATACACCAACCAGTCATAACATTAAAACCACCTGCCTGATATTTGTAGGTCCCCCTCGTTCCACCAAAACAGCTCTGACCCATTGAGGCACGGACTCCGCAAGACCTCTGAAGGTGTGCTGTGGTATCTGGCACCAAGATGTAAGCAGCAGATCCTTTAAGTCCTCTAAGTTGCGAGGTGGGGCCTTCATGGATCAGATTTTTTTGTCCAGCACATCTAACAGATGCTCGATCGGATTGAGATCTGGGGAATTTGGAGGCCAAGTCAACACCTTGAACTTTTTGTCATGTTCCTGAAACCATTCCTGAACAATTTTTGCAGTGTGGCTGAAAGAGCCCACTGCCATTAGGGAATGTCATTGCCATGAAGTGTTGTACTTGGTCTGCTACAATGTTTAGTCACTAGTCACAGTCGCATCCACAGGACCAACGCTTTCCCAGCAGAACATTGCCCAGAGCATCACATTGCATAAATCAATATAATATTTCTCAAATATTGGCAACATTTGTTAAATTTTCCACTGTCCATTTCGGTCAGCCTGTGCCCATTGAATCCTCAGATTCCTGTTCCTATTGTAGCTCATCTGCTTCAAGGTTTGGTCTGCTGTGTTGTAAAGAGTGGTTATTTGAGTGAACACACAAATCTAGTGTTTAGTCTCTACCTGACTGCTAAGCTCTGGGAAGAATGATGTTTGGACAAAAAATGCAAAAGTTCAAAGATAGTGTTGCCGTTTTTAAGGTGCTGAAAGACACCACTTGTATGGTATCAGTGGAAATATGTAAAGCGTGTGGGCCGTTGTCTCAGGTGTTATCATTTAAAAAAAAAAGTTTTGACCTATCCTGTTGTCATTGTTTCAAGTCTTCCCACAGGCAGCGAGAGTATTTCCTTGTTAAATTGTCAGTACTTCATTTTCATAGTCGAGCAGGTTATAGTGATTCCTACAAGATATGGGACCTCAGTGCATTTTTAAAATGACCTCTGTGATGGAGTTCTAATACATAGAATTTTTTAATTTTATGTTTTATCTGCACTTTTTTTTCTTTTTTAAATTGGCTTCAGACTCGTTGTTCTAGATTTACCATCAGGCATCTTAGATGCACTGTTAATAAAGGCATGTTTCTTGTCCTGCACACATGTGGTTAGTGGTTGGTATTGTTAGCTCCAACCGTCCTAAAGAATTTATGTCAAGGAAACAGGACATGGCGTGGTATTGTACTAGTATACATACACAAGACAAAAGCATTGTGGTGTGTCTGTGTGTGTATTTGAAGCTGTGGGATAAATTGTGAGCTGTGTGTGGGAGCGCTGCGGGACCGAGGGAAGCTGTCGGCTCAGCAATGCACACAGGGCAACAGTCAGCACAACACACACATTCCACAAATCCACATCCTTTCCCCTCTCCTCAACGAGCCCCAGAATGCACATTCAGCGAGGTGGAAAGGAGCTGTAAACTAAGCATATACCTGTAGTTGTACAATATCGCACAGTATTACCAATGTACAAATGTCCAATTAGCTTAGAAGTTTGTTCTTGGATTTATAGTTATAAATGTAGTTAAGTAAGGAGGTATGAGTGCTTGGTTTTACGTTTTCCTGATCCAGTCCACTGACGTTGAAACTACACAAATCGTACATGTGAACAGAGCACAGCTTGTCTTAAAGTACACCCCTATCAGATCTGTGACATTTCACAAAGCTGGACAACAAAGAGGCTCAATTACTAAGAGAATGTCAGTCTCTGAATCAGTATCAGGTTTTGCTCAGTATTTAGAGCCATTATATTATCAAAAATTGATAAGGAAGCATCCCTGGTTTTTAATATAGTTTTAATTTCTACCTTGCTCAGCCCCTCTGTTTAAACTTTTACAGTGTTTTAGGATCTTATTTTGAGAAAATATTAGAATGTCATTGACTTAGAATTGTATTCATTGTATGTTTCTTTATCACTGTATGTCATTGTATTTGATCTGTGTAACAGGGATGCACTTTCTGCATACTTTTATCATAATGTGCATGAGGTAATGAAAGGAAAAAGGGTGTGGTGTAATCAAGTGTTATTTTCCACTACAATTAAACTTCCCTCCTGTCTGTGGCAGCGCACGTGTTTGTGTTTGACTGACTCAATCTAATTAAATAATGAACAGAAATATTAAACACACTTCAAAACCGTTACTATGTCATTTTGTTAGAGTAATAGTTAAGTAATTAAAAGTTATAACTGCCACATAATTTAAAAGACTGCAGGATGGATGAAAATTTGCATGTAGGGAGGAAAACCCCCCAGAAATGAATGTTTCACAGGAGTGCAGCACTCGGTGTGCATGAAGCATCACTGCTAGTGTAAACTGGGATTAACTTGCAAACCTGTGGTACCCATTTTTGTTAGATTTGTAATGGTGTTGCACTGAACATAAATGGACGTTAGCATCATCTAATTCTCTCCTACCCACATAAGAGAAGAAACTGTCTACTCTTGAGACTTCTGCTGCTTTGTTTGGCTGCAAAACTAATCAAGAAAATTGATAAATACTTGGCAAATAATGTAATTATTGATTAATTGGACTTTGTTCTGAAGCACTCCGGCACCCTACGTCACTTTATTAGTACGTTTTTAGATCTGTAGATCTGTGCTTTGTTCCAAAACGGGGACTTAAATTGTTAGTGTTGTTGTATTTTGTCCTTGGCTCAGTTCGCTTTCACAAGGCAACATTTCAAAGTGTACCGAAATGTGTTTATGCAAGTCACATGTGAGTAAGCTGTCCTCTCATCGGTCAGAGTGCGCCTGTTTATGTTCCAGGGTTCCATAGCAGTCCTCCATCCTGATGGATAGACAGCAGCTCCGCCAGCTTATTGTGGCTTTCTTTTTAGCTGTAGTTATCATAATTTATCTAATATATATGTTCCCCAAAGCCCACCTCATTGAGATGCTCGCTAAACACTTTGTAAACCTCTGTGTTTTTATGCGTTTTTGAGAGTTGTCCAGACTGAATTCCAATGAGGCATTTTACCTCGTCTTTGGTCCAAGTTAAACCATGATTTATGTTGTGAGCCATTAACAAAAAAATCTTTTTACGTAACGCAGTTCTCATTAAGCATTGCTATACAGGTTGGTTCATCGGTCTGTTGGATCGGATTACTTTCTCACTACTAGCAAACAGCACCGGAGTTCATTTACAATGATTGTTTTGTTTTGGCGCGGATCAGAGAACGATTGCCATGTTTCCCAAAAATTTATTTCGGTCCTTTCATAATAAATAAAAAGTATGCATAATAACCGAAAAAGGTGTAGACTGAAGCCTTTGCTTATTATGCCTACCCTTTATACATATTTATCAAATGAGCGTCACTTTTTTATTTTTTTTTATTTTTTTTTTTTTACTGGATTTGATTAAATACAAGATAAACAAAACATAAGACATTTTTCAAAATGTACATACATCATTACAAAGGTAGAAATTTCAGATATTAATACAATAGTTTAAGTACATGCAGAAATTATTCATATTAAGTTATATAATTATCACCCTGTTTTTAAACATTTTCTTGTATTTACCAAGTGAAATAAACAATTTTAATTCCTTATCACAATTATTCCATAGGTTTACCCCTTTGACAGATATACATCTATTTTTTGTATTAGTTCTTGCCCTTATTTTTTTTTAAAAAACATATGCATTCCTCTTAGTTTATACTGACTTTTCTCTTTTTTCGAACAGCCTCTGGATACAATTCGCAAAGTAAATTATTATATACTTTATACATTGTCTGTGCAGTATAAAAATCAACTAAATCAACAAATTTTAAAGCGTGTAATTTATTAAACAATTTATTTGTTGGCTCATAATAGTCAGTGTGTTTTTATAATCCTTATTGCTCTTTTTTTTTTTTTTTTTTTTTTTTTGTAACGTGTATATATTGTTTTTATATGTACAGTGGGGGGGGAAAAAAGTATTTGATCCCCTGCTGATTTTGCCCACTGACAAAGAAATGATCAGTCTATAATTTTAGTGGTAGGTGTATTTTAACAGTGAGAGACAGAATAACAACAAAAAAATCCAGAAAAACGCATTTCAAAAAAGTTATAAATTGATTTGCATTTTAATGAGGGAAATAAGTATTTGACCCCTTCGACTTAGTACTTGGTGGCAAAACCCTTGTTGGCAATCACAGAGGTCAGACGTTTCTTGTAGTTGGCCACCAGGTTTGCACACATCTCAGGAGAGATTTTGTCCCACTCCTCTTTGCAGATCCTCTCCAAGTCATTAAGGTCATTTTCAATGCCCTGGCTGAGAGAAGGAGGTTCTCACCCAAGATTTGACGGTACATGGCCCCGTCCATCGTCCCTTTGATGCGGTGCAGTTGTCCTGTCCCCTTAGCAGAAAAACACCCCCAAAGCATAATGTTCCCACCTCCATGTTTGACAGTGGGGATGGGGTCATAGGCAGCATTCCTCCTCCTCCAAACACGGCGAGTTGAGTTGATGCCAAAGAGATCTGACCACACCTGACCACAACACTTTCACCCAGTTCTCCTCTGAATCATTCAGGCAAACTTCAGACGGGCCTGTACATGTGCTTTCTTGAGCAGGGGGACCTTGCGGGCGCTGCAGGATTTCAGTCCTTCACGGCATAGTGTTACCAATTGTTTTCTTGGTGACTATGGTCCCAGCTGCCTTGACATCATTAACAAGATCCTCCCGTGTAGTTCTGGGCTGATTCCTCACCGTTCTCATGATCATTGAAACTCCACGAGGTGAGATCTTGCATGGAGCCCCAGACTGAGGGAGACTGACAGTTTCTTCCATTTGCGAATAATCGCACCAACTGTTGTCACCTTCTCACCAAGCTGCTTGGCGATGGTCTTGTAGCCCATTCCAACTTTGTATAGGTCTACAATCTTGTCCCTGACATCCTTGGACAGCTCTTTGGTCTTGGCCATGGTGGAGAGTTTGGAATCTGATTGATTTGATTGCTTCTGTGGACAGGTGTCTTTTTACAGGTAACAAACTGAGATTAGGAGCACTCCCTTTAAGAGAGTGCTCCTAATCTCAGCTCGTTACCTGTGTAAAAGACACCTGGGAGCCAGAAATCTTGCTGACTGATAGGGGGTCAAATGCTTATTTCCCACATTAAAATGCAAATCAATTTATAACTTTTTTTGAAATGCGTTTTTCTGGATTTGATTTCTGGATCTTTTTTTTTTTTTTTTTTGTTGTTGTTATTTTGTCTCTCACTGTTAGAATACACCTACCATTAAAATTATAGACTGATCATTTCTTTGTCAGTGGGCAAACGTACAAAATCAGCAAGGGCTCAAATACTTTTTTTTTTTTAATTTATCTAACACACCAACTAATTTATTCATAAATGTATCAATACATGTTCCTGGTGTTCTATACACACAACTAATAATTATATTTTTAGGACTTTCAATGTCGATTTCTATGGTTAAGCATTTTAAAATATTTTCTATAGTCATTGTTCATATATTTCTACACGATTTGATCCAAGGGAGAAAACGCAGCAAGTTCCGAAACAAACGCTCCAAACAAGCCAGGTGTTAAAAATGCCCTTAGACTCCAAAAGCATTTGGAAGTGGAAATGGCGAAGCACCTTGCAATAGAGAAACAGTGCAACCTTCTTTATAGAAGTATGGAAACTCTTTACATTGCACACCACAGTTGGCCTCATGCCATAACTTCTGCTTTCATATTTCGATTTGTAACCATTCAGTTCTGATCAATGTGAGAAACGTGGGAAGTGCGATGTCCCTGGTTGAACCATGCTTATTAACCACGTGTATTCTCTTGACTGCTTTTACCTCATCTGGGATTTTAGCTATATTGCACATTTATGGTCTCATTTATCAAACAATCAGAAAACATTATCTCGTGCTACTTTGGCCAAAAAGTCAGGCAGTTGGGTTAAAAATGAACATGAATGAGTAAGTAGTCTAAGAGATGAACATTAACTTTCTTAGCATACAAATTATATTTTAATATCGTGTGTCAAGTCATCAAGTCTCCATCATACTTTCGTTTCACAACAACGTCGATCACGAAAAGAGTCGATACACTGATTCCAGTCATTGAAAACTGAATCAGATTCATAACTTTTTGGATTCGATTCCACACACTGAAAATGATTCACCTCATGCGCACACAACAGGCAAAATGAATTTAGCATCGGAGTGTTTGAGTCAGCGAGACAGCCAGCGGATATTTATTTTGAATTTGTGTGGTAGGAACTGGACAGAGCAGGTCTTGAAATGCAGATGAGACATAGTTGCAGAAAAAAGTGAGGAACCAGTAAAAAAAAAAAGAAAATAATACAAAATAATACAGTCAGTTAGTTTGAGTGTCTCATTTGGTTGACATGGAGAAACAGAAAGATAAAGATTACATTTCTTGTACTGTTACAGATTATCTGATAAATGTCAGTAATGTTGTATTGCACTTGGTATCCAGTTATCGAATGAATCCGTGCTAAGGGTTCTGGAGTAGTGCTGATGGAAATGCTGCAAAGAAATATTTGCTAAATAACTTTTTTTGGCATTTAATATCTTAAAAAAAAAATCCAACTAATCAAGTGCTCAAAAATGTTTTGAATAGTAATTATCAAAATGATTGATTTGTGCAGCCAAACAATTTAGTGCAATAGTAGAATAGTATAATGCTGATAGAGGATTTCATCTGTAATATAATTCATATATATAATGAATGAAATACCAGGCACAGTGTGGTGCATAACTTTGTCACTGTGGATTGTACCATGTGTCTCACTTCCTCACACTCCACTGTGCATCGTGCTGTCGGGCGATAACTCGACTGCGCTGGCTGTGCATAGCTAACTCTGTTTTTCTATTGTTCTTTGTCATTTATCCTCTCAGTATGGTACGGTATGCCAGAGGGAGGCATTCACTGGAGTGTCTGCTTTAGATTAGCTTTTGAGGTTATTTTAAGTCTTTGCTTGTTCAGGCATTTTGAAGCGTTTCCCTTGTTTTATGTTCTCTGAATGAACACTGGGTTTACAGAATCCTGCACATTCTGAAATAATAAACAAAACAAAAAAAAGATGAAGCGTGCATTGTACACGGGCAAGAAGTAAAACATTGTCCATTCTTAACAAGCACAGTTTTTTTTTTTTTTGTTTTTTTTTTTGTTTTTTTTTTTTTGGGGGGGGGTTTGGTGGTTTAGGATGTTATGATGTTCAGGAATCTCCTGGAGGTTTCGAGCCGAATAGCTTTTGACTCTTGCAGCTTCAAAAAATACTTCAGTCAGTTCGGCAAAAAAATAAATGAATGCAAGCTTCTGAGTACCACAAGCACAATCGATCACCTAAGACATGCTTGGTGTCTGAAGGTTTTTTAGTTTGATGTTAATGTTGCTAACAGTTTTGAGGATTTGGAGCAGTTTTGTTGAATTGTGTTTTTGCATTGGTACTTTTGAGCTTGTTGGGTTCCCCCCCCCCCCCCCCCCCCAACAATACAGACAGTGTTGGGGTTTAAAAACTTGAAAATGTAGGGGGGGCTTAACGATTAGCACACTTGCCTCGCACCTCTGGGGTTGGAGGTTCGATTCCCGCCTCCGCCCTGTGTGTGTGGTGTTTGCATGTTCTCTCCGTGCTTCGAGAGTTTCTCTGGTTTCCTCCACCAGTCCAGAGACATGCGTTGTAGGCTGACTGACATTTCCAAGTTGTCCGGTGTGTGTGTGTGTGTGTGTGTGTGTGATTTTGCCCTGCGATGAGTCATCCGTCCAGAGTGTCCTCCGCCTTGTGCCCCGAGTTCCCTGGGATAGGCTCCAGGCTCCCTGCGACCCTGTGTAGGATAAGCGGTACAGAAAATGGATGGATGAAAATGTAGTAAAATACACACACTGGTACACACACTAGTTGTAATGCTATCCACAGTACTGTAATGGATTTTGGCAGAATTCAGTCATGTAGTATATAGAGGTGTTCTATGTCAAAAAGTATTTTCTAATCCCGTTGTTGGTGGGGGGGGAAGCCAAGTGCCATTCTTTCTTGTAATGCGTTTCATAAAGAATGAAGCCTGTGAGCTTTAGGGTGACCTCATTAGTTTGGCAAATTGTAAAGCACCTTCAGTATGCTGACGTAATTGTACCTTATGATGTTACACAAAAGGAATGCAGCCTGCTTTCCTTATCTTTAAAACTGTTCAATGATGTCTGCAAACTAATCCCGAGTGAACGTTAAAGCTACCTGAGAAGCTCAGGGTGTTGTGCCATTATGAAGTTTGGCATTTGCATGGACACAGTATTCGGTGTACCGAAGGGTTAATGTTTAGTCTAATGTAACAGCCTTGTCTTGACCTCGGATAGCACAAGCGCGCCCATTTTAGCTTATTACACATCGTTTCAGGAATTCACTCTGACCAAAAGCCTTCACCTTCCCCATGGACTCGTCCAAATCCACCTTTTATGAGAGAATAAGTAAAAGGCATATGATTAACCTGTGCTAACAGGCTCTGCTGGAGCCTGACCCCCGCTGTGCTCATTTAGTAAGCAGAACATGCCATTCCAGTTTAGTCATTCAGACCGCAACTCCTCTAACAATAACTTACGACAGAGCCATCGCTTGGAGCTGGAAAGGAATCTTCTTTCATTTCAGATAGAATATAATCTATAACACATTTTTACATAAGCACTATGTCCGGATAAGCATGTTTTGTTATTGGAACTCTTGCTCAGCTGTAGGTCTTTTTTTTTCCCCCCAGCGAAGGACAGAGAGACAGGATGTTCAGTGCGCAATGGCGAATTATGAATCCCCTCATGTTAATCCTTATACCTTGAGCACATGGCATGAATCAAAATCCTGCGATCACTCGCTCTTTTCTTTTTATATCTAATTTGTAAAAAATTCTTAAATGGCTAATTAAATAAATACATGGAAGCTGACTAATATTGCAGGTATGCAACTCGGGTCATCTTATGTACAATACCCTAAGAAGTACTTCGGAGTATCCTGTTTGTTTTTTGTAAAATGATGCACGCTGTTTTTATATCCTACATTTGCAGATGTCTGATGTTAAACTAGTCAAGTATGTAGAAACCAGGATGAGAGATTTTTTGCAATGTAATTTTTTTTTTTTAAACTAACTGTGCATATGTTTCATAAATAAAACTGTCAAATAAGGATGTGATGTTAAAAATCACAATTTAAAAAAATGTGAGTAGTATAGTAAGTGCAGCAGAACTGTTGTAAATAATAATAAAATGTTATTTTTAATAAAAAAAAAAATTATAATACATTCATTTTTGTTTTTATAAAAATAAATAATTAGTTCTCATTTTACAATTTTGAAGACCAAGTACAACATTTGAGCACCACATCAGCTACTTACATTCAGTTTGTAATTATAACATTTATATATATTTTTGAATTTAATAAAAAGTCTTAAACGTACTTGGCAATCCAATAATCGTTGAGAAATGCCTCCACACTCAATTTAGCACATTTATGTTTTGATGTGAATCTTCTCTGGTGTTAAGGGCAGTAAGGGCTCAACGGTTAAAGCTCCGGGTTACTGATCAGTACTTTGGGGGTTCAAGCTCCAGCACTGACAAGCTACCGCTGTTGGGTCCTTGAACAAGGCCCATATCCCTCTCTGCTCCAGGGGTGCTGAATCATGGCTGACCCTGTGCTTTGACCCCAACTTCCTAACAAGCTGGGATATGTGAAGAAAAGAATTTCACTGTGTTGTAATGTATATGTGACAAATAAACAGCCACAATCAATACGAAACCCATCACCCCCAAGTACTTCTTGTAACTAAACATGTATTTGTCACTTCTACTTGCGTGTTAAATTGCATATAAAATATTCCACAGCTATCACACAATAACAGTGATCGGAGCTTTATGATAAATAAATTTTAAAAAAAAAACCCTCAAACTTGACATTTAGCTTATTTTATTTCTAATCTTTCATTTATTTAGCAGGTGTGTTTATCAAGAGGGACTTACATGTGAGGAATAATCCAGTCCAAGCCTAGAGCACAAACCTACAGGGATCTGGTCCAGCTCTAAGCATCAATTATTGCATGTGTTATCCAGTATAGATATTATAATATGACGGGTGCCAATAATTCTGGAGGGCATAAGATTTACATTCATGGCATGTATACGCCCTGTCCTGGAAAAACTCTCTTGTATGGTGTTTGTCCGTGTTTCTAAGCTGCTCGTCATTCAGACACATATATTTACCATTTAAACCCGCTCATTGTGTATACATATCAGAGTGTACTGTATATTCCTTGCATTTTTGTGTTTTAATAAGAGAATTTTACAGAATTCTCTCCTTGCGTTTCAGGTTGAAGAAGGCAGCAAGGCGGCGGCCGTGAGGCTCCAGGCAGGAGACGAGCTCGTAAACATCAACGAGGTTCCCCTGAGCGGCTACAGACAGGAGGCCATCTGCTTAGTCAAGGGCTCCCACAAGACTCTTACTCTGGTGGTGAAAAGGTAATCTAGGTGTGCGTGTACACACACACATACACACACACACACACACACACACACACACACGCACGCACAGACAGAGATGTATGCAAAGCCTCACACACCTGTTTCCTGTGCGTCGACAGCTCCCATCTCCATGGCTACGTTTTATATGCTACCATAGTGATGAATTGTGGTGGTGCAGGCGGTGATGATATGCAGACTGCCTCTTTGTGCTGAGTTCAGTGTGTTTGTCATGTGCATTATAAGAGCAAGAGGCAGTATCTGTGCCACATAGCACACCGTTATTATTCCTTCCTTCACAGCTAAGATTACGTCACGTTAGAGCAAAGCTCAAAATCCTGAGTTCAGTAGCAAGAACTGATTTTATTTAACCATTTGTAAATACAGAGATGAATGTGGTATTTTCATCAGTTGATGCTTACTGTTTTAAGAACATGCTATTTAAGTAATAGTAAAACACGATGGGGCATGCTGTTATAGGAAAATAATCAACGACAGGGCGGTGAGGTGCTATTATAACTCCAAAACTGATTACTTTACTGTAGCAAAATGTCCTGAAGTGTTGTTTTCTCACTTATACCTCAATAATTTGCCATCAGTTATGAACGACACTTCATACTTTTTATTCATTCATAGTTGCATTTAATATTGTGGAACGTCTGGGAGACGGTTCTTCACTCGCTACTTCCATAAATGTTAAATAAATGTCCCCTTACAGAAAATTTCTCCATATCACTGATTGTGTATTAGAACGAGTGTGTTAATGTAAACTTGTAATTTGAGTTACAGCCAGCATTACTGACAGAGCTGCGGTTATGGAAAATGAATCTACACATTCTGACGTATCAGATTTAAGAATTCAGTCGTGCCATGGTGTAAAATTACTAAAGAAATCTTTGAAATTAAAATTTTGATTATCCTGCTCGCACACTATTTGCTTTATTTAAACTGTTGCCTCTCTATGGGCCTCTATTACATTCATACATAATTTTGGACTTATCTTAAAGTGTAATCTTGTTTTTTTTTTAAATTTGAAAGGTTCTCGGTAATGGATTTGGACTTTTGGACTCGACGTTATCAATGACTGAGCTTTATCATACTGTGGAAATAGTGTGCAAACGTTAAGGTGTTGGTAGAGAAGTCTCTGACTGATTCATTATAAGCCGTACTGCTCAGTTCTGATTTTTTTTATTTTTTATTTTTTTTAATTTGGACCCAGTTGTTTCACCTATGTTTGTCAATAACCCATATATTTACATTTACTACATTTGGCAGACGGTTCTACAAAGTGCTTTACACTGTTCACCCATTCACTCACATACACACACACACACACACACACACTCGCACAAACGACAGCAGAGCTGCCATGCAAGACGCTAGCCTGCAATCAGTAGCTCAGTGTCTTGCCCAAGGACACTTTGGAATGTGGGCCGGGGATTGAACCGCCAACCCTGCGATTATTGGACAACCCACTCTACCACCTGAGCCACAACCGGCCCGAAAACACTTCTGTTGGGTGTTCTAATTTAATACAACAATGTTCATTACAAATTATATTATTTATAACAACCTGAGTGGAAAGTAGAACCTTTTGAAATATTTACATGAATTTCAGAGTTTATTAGTATTTGGTATATCCCTCTTTTCCTTCAATGACAGTGTGCACTCGAGCTGGCATCGACTCCACAAGTTTGTGCAAAAGCTTATGATCCATTTTAGATCAAATCCATCGGAGTGTGGTCTGAACACAAGCTTCAACAGAAGAGATCAGACATGAGGAAAATCTGACCCCATGTACAAAGCAGTTAACGTGGTCAATATCACAAATGTGCTCACATTTAAATAGGGACCTAGAAATAGTGCAAAATTTAGAATATTAAATATTCAAGATATTGAACACTACTTTCTTTGTGTAAAATATTTCTAAATTCTAAGACCTGTTATTTCGGAAAAATTAAAATAAAATCTCAGACTTTTGGACCCCACTGTATGTATACATTAGATACGTATTCAACTTTGTAGCACATAATTGTTCCAATATAATGTTTTTTTTTCTTCTTCTCACAACTCAATATCCGTTTTAGATTCACGTCCAATATTATGCAGTTCATTTTACGTTTAACTGTTTTGATTTTAATACTCAACCTAACACAATGTGTATTTGCAAAAAGTGTGTTAGCTCAAACTCGAGCTGAGTAATTTTCCTGCATAAAGACATAAATACATAAATACATAAATGCATAAATACTGAACCTGATGGTTAACTGCTGAGATAAATCATCTTTGAGCAACATGCTGTAACAACCTTAGTCACACACCTGGTTCAGTCAAACCAGTCTGTCAATCGGATTATTATATGGAATATAAGTTATATGGAATTGGCCACCCTTTATCAAGAATAATAGTTTCCCTTCTCAGTCATTAACATGGCCACTAATTATGCCTGATTAGCTCTGTGTAAGCAAACTATTCTACCAGTTAGTGTTAGCTAATCAAATCAGCACCTTTCAATAAACACATTCTTCAGGGACATATAAAATAATTTATGTAGTCATATACTTTACTAAGTTGGTATGCTCCATTTCTGAACTAATAAATCAGTGCCATGATTCGCATGAGTCACAGAGAACTCATTGTTTCAAACTAGCCTGTTTTTCATGCTTCTCTGCTAGCACATTTTTCTCATTATGTACTGAAATGAATATGCTTGTGAAACACACAGGCAGTGTGTTGGTGGCTAGTAATGATTATACTCCTGTTCATTAAAGGAACTTGTACCACAGCGCTGTTAAATCCTTAAATCTGATTGGTCAGAAGGTTGAATAATTTTCTATAACAGCAGCTCAGACAGTAGTGCCGGCTGTAATTCATATTACGGTTTTATATTAATGCATTTGTTCTGATGTTATACACTCTGTAGTAAGTAACAGCTCAATCACAGGGACTTGTATCGCAGATGTGCCATGTAATCTAAGGCTAATAATAAACATATTTTTTTTAAAATGTGTTATTTAATTTAAAACAACCGACATTTGTTGATATGGTGAAGTTTCTGTAAGGAAATGTTTATTTAACATTTTATAGAAGGGGTCTCCAGTGTCAGCGCTTTGTGACAGTAAGTTTTCCGCTACTGGAAGGTCTTCAGGACAGAGGACAAGCTGGATTATTATTTTTTTCTGTCTCATTAACTTGAAGAGTGCTGTATATTACAGGTTCTAACTTAATAATGGGCATTCCACAACATTTAATGTAACTATAAACAGATAAATTGCATGACGTATCATTTAATAAAAAAATATATATATCCTTGGCAAGTTGTTGTGGTATAAGAGAAATAAAACACTCCGGGATTTGCTGTTGGTTAGTACTAGTAATTCTGCTTCAGGTAGAGACACATCACACCACCCCAACACAGGATTATTTACCTATCACAGCACACCCCCCAAGCAAAGCATATGTTGTGGAAGAACAAGGAAGTAGGAAAAGGGTTAGGTGAGTTCCCTTAAACTTGATTTTTTTTTTCTTTTTTTTTTTTCCCTGAATCACAAGATTCTTGTTCAACGTCCGTTATGAGTTCTGGCTTTTATTGTCCTGTGACCACTAAACAGTAATGTTTCTCAGACATTGAGCAATTGCCATTCATTTCCAGTCAGTATGTGTATCGTTAAGGCCTGGAAAGGCCAGTTTGGCCAGATTCATTGAGTTTCCAGTAGGCACTCAGGTGTATAACAAGGAAGTCTAAAGAGTGAAACTGTGTTTGAAGACCTCAGTTAAAAATCATATTGCATTACGGGGTCGGACAAATTATTAAAAGAAATTGACTAGGCTAACAAATAGTTGACAACGTAATAAAGTTTGCTAGTTAAGTGCATTAGTATTAACGCATTCCTGCATAGAGGAACTTGCCTACATCACTGTCATTATCATTTTCTGAGAAAGCTTCTGAGGTAGCACATCATGTTTGTGCTGTCAACAAAAAGCCAGCAGGTTTCTGGTGGCCACTAGCCTACTTGAACAAAACTATAAATATAAACTAACAGCCTGGACACAAACGTCTTGTCCCAGCCTTCTGATTTGTCCACCCCTGCATCGGTGAACGTTAGGTTTTTAATAAATCCGGATTGTAGGATTTTTCTAGTTGTTATTGTGTTTTTTGCAGCACTTCCTGCTGCTGTAGCAGATTTGCATTCTCACTGGAAGGAATTTCCTTGGCATTGGTTACAAACTGGGAAGGGTGTGTATCAGACCTTATTTCATGCAAATGGGGTGAAGCTGTACATTTTATGACGTATCTGTGTTTGTTAACCTGTTGAGAAACTGGGATCTGTAAAGGTTGTCTAGACTTCTGACCGTCTAATCCCTAATCCTTTTTATGCTGGTATTTTGAATGTATATCTGTGCAGGTGCTCAGTGTGCACAGGGACTGGCTTATCTCTGTCTAATGAGGAAATAGGGCTGTTAGAGGGCTGTCAGAACTTGCTCCCATCTGAGGGCGTTGTCTGTGTTTTGCATACACTGACCTCATTTGAAACTGTGAAGTCATACAGGAACAAATTGCCAGGCTTGTTCACGTCAAAGCTCTGGCGGTGTGATGTGTAGGTGAAAAGCCATTTGTTTAGCAAGAGCCTTCATTTTTCTTAACTGAGGTAATATGACAAATTTGTCTTGAACTGTTTACTCGGCTATTAGCTTTGTGTGGGATCCAGTTTTCAAAACGCACCTGTGCAGTGCTGCGTTGGGATTAAAATGGAATTTGGAGGCAGTTTATTTTTGCATTTTTCTCACACCTTGTCTTACAGACTGTCTGGTTTGCAGCTTGAAGTGTGTGAAGGATTAGAGGCCATTACATTAAATGGAAAAGACTACAATGCTGCTTCTGTATTCTATAAGGAAGAACACAAAATGATTAAGTAAAAGTAACTGATGCATGATAGCCATCACTTGGCTGCGCTTCTGTTACCACACCACAATAGAAGTCTCCATTCCAGTCGAGTGAGTGCACCGCGCACTGACCCGCTGAAACAAAAGTGGCCTGCGGATCGCTCCATTGTTGCTCCGGGCAACCGTAGTGCCCAGTAGACTTTGTTTGTCTGGTCATCTGAGGCTCTCAAGAGCTTGTGAGGACCCAGTTAGCTGCTAGGCTGCTGTCAGCATTACCTCACGTGATGGCACAGTGCCCAGCTACTGTTCTCAGCATCACTCAGTACAGGTTGTACAGGTTGGGTTGTTCAATCATCATCATCATCATCCCTTTATTTACACACTGGGACTGATTAATTGTACTGCCAAGTCACACAGTGAAAGATTAGAAGTATTTTGTCAGATGTTGATGGTGATCAGATGCAGTCAAAAATGCTTAAAAGATTTTATTTTATTTTTGTACCCGTCTCTTATTGTTAGGGACACCAATATGATAGTACAGTGGTGTTTGAAAGTTTGCGAAACTGTTTGTCTTATTTCTGCATAAATCTGACCTAAAACATCATCAGATTTTCATCAGAAGTCCTAAAAGTAGACAAAGAGACCCCAATTAAACAAATGAGACAAAAATATTATACTTGGTCATTTATTTATTGAGGAAAATGATCCAATATTACACATCTGTGAGTGCCAAAAGTATGTGAACCTCTAGGATAAGCAGTTATTTTGAAGGTGAAATTAGTCGCCGCTGGCTTGCTCATTGGGGATAAATTCATAAATTTAAAATCTATGTCCTGAATTTATATACTTCTGTAAAGCTGCTTTGGGACAATGTCCATTGTTAAAAGCGCTATACAAATAAACTGAACTTGAACTTGAACTAGTCAGGCGTTGTCATTCCATTGATTGAAAATCAGGTGCGAGTGAGCGCCCCGTTTTATTTAAAGAACAGGGATCTATCAAAGTCTGATCTTCACAGCACATGTTTGTGAAAGTGTATCATGGCACGAACAAAGGTTCTGAGGACCTCAGAAAAAGAGTTGTTGATTCTCATCAGGCTGGAAAAGGTTACAAAACCACCTCTAAAGTGTTTGGACTCCACCGTCAGACAGACTGTGTACAAATGGAGGAAATTCAAGACCATTGTTACCCTCCACAGGAGTGGTTGTCCAACAGAGATCACTCTAAGGGCAACACATGTAATAGTCTGCGAGGTCACAGAGTAACCCAGGATAACTTCTAAGCAACTAAAGACCTCGCTCACACTGGTTAATGTTCATGAGTCCACCATCAGGAGAACATTGAACACCAATGGTGTGCATGGCAGGGTTGCAAGGAGAAAGTCACTGCTCTCCAAAAAGAACATTGCTTGCTGTCTGCAGTTTGCTAAAAAAAAAAATCACGTGGACAAGCTAGAAGGCTATTGGAAATGTTTTGTGGACGGATGAGACCAAAAGAAAAAAAATGTATTTAAATGAGAAGTGTTATGTCTGGAGAAAGGAAATCACTGCATTCCAGCATAAGAACCTTATCCCATCTGTGAGACATGCTGGTGGTAGTATCGTGGTTTGGGCCTGTTTTGCTGCATCTGGGCCTGGATGGCTTGCTATCATTGATTGAACAATGAATTCTGAATTATACCAGCAAATTCTAAAGGAAAATGTCAAGACATCTGTCCATGAACTGAATCTCAAGAGAAAGTAGGTCACACAGCAAGACAACGACCCTAAGCACACAAGTCGTTCTACCAAGGAATGGTTAAAGAAGAATGAAGTTAATGTTTTGGAATGACCAAGTCAATGTCCTGACCTTAATACAGTAGAAATGTTGTGGAAGGACCTGAAGCAAGCAGTTCATGTGAGGAAACCCACCAACATCCCAGAGTTGAAATTGTTCTGTACTGAGGAATGGGCTAAAATTCCTCCAAGCCGATGTGCAGGACTGATCAACAGTTATCAGAAATGTTTAGTTGCAGTTATTGCTGCACAAGGGGGTCACACCAGGTACTCAAAGCAAAGGTTCACCTACTTTTTGCCACTCACCGATATGTAATATTTGATCATTTTTCCTCAATATATAAATGACCAAGTATAATATTTTGTCTCATTTGTTTAACTGGGTTCTCTTTATCTACTTTTTGTACTTGTGTAAAAATCTGATGTTTTCGGGCATATTTATGCAGAAATATAGAAAATTCTAAAACTTTCAAGCACCACTGTATGTGGTGGAGCAAAATTGTTTGAGATGTACTTGTTTTAATTTTATAAATCATCAATTCTGAGACAATTAATGAAATATTTTAATGACTCGACCTTTGCTAGTCTTTTGTTTGTCCAAATAATTTTTAGAATGTACACTATTTGGCCAAAAGTTGGTGGCCACTTCTTGAACATCCCATTCCAGATGTAGTCCCCCTTTGCTGTTATAATAACCTCCACTCTTCTGGGAAGGCGTTCCACTAGCTCCGTTTTGGAGCGTGGCTGTGGGGATTTATGCTCATTCAGCCACAGGAGCATTAGTGAGTCCGGTGAGGAGGTGTGGGGTGCAGTCTACATTCATCTCAAATTCAGACTGGAAGTGTACAATGGGGTTGAGGTCAGGGCTCTATGCAGGCCACTCGAGTTCTTCCACTCCAGCCTTGGCAAACCATGTCTTCATGGCTTGACCCCTTAATTCCAGTAAAGGTGTCTTAATGCTACATCATACAAAGACATTCTAGACATTTCTGTTCTTCCAGCTTTGTGGCAACAGTTTGGGGAAGAAACGTATATGGGTGGGAATTTCAAAACATGCGTTTGGCCATATTCTGTATTTGTGCGACCCCCATGCGTGGGTCCTCCTTTACAGTGGCGTCAGACGTGGATTGTGTGCTTTTGGCTGTACATACTCCCTCTACCTATCTGCCACCATCGGTACCACTGACTCAAACACACAACAAAAGCACAGAGAATCTTGTCATGTAGGATAACCTCCTCATTAAAGTCAACATGCATGGGTGAAAGGAGTGATCAGAAATCCTCCACAGTTTAAAAAAAAAAAAAAGACTCTCTCTAAACTCTTCACAGTTCTCCATATTTAGCTAGCTCACTAAGCTGCTGTCAGTTTTGTTTACATTCGACAGAGGTGTGACGTATCTCGAACGCTGTTGGCTGCGGTGTGAATCAGGCAAGCACCGTCAACAGGAAGTATCAGCATACAGGATCAAATCAGACCTCTGAAGCTGTTTCATGGGGACATTAAGCACAAGACTATAAATGTTATCAGAGATAATCTTTGATGTGTTCAATGTACAATACAGCAAAAATCTTCCCATACTTCCTTATAAAACAGTGCTTTTATGTTTAAGATGTCCACTGATTTGTCAGAGCACTGGTTAACTGCTGAAAAGGAATAGATCATTCCTAATTCCTAGAGAGATAGTTATTACTGCCATCTGTTGGTTATAAGAGAATATGTCCATGTAAGCGCAAGTAGAATGAAAATAAGCTGAATAAGTGGACAACTTGTACATTTAGTATACTGTATTTAAGATTTAATATAGTAGTATACAGGACAGAACAAGCACCTAGGTTGATGGAAGAGTTCCATGCTACATGCTGCATCACAATTTAAGCACCAACACATAACATGTTACTTATGCTTTATTTGGTTTAGACTGTTGATTATTTTTGTTGTGACAAGATCTAAAAGGTACAAAGGGGAGCCTGAGTACTGATTGCCTTCACTTTGTGGTAACACTTGCTTTTGGTTGATCAGATAGCATTTGACCACATAAAAAAAAAAACAGGTCGGAATGTGGTGGGATCATTCAGTTCACCTCCGCCGGTCGTCTGGCTGGCAGTCTGATCGGATTTCAGGCATGTAAATGCCGTCTGCACCACCGTGCGCTTGCATTAGACAACAGGGATAAAGCACCTGCCCACGGGATCCATCATTTTATTCCAGAAAAACATAGCAAACATTGTCGACAAAGGAAAAGTAAATACAAACTGTACAATAAAATCATGTCTAGCAATTCCACTCTTTTGCCAACAGCTGACATACCAGGTATACACAAGTCACTCTGAGATCCAGATTATTCCACAGCACTGTTGAATTCTCAAGTCGGATTAGTCACACGGTGTCGATTTATGTCTTGTAACAGCGGCTCTGACAGTAGTTCCGGCTATAATTCCAATCACAGGTTTATATTAATGCATTCATTCTGATACATTTTAAATACGCTCTAATCCTTTCTGTAGTAATAGTTAGTTTGCAAGGGCTTTTATACATCCATATAATCTATGTATAATAATAAACTGTTCCAAATATATATTTTGTTATTTAACAGAGACGTATTATCGTTGATATGGTGAAGCTTTCTGTAAGGTGATGTTTATTTAACGTTTTATGGAAGGAGTCTCAGGTGTCAGCAAGAGTAAGTTTTCCACCATGGGAAAGTCTTCAGGACTTTGCACTGATTAAGTCTTATTAAGAGGAAAAGCGAGGCAGATGAGAGAACAACAATTTATAGCTGCTACAGTGCATAAAAGTCCCCGTGAAGCGGCTTGAAACGCGCATCGTTATTCGATGTGTCGACGTAATTTCCACTGAAACAGGAAGCCAGGGTGGGACATATCAGGTGTTTCCTCCTCCTTTTTAAATAGCCAATAGCATTTAGCTTACCTCACAGTGTGGGCTAAGCCTAAACGTCATTTAATAATTGTCACAAAAAATACTTACTCATGCTGGAGACGATGTCCCTACAGCGTGATGGGTAGGAACGGCCATCTCTGCCAATTTAAGGTAGCTCGCAAACCCCGCTGCAAACGTCCCAAAATTGGTGAAGGAATCATCAGAAAAATGCCTGTCACAAAGCCGTGAGCTGGCACAAATACCTCCTCCTTCAAAGAGAATGAATTCATGCCATGTCCTTCTTTACCAACTTACAGTTGGAAAACTGAATAAAACGCGCGCAGTCGAACAGCCAAAGACACGTTTGTGACCCAGGCTTACTGATATGATTTCTCTCGCTCAACAAAAGCAATTTCGGGAAGGTGATTTTTATCATGTTGGGGGCGGGACACTTCAGATTCTAGAGAACATTTGATTGAACAGAAAATCTGATGAGAAGCTGAAGTGCAGAATAATTTCATCAAAATTGTTGATCCGTATTGGTGGTAGAGAGAAACTGTACATTTTTAATGCATATATCCTCTAAATGCGAATTGTGTCATTGTTTTGGAGCACACTAGCTTATATATAACCTTAAAGCTAAGTCGTACTAAAAGCCAGAAAACTTTGTCCCCTCCAAAATCAAAATAATTTCGATTTAATACAAAATGGTTTGTGACCTGCTGTTATTGGAAAACTTCAGGGTTGTAATGCCCCACTGCTTCGTATCGGGCTGCATCACACCACCCCAGCACGGCAGCACATAGTCGTGTTTTATTCCTTAATTATATGAACCTGTTACTGTTACTGGATGTTATTATAACCAGTAACAGAGCGCGTGTAAATGTAATGTGTTACTTATTTATCCGTCACCTATACACCAATTGTTTTGTCCAGGGTTTGTCGTCTGATAGAGTAGCGCTCGTTGTGAAGTTAAGCTCCATCATGACCGCTCTGTTTTCTGTCTATACCTATGCCTTATAGAATTATTCCTGTTGATGTGCACGATGTCAGTGTAGAGTTCACAATCCAATTATATCCAGCAAAGCTCTTCTGTGCCAAAAGCTAAGCGTGCTAATCAAAGCAGGAGGTGTGCTCGTGCCTGTTCATCGAGATGAGGACGACTCCAAATCAAGCTCTCGAAAGAATTATATATGTTAAAAAAATAATAATAAAAAAAATCTAAAACTTTATTCCACATTCCTGGCCAGTGCTATTAAGGCTATTAAGTGCTGATAATGATTAAATGCTAAAGGCATCCCTGAAATCAACTAAGGTGTTTTCCTTCGGCAAGGTGAGTTAGAGACATTTTTATTAGTATAAAGGAAAAAGCTGTTTTCACAAGAATCAAGCAGTGATAATTACAACCAGTCTAATCTAATGGGGATAATTACACATTCTGAGCCTAAAAGCTATGAGTAATTAATGTTTGGGAACATTTTCAACTGAAAATTTAGTGAAGCAGTAACTAGTAGCAGGTGTAGTTGGAGAGAAAGACTCACTTTCTGTTGAAATTTTTCTTGCTTATTCGAAGCGTTTAATGATTGATTGATGAGTGACTATGAACCCACTTCACCTTCTCGTAGTGCTGTGATACTGGGATCCATGCATGCTTTTGTTCTCATCCCATGACAGCTGTTGTGTGAACAGAACACAGGGAAGACGTGATGAGGGATTTGTCTGCCTGTACTTGGCGCGGTCAGTACGTTTCAAAGGCTTAAGGACCCATCTCTGACATTTCACATACACGGCGTCATGATAAGCCTACTTCTTATGTTAGGCCAAAAATTTCATAAGGGTGTCAGAGCTGCAAAATAAGGTCATGCTAAAAGAAACTTTTGACATGTAAAGGTATTATTTGTCAGCTAGGTAAGTTCAGCGAGGGCACTTTTTCATTTACTCTGCAAATTTTTCATATTCTTCATGTTAAAAAAAAAAAAAAAAAAAAACGAAGCACAGTGCCATGCAGATATACTTTTTCATTTATAAATTAAGGTATTGTAGACATCTTCAGGCATCTTTAAATGGTCCCTGAAGGATTGTTGAATTGTTCATGAAACAAGAACAAGGAAGAGTGTATGTGAGTGATTGATGTCGAAGCCATGTCATGTATAACGTTATAAACAGAAGAGCTCCAGTTTTCCGAACAGACAAAACCAGCCAAATGTGCAGCCGTGAACTCAACGCTTGGTATGACATGCAGCTCAGGAATGTGTTGGTCATTATGGGCAGCATACGCTTGGCCTCTCCCAGTCTTATATCAGAGGTCTGATTCAGGTGGTTGCTGAAAAAAGGCTTTGTGTCGGCCATAAAAAAAAAAAAAAAAAAAAAGATAAATGGCTGAATCCTATATAGCCCAGTATTCTGTGAATGACTCCAACATCGTTTTTCACTATTGGTATCTAGTGTTACTGTTAATGACTTTTAACTATTTCCACTGCTTACTGAGCAATGGCAAGTAATGTGCACCCACTATCCTTATCAGATACACACAGTCGTTTCATTGGGAACAGCACTAACAGGTTTTTTTTTTTTTTTTTTTTTTTTTTTTTTTTAAGTTGCTTTCTTAGGTGGTTTATCCCCTAGTTCTTAACAGTTCCTGGTTTCAGACGGTATTGATTAATTTTCTATAACGGCACAGCTCTGACACGCCTTCACCCTTCCTGGTTGGTAGATGTCTCATGATAGGGGAGACCTAATTGGAGGGTGGTACTTTTCACACCTGGCTTGTTTGGAGCCTTTGTTTCGGAACCTGGTGTGTTTTCTCCCTTGATTCGCTTCGTTTAGACGTAGCAGTCATGCTCGGATCCGCACCGAAACAAAAGGAGCTCTGCAAACGAAATCCGACCCAATGGACCAACAAACCAACCTGTATAGCAATGCTTAATGGGAACTTAAATCAACCCCCCCCCGCATATTATTCCTTACATAATGCCCCCAATCTGGAATGCACGTCACTTCAATGTGCATCATTTTGAAAGATATTTTTAAAAACTGCCCATCAACCGTATGCTAGAGTAATTTGTAATCATCTTGGCTGTCACCGGACTGCTCGTATCCGGTGAGGAGGACAGGTTTTTAATCAAGCCCTAAACTGTGTAGGTCAAGCCCTGATCACGCTTTACCTTATGCCCTCCTCTTCATCTTCACCTGCTCTTAAATGTTCTGTACAGCGTGTGTTGGTATAAAAGAGCAGCTCTGTATGTTGGTTTGTGGTTCCGACCTGCCGTTAATACCAGATGGCCCTTGTCAGAGCCTGAGACATCCAGTCTGACACAGCAAAGTCACTTGATCCATTCGGAAGGGTTAAGGTCAGGGGGCATGTTTGGTGAAGTCAGCTGCCGCCAGAAAGAGGCGCCCCACGCAAGAATGAAGAAGGCAGCTCTGGTGTCAAGTAGCCCACGAAAACGTTTGCTTTTAGAAACTTTATACGTTTATCAACTTTATAAGGTACCCCCCTTTTATCACTGGTTTAATGTTCAGTCTATTAGTATTCAAATGTTCTGACAGCTGTTGTACACTCTTTGTTTAAGAAACAAGTGTACCCTGCAAAAATCACCATGTTGCCATGGTAATGGAAGACACATAGGGTTGCTGCTCAACAGGGGATGGTCTGACAGTTTCAACCCTCTCAACAGCTCATTAACATACCATTCTTGAGCCAATGGGGAGGTGGAGGCTGCTAGATTACTTAAAGGGGACTGCCTATTACAATAGCCCCCTCCCTAAAAATCTTCCAGGAGTAAAAACCACCACAATTCGAGTGGAGATCTAACCTGGCTGAAGTGTAGAAACATACTTCAGAACATCTAGATTCAGGCTCCAGGTGTTAAATGGGCTTCATGACCGGCTTCTTTTTCTTTCTTTTATTATGGAAGCTGTAGATGTTTGAAAAGACTCCCTCTCTCACTAGAGACTGGTCAACTATTGTCCTTCCCTGTCTTTTGATGTGAATGTGGAATGCAGTGCCTGAGGAGTCAAATGGAGCAAACCCGGAATCAGATTTGCTTTTCTGGGTAGCTTGATTAGGAATTTTTTTGTGTCTCCGTCTTGCCTTGAGGGGTCTGCTTGGTAAGTTTAGAGACTTATTAGCTCCTCCAGAATCCTTTTGTCTCATACCTGTCATGCCTTTTTTTTTTTTTTTTAGTCTAGCCATCTGTTTGGCTTAACCTTTTATGAAATGGTACAGCTCTCTTTCCTTATAAGTGAGTGAGTGGGGGAGTGGTTGTTAAAACGTGCAACCTGTTGCATGTGCATCTTTATCTGATTTTCATAGCATTGACCAACATAAGAAAATGTTTGATCATCTGTGCTGATAACCGAAAAGCCTTCTTAATTCCCCTGCAGTGTTTTTTTTTTGTTTTTTTTTAAGAGAGAGTGAATTTAGAATTTTTCTCTGAATGGTTTATTTAAAAGGGTCAGATTGGTTGCTGTATTTTTATTGATTTGTTTGTTTTTGAACATGTCTCTGGGGAAAAAAAAAAAATGCAAAGGGACTTTCCTTTGCTAGCCCCCCTCCCTGGCCTCCATTCTGCCTGGGCTCTGCTGATCCAGTCCACTGGCATATCTGCGCTGGACCAGCTGTAGCCCTGACAATGGCAGCAACATTAGCATCTGAATGGCTAGCGCCATGTGTGGCTAGCGCACAGGCACTTGAAGCATTGCACTGTGAAACAGCAGGGGAAGCTGTTCCCTTTGGACATTTGGACACTCTCTTTCCTTAATTTGTCATGTATTAATCTGTTCTGGAATCTTTGTTACATGAAACATGACTATCTCGTTAAGGTAGCCGGTGAGGTTTGTCTTAAGGTATTTTAAAATACTTGAAACAGAGTTAAGTCACAAAGTCAGATATCTCATAGCAGACTGATAAGATACGAGGCAAACTCACCGGCCAAGTGTAAGTGGAATTTTTAGTGTTAAACAATGGCCTAAATTGTAGAGGAATTTTCATTCAAATGGCTCAAAGTCACGGAAAGCAAAGTAAGCGTTTTACAGCCTGTGGCCTTGTCCTCGGGAGATTTATTACTTAACCAAGTCCCTCAAGTCCTAAGTTTAACATATCAGTTAAATGGTAAGTTACTACTTGATCAGTTAACATGATCAGTTTATTTCACTTATGTCACCCAGATTGGTTAGTTTTCATTTCTTACATTGCATGTGCAGTATAGTGTAACATCTGTACTGCAGCACTGCTGAACGCTCGACTCTATTTGATCAGAAGGTGTTAATTTTCTGTAACAGCATGGCTTACAGTAATTCCAGCTGCAAGTTTTATAATGAATGTGCTCGTTCGAATGTGTTATAGTTTCAGTAGTAACAATGTACACAGAGACTTGTATGGCCGATGCTCCACATAAACACGTTTTTAAAAAATGTGTGTAATTGTCCATACAGTGAAGCTTACTGTTTGTTTAGCATTTTTGAAAAGAGTCAGGGGTAACAGTCAAAATTTAAGGTAAAACTCTTCCTTTAAGTTTTTCGACACTGCAGGACAGAGGAAGGAAAACGAGGCTGGTGAAGGAACATCTGTTTATAGTCAGTTTAACATAAGATGAAAGATAAATAGGTATTAGCTACTGAATAAAATAATGACTGCAAGTATTTCACTTGCATACATTTATAATCTACAAAAATCATTATAGTCTATATAACGACATATCATGCATTAATTTTTTCACCACAAGAGGTCTCCAGGCTCCTACCATTCCTGCCAGTTTTCCATGTCCCCTGCATAAGAATTCATAGAGCACAGATCAGCCTCAAGGCCAAGGCACTTTACTTGGAGCTAGAGAGTGGCTTATCTGGTGCTATGAACAGTTCTAGGCCCCTGAACCCCCTTCCATGCTGTACATGCTGGATTCCCTCTGGGGCTGAAGTCTGAATTCATTGCTCCTTACCTACTTCTTCATCCATATTGTTTATAGAGGCACAGTAATTCATTTAAATTCCAATAAGGTTGGAAGTACTACATTTAATGTATTTTGCATTTACCCTTTTTTTGTGTTGATTGTCCATAGCACTAGTTTGTACTGCCATCCTTTTATTCTCTGAGCCACTCTGTATAGCTTAAAAGAATAGCACTAGTGTTCCTGTCCATTGGTCTCCGCTGAGTTCAGAGATTCAGTCTGTGTCCTCCTCACTCTAACCCCCTTCAGGAGGATGAAAATGGTGGATATTGTAGCACAGAAAATGCCATCTGAGAGTGACGTTCATGTGGCCCGGAGCTTTCTAACGAAGATTTTGCGAAGTTCAATGAGGTATAGTATTGCTGTAGCCACCGGCCAATCCACCCTTTTCCTGTGCCATCCCATTCATTCCAGATCTGCTCCATGACTTCATTTCTTCCCATGTTGTCTTTGTCATCCTTTCTCCAAAAATCCTAATTGCAACAATTCTTAAGGTTTGCAGTAGCTTTCACTGTTGCTTTGTGTGGTAGTGTGTAGTCTTTCCTGGGGTTTCCAGTAGAAGAAAATGTATGTTTTTAATGTCGTGAATAAAGTGTGTTTTAATTATGTGGCTCTTTGTTCAAGAGCAGTTCATTTGATAAGTTTTATCACACTAATGTAATGTATTCCTGCTGACTTTTCCCTTACATGCTTTGCAGAAAGAACCGTTTCAAGGGGTATGTTTTAATGCAATTCATATTTTTATGTAATCATTTATTTTTAGTTTTTGGGAGAGGTGTGCATTAGAGCATGGTTGGTGCATATGTAAACTTTTTATTTTTGTCAGTTCAGTACTTTTTGTCATACATTTCAAAACATGTGTATGTATATAGTTAGCCGATTTTGTATTTTCCCCCTCAACATCATATACCAACATTATGATCATGAAGGTAGGTTTTATTGTGACTCTTTGTTGCAGTAGTTATGTAGTTGCATGTAGATGCTTTGCTTTGTAAAGCATTTTCCTCACTGATCTTTTTCTTTCTCCCTTCTCTGTCCCTCTTCTTTCAGGAAAAATGAACCCATGAGCAGGCCTCACTCCTGGCATTCCACCAAATTCAATGAGAACCAATCAGACACTGCCAAAACACAGTCCACACCCTCACCAGTCTGGCAAACAAGATATGATGCAAGGTAAAGAACACTGTTTAAACATATCATTATACCGCTCTTAAATCAAGTAGTTTTCTTCCACTGTTATTTTATTCAATCCTTCCGTGTCATTGCAGTCTAAAATGTATGCTTATTTCCTTAGTTCATTCTCCTCAGACCTCACTACTGGTTGGGACCAGCCTAATTTGCGCAGAGTATCAGACCAATTCAGCTCCTTGGGCAGTATGGATAGTTTAGAACACGGTTCTTACCCATATCCACCTGGATGCCTTTCTCCGAGCAAATCTAACGGCAACAGTGTTGAACATTTAGTGGGTGGAAAAAGAGATTCTGCCTATAGCTCCTTTTCAACCAGCTCAGGGACGCCTGATTATACGCTGTCCAAAAGCAACACAGCTTCTACAGAGAATATGTTGTATAAAGTTAACCAGTGGGACTCAGGAAGTCGGCCTAGCAACGGCAGACAGAGTCAAAGCCTAAGTGAAGGTGTCCGGCAGGATGACAGAATTGGTTATCTACAGCCACCTTCAGTAAGCACTGGCCGAGAAAGCCCAAGAACAGAGGAGCAGCCAGGCTACCGGCATTCTACTTCTGGAAGGTCCAGCATTGCGCCTGTTTGGCATGTTCCTGATATGAAGAAGGCCATGGCTCCATCACCTCCACCTCCTGCACCACCAACACGCAGTGATAGTTTTGCTGCGACCAAGATTCATGAAAAGGGTCTGGTCTCCAGCTACCCTGAGAATCCTGGGATTTCTACCCAGTCAAAGATCCAGGGCAAAGGATTAAAGACAGCAACAGCGATGTCTGAAAGTAATCAAAGGATTTACCATGCAACTGAGTCAGGCCTTGAAACATGTCAAAACTACAACCCACAACTTAAAAGTGGCATGATTAATCCATATGTTGCAGGTGATACTTATAGTCAACAAACTCCTCTTCCAAACTCGAACAAGAAGTACTCACCATCTACCTCTGATCCGTCCTACACTCGCTTGGCCTACCATCAACGTCAGTACAGTGATGAGGGCACTTTTCATGCGCCGCCCAGGACCCCGTCTACAGACAAGTCTCAGAGTTGCTATAGCAGCATGCAAGAGTTACCCACCAACAACCATGCTCCACACTATAGCCAGACCCAGATCAGAAGGCATGTTGCATCGCTGTCCAGCACTGCTATTGACCAAAACACTGACAGTCAAAGCTCCAACAGGTATTACTGCGTCACATCTCGACAGCCCTCTCAGGGCGGGTCCCAGGCATCTTTATTGCGAGTGGAGGACAGGAATGCTAATTCTCTGATGGAAATCACCCAAAGTGGATGTGATAGAACTTCCATAAGCTCTCAAGGACAGCTCAAGGACAAGTTCACGACATCTCAGGTACTGCAGCACCCAAATAACAAAGACAGCAATGGATATTACAGACAGGTTGACAGCCAGCATAGGGCATACACAGCAGTTAATAGGTCTTCTTTTGATGATGCAACAGCTAAAGTGTCGGAGGTCAGAGGACTCCAGAAGCAAAGCTCTGTAACAAACTCAGATAGCCATTTCATCAAGCACAGCCAGCAGGGAAAGATTGTTGAATCTTACAGATTGGGAGAATCCTCCAAAGAACATTTGCCATCTAAAAGTGAGACTACAGTATGCCCCCTGAAAACCCCTATGCTGCACTCTCTATCACATGACAGCAGTAGATCGGTTGATGTACAAAGTGAAATGGGTAGTGGTGATGGACAACAGGAATTCGTTGATCCCCAGAATGGCAGGCAGGTTCGACGTAGTGACCGTTTTGCCACCACATTGCGAAATGAGATCCAGATGAGGAAAGCTCAGCTTCAGAAGAGTCGAAGTGCAGCAGTCCTGAGTGGCTCAGCTGATCCTGAAGAAGAGCCTTCAGTTTGGAAGTCCACAGAGATCTCTTCAGCTTCCTCTGATGGTTCCTTCACTAGTGCCTATAAAGACCATCTGAAGGAGGCCCAAGCTCGCGTCCTTAAAGCTACTTCTTTCAGGAGGAGGGACTTGGAGCCAGTGCTACTAGAACACCCAGGAGATGAAGTTCTGTCCACTTCCCGCAAGGATACACCATCTCTGCCAAGCGTCTCGGAGGTCCCTTCAAGTAAGCCTGCTTCGGGTATAACCCATGTGTCCCGTATATGTGGCCGAAAACGTTTTCCCGTAGAGAAGAAAGTACGTTCTTACTCTGAGCCTGAAAAAATTAATGAGGTTGGTGTTGTTGAGGAGCCAATTCCACAAGATAATGACACATCTTTAGGCAACAGGCGTAAAGTCTTTGAGGCAACAGGAAAACCTGCTTATCGCAAACCCATGGTGAAGCAAAATCTGCAAATATCTGAAGACTCCAGATTGGACAAGCTTGGAGAATTGCCTCAGTCTGGACAAAGTGATATCACCAAGAAGGATAGTAATAGTAAAGCAACAGATAGTGGCCCAAATTCCTCACAAAGACTGGGCACTTTTGCAGAGTATGAGGCCACATGGAACACACAGAGAAAAGTGGATCCCAGAACGTCTGGAAGGTACCACTCAGCTGATAACATCCTCGATCCAGCAGTGGATGAGCGGCATAAGCCCTCCTATTTCCATGAAAGGTCACGCTCCTCTCCCTCAGAGGACTTCTATGGTCAGGTTAGTGTTTTCCTTTTGACATTTCCAAAAACTGTGTGTTATCTGAAACCCATGCCTTATCATTGTGTATTACTTATTTGTAGGTTTATCTCTGTTTTGCCCTTTTAGAAAGCTTGTTTGCTTTTAATGCTGTTTAGACAGGGTGGCAGAATGACTAGTATGAAAATAAAGGCAGGGCCTTAGTCAAACATTAAGCTATGTCTAAACAAAAAGTCACACCCTCAGACCAGAAAAGTAGCAAGTGTCAGGGAACTCCCCCAGTATATACTAAGTTAATCTCACTTTGAACAGTAAAACCACTCCATTGTTTGATACAAGACAAGAGCATGCTTTGATACATGCCTTAGAATATTACATGTTGTATGTACTATATTCTCTTCAGAACATCCCAGTGCAAGCTAGGAAGTCAGCTGAGTACTGTCCACCTGAGAGAAAACTCTCTGATCATGACAACTCTGCTTCAAGGTGGGTAAACCTTTTGTTGTACGAACAAATATATGTAACGTTCCTACAATTACAGATAACTTTTTGCTTTATGGATGCTTTATGAAAGGTCTCAGTAGCCAGGTAAATATTTTTAACCCTTATATTTTAGTCAGACTACAACTTTCACACTTACTGACTGTTGATGAAATATGCATCTGTTGAAACAATCATTTCATTTATCTCGGAGTGAGAATGGAGGAGTAGGGTTTAATGAAAAGGCAGCTACAAGAAATTCAACATGAGCTACTTGAGATGCATAATGAAGGTTTTAAAAAAAAAAAAAAAAAAATTGACATAAAGCAATTTACCTAATTCCCTAAAAGACCTAATAGCAAATTCACAACAAAGTCACAAAGTCGCATGATTATTTGCAAGTACTATTAAAAGATCAATTATACGTATAATTATTAACACCACAGTGCTGTTAAATTTTCAGTTCTGATTGGTCCGAAGGTGGTGTTTAGTTTTTTTTTTTTCTATAACAGCAGCTCTGACAGTAGTGCCAGCTGCAATGAAAAGCACATGTTTATATTAATGCGCCTGTTCTAATACGTTATCGTTTCTATAGTAACAGCTAATTCACATGGACTTGTATGTCGTACACCCCTCATAATCTAAGCCTAATAATAAACAATAATAAATGTTCACACGGTGAATATAAAAGAAGAATGATTAATATGATTAAGGTAAAGGTGTTCCTTTCATGTTTTCTGTCACATGTCTTCAGACCAGAGGTCTTTCTGTTTCTCAAAGTATATTATTGACAGAAATTAATTTCCTCCAAGCATCTTGTCCGTAATGCTTAATTGACGGGCGTACCTCATAGACCGTGAAAATGCAAATAGGATTGCATTTGTGTTATGTTTTCGGCTGAGTTGGAGCGTGAGGAAGAGAAAGTGCAAACGCAAATGTAAGGATCGCTATTGCTTTTTCAATATGGTATACAACTCCAAGATTAGACACTGAAAATAAAACTAAATTAAATAAGACTTGGCATTTGCATTTTATGGCAGCCATTTTGTGTTGCTCATGAAAATGCTATTTTAAAATATGTGCTTTGCAGCTGAATTTGAATTATGTCTTTGAATTATGTCTTTTTAGTTATGTACACAGGAAATGGAATTGCAAACACGTATCTTCTAATTAGTATTTCTAAATAACACTCAGTTTTATTCTTTACATATTGTGCTGCTTAGTAAAGTACGCTTGGTTAAAACTGGCTTAGTAAAACAAAGCCAGTAGTATGCTGTTAGACCAAACAGCGGCCCCTTTGTCGACCTCGCAGGCCCGACCACAGTATCGCTTTGACCCAGCTGTGACAACACAACCACCCTCGGTGCCTGAGGTTTGTGTGATGAGGACATGACTTTGAGGTGTATGCATTTGAGTGCCTGAATTGGTTAATTCCAAAAATGCTAAAAAGAACCTCATTTCGCATGACCAGTGAGAACATGAAGCTGTGTATATATATTGGACAGTTTCAGCACAGGATTCAACATACACTAGTCACCTGAGGTGATCAACATGCAGTAAAAAGATTTATCTCTGAAATGTCCAACATTTATATAGTGCATGGATCGCGATATTCTGAGGTATTGTCGTAAAGGAATCGTCATATTGCAGAAGGTTGTCGCTGAAGTTTATAAGACAGTTGGATGTCAGCATTACCATACTGTAAAGTAACCGAGAGATTCAGTGGCTAAAGTCTCCCAGCTTCCAAAGTGTACACATCTGCTGCAACTGAACATTTATTTCATGCCAAACTGCAAACGTCTAAATGTTTAATCTGTTGAAATCTGATGCTTAAAACGCCATACAGAACCATGTGGATATCAAAACCATGTGAGACCATGTAAGGAATAAAAGGCTTTTGTGTGTGATACTGTGCTGTGGTAATGCATTAACCATGCACAGAACACAGTCCGTTCAAGCTGGATGTCACACTTTTGCTTTATTGTCTGAAGACTAGTTTCTCTCCACACAAATGTAATCTGCTTTTCCCTAAAATCATCTTCATTTAAATTTGTTTAGGGGGAAATTTCCCAAGGTTGCAAAGACAGAGGGTCATCGATTAGCGCCCCTTGTCTGATATGCCTGTTTTCCACGAGTGCCATATTGATTCATGTAACTGATGATAGGAATTTATTGAGAGCTGTTAGATTCAGAATTTGGTGGCAACAATGGTTGACGAAATTAAATCATTTTAATAACCGTGTGGTGGTCTGGGAAAACCTTTCGGATGTTGCAGTGGCTGAAACAAACAAACAAACAAACAAAAAACTACAGAAGTCTAGGGGGAAAAAACAGGGTTTGAGGGTTTTTTTTCTGCCTATAATAAATATATATATATATATATATATATATGTTTTTATTTTGGCTAATTTCTAACCTAAAAACCTCCTAGCTAAGGCTACGTCCACATTAATCCGGATAGATCTGAAAACTGCATTTTCGTTTTAAAACGCTCTCCGTCCACACTGGCGTTTTCAAACGTTTTCCAAAAATTGCTCGTCCATACTGAAACGGCTGAAATCATTTCCATCAGGCGTTTATTTAAAAATACAAGCTGAAGGTTGTATAAAGTGACATTAATCTTTAACAAATCTATCAAACTGGATAGCAGGCACAAGAACTGCAGTACAAAATTGTCCACCATCTTGTTTGTTTCGAGTTGAATGGGTCACATGACTGCGTCACATGACTAAAAACATCATCTTTTTTAAATATCTACAACGCAAAAACAGCATTTTCAAATTTATCCACTTGGGAGAGCGTTTTCAGATCTATCCGGATTAATGTAGATGTAGCTTAAGTGTGCGTAGCTACAGAGAAGTGGGCTGCACTCTCTGTACATATGACAGTGGACAAAATTTTTTAAATATTTAAATGGCCTAATAAAATGAGTAACTATACCATTTATGACCGCATAAGTTTAATGAAAAAAAAAATTACCCAACAGAAAAAAACTGACTGAATTAATCAGTGACTGTTTCAGCACTGGTGTTAGTGAGTAGAGATCAGTCATGTAAAGAGGAGATGATGATGATGATAATGATGATAAGGCTTATATTTAAATGCAATGAGTGATTTTTAACCTCGGTTGATGAGACAGAGACTAATGTAGATGCTGCAGATAGTCTATGATAACTCATTTCTCATTATGAGCTTTTAATTCTTTAAATTTGGGCACTAATGATGTTTTACCATAAGTAGATCAGGTTATAAATGTAGAGGTAGTTGCAGCATCTTTCAGTGGAATTGGAAAGTTTACCACACAATTATCATCTTTGGTTTTATATACAGTTTTTTATATATATATATATATATATATACATACAGCCGTGGCTAAAAGTTTTGAGAATGACACAAATATTAATTTTTACAACGTCTGCTGCCTCAGTTTTTCTGATGGCAATTTGCATATACTCCAGAATGTTATGAAGAGTGATCAGATGAATTGCAATTAATTTCAAAGTCCCTCTTTGCCATGAAAATGAACTTAATCCCAAAAAAACATGTCCACTGCATTTCAGCCCTTCCACAAAAGGACCAGCTGACATCATGTCAGTGATTCTCTCGTTAACACAGGTGAGAGTGTTAACGAGGACAAGGCTGGAGATCACTCTGTCATGCTGATTGAGTTAGAATAACAGACTGGAAGCTTTAAAAGGAGGGTGGTGCTTGAAATTATTGTTCTTCCTCTGTCAACTATGGTTACCTGCAAGGAAACACGTGCAGCCATCATTGCTTTGCACAAAAAGGGATTCACAGGCAAGGATATTGCTGCTAGTAAGGTTGCACCTAAATCAACCATTTATCGGATCATCAAGACCTTCAAGGAGAGAGGTTGAACTGTTGTGAAGAAGGCTTCAGGGCGCCCAAGAAAGTCCAGCAAGCACCAGGACCGTCTCCTAAAGTTGATTCAGCTGCGGGATCTGGGGCACCATCAGTGCAGAGCTTGCTCAGGAATGGCAGCAGGCAGGTGTGAGTGCGTCTGCACGCACAGTAAGGCGAAGACTTTTGGAGGATAGCCTGGTGTCAAGAAGGGCAGCAAAGAAGCCACTTCTCTCCAGGAAAAACTTCAGGGACAGACTGCTATTCTGCAAAAAGTACAGGGATTGGACTGCTGAGGACTGGGGTAATGTCATTTTCTCTGATGAATCCCCTTTCCGATTGTTTGGGGCATCTGGAAAAAAGCTTGTCCGGAGAAGAAAAGGTGAGCGCTACCATCAGTCCTGTGTCTTGCCAACAGTAAAGCATCCTGAGACCACTCATGTGTGGGGTTGCTTCTCAGCCAAGGGAGTGGGCTCACTCACAATTTTGCCTAAGGACACAGCCATGAATAAAGAATGGTACAAAAACATCCTCAGAGAGCGACTTCTCCCAACCATCCAAGAACAGTTTGGTGATGAACAATGCCTTTTCCAGCATGATGGGGCACCTTGCCACAAGGCAGAAGGGATAACGAAGTGGCTCGGGGAACAAAACATCGACATTTTGGGTCCATGGCCAGGAAACTCCCCAGACCTTAATCCCATTGAGAATTTGTGGTCAATCCTCAAGAGGCGGGTGGACAAACAAAAACCCACAAACTCCAAGCATTGATTATGCAAGAATGGGCTGGCAGTCAGGATGTGGCCCAGAAGTTGATTGACAGCATGCCAGGGTGAACTGCAGAGGTCTTGAAAAAGAAGGGTTAACACTGCAAATATTGACTCTTTGCATAAACTTCATGTAATTGTCAATAAAAGCCATTGACACTTATGAAATGCTTGTGATTATACTTCAGTAACAGTAACATCTGACAAAAAGATCTAAAAACACTGAAGCAGTAGACTTTGTGAAAATTAATATTTGTGTCATTCTCAAAACTTTTGGCCACGGCTTTGTGTGTGTATGTGTATGTGTGTGTGTGTGTGTGTATGTATGTATGTGTATATATATATATATATATATATATATATATATATATATATATATATATATATATATAAACAGTTCCATTTTATGAGTTTGAATTGCTCTGTATAAGGTACATTTCTGCTTCTCTGTGCTGTTTTCTCTGATCACAGTATTGACCTTGCAGGTATTTTTCAATCTCTCTCTCTCTCTCTTCCTGCATCATCTGTCGGACTTGCAGGCTTCTCTTCATTCTCTTCCTGTCTCCTTCGGGTAAAAGTAAGGGGTGGTTCACTTTAATTAGCATGTTGCCCACTAAACCAAACATCCATCATCATAAGCTTGTTAAATTGCACCCTATAAAATTATCATGTCTTCTCCTGCCTGTAATTGAGGTGTTGTGAAGAGCATGTTTACTGTTCGTTCGGTGCGCAAGTCACTTTGAAGCTCACAGAAGGCTGGGTAGGTTAGCTCGTTAGATTCAACAGCAGCCTTTTATACCGTAGTCAGATAAAAAAAAAAATCATATTACACAGACATGTTGTTAGTGATCATCTTTTTAGAAAAACCTACATTTTAGTATTAGAAAGAGATTTTTTGAATATGCATGCAGGGGTGTGTGTGTGTGTGTGTGTGTGTGTGTGTCAGCTTTTTTTTTTGGTTTTTTTTTTTTTGGGGGGGGTTTTTTTTTTTTTTTTTTTTTTTTTTGGGAGCTCAAACCTGGTAGCTCATTCAAGTGAAATTCAGAGCTGTTAAGAATCTAGTTTAAATAGCCCGCTTCACTTAACTTTATTGTGTCACACAGCCTAACGTGCATGACAAAAGCTAGTATAAAACCAGGGTAAAGCTGCCAACGGCCCCACCCAGGTGAGCTTAGAGATCCAGTGCTCCAGGAAGCACCTGTCAACGCAAGCAGCCAGATCTTTCGGTACTATGAGACAGCCATGGTGAGTGCACTCTCTGTGATATTGAGCCTTAATTTCTGAGGGATTTGTGCTGATAAGTAGTACTGCTTTAGTTTCAGGGATTTTCGCTTGTTTGCGAGAAAAGTTCTGTAAATTTATTGAGCTGTGACAGAGAAGCTTAATCCTCATCGTAGCTAAGCAATGTGGAAGCTGGTAGTGTCTGAAATTGGTGAGACTTAATGACCAGCACCGTTCCTGTCTCTGTGCACTCGGAGATTACAGACTGTCAACATTTAATTGTTGGCTCACTGCATGTCGCTGCACGCTGACATTAAATACACTTATTCTTCCCAGCACACGTAATACACGTATCGTTTTGTAGAACACATTCAGTCGTCTGTTCTGACCCCACTGTATGTGTTTAACTCCAACTTGAGGGATGCATACTACACTATCAAACTGCACACGTCAAAACTATCTTTCTCTTCTCAAGGCATGTGTGTTTAATGTTGTAGTTCATGCCTATCACTTGTTTGTTTTGTTTTCTTAATCAGTCATACAGCCTGTGCATGTCTTTGCATGTCTTGTTGCTTTTTTTTTTTTTTTTTTTTTGTGTCCTGACACGGGATATTGTTTTATCCTTTTTTTTTTTTTTGTTTGTTTTTTTTGTTCCCCCCCCTCTTTTCTATTCTTCATTCAAAATGCCACTTTGTCTCTTTCTGCGAAGTCCAGCTGCTGCTTCTTTATGCCTAAAAGGTATTTGAAGTGTCTACGTGGACGTGAATTGTGGTCAGGCATGTTTGCGTGGCCAGGCTAGAGTACTATTTCAAACGATGAACATCAGAAATATTTTAGTGTAGCAAGAATAGGCTCAAGCAAAGTAAGGTACTTTAGGAAGTGGTTTCAACTTGTATTTTCTTTAGACTTGAATGTGTGAATGATTGTGTGTTTTTTTTTGGTTTTGTTTTGTTTTTTAATTAATGATAAAAATGGAAAATTACGAATCGGATTTCACTTTTGTAGAAATATTTAGTCCGTCTGTAGCTCCTGTCTCTACCAAGCATGTTTTGTATGTCTGAAATGTTCTATAAAAGGCCCTCAATGACCCACCATTCCTACATAAAACAGCTCCACAAGAGACTCACTGTCCCTCTTTTCTGCCACAACATATAAATCTATAATCCCTGACAGCAAAAAGAGAATAAAAAAAAACAAAACAACCAACACAATTGAGACTGAGTGGAGAAAAGAGTACTGTTGGCCGATGGCTGCAGGGAAAGAACATTCATTACCCAGATTGTGACAGGCTTGTGGGAACAGAAATATGCGGGGTATGACAACCAGCTTGGGAGTTACCATGGAGAGATGGTGAAATGTGGGAGAAACGTCTGCTCTCCTATCGATTTACGCAGCACACAGTGAAGCTTTGTGCATTAGAGAGCACGGACGCATTCACAGTTTCAGCATTTTATGCTTTTGCAGAGCCAATGTACATGTACTGAAATATCTATACATATTTTCCCTCAGGTTAAGTGATGGAGGATACAAGGATTTACTGGCCAAGCTGAATCAAGAACCAGCATCACTTTTGACGGGAGGAGAGTTGGAGAAAAACTTCTCAGATCCCAATCCTGCTGGTCCTTCTCAACATTTCCCCGATCGTAGCATCCTCACCCATCCCTCTTCCAATGCAAAAAACAAAGGCTCAGTTTCTCCGAGACCTCCTCTGACACGCCTGGACAAGTACAAATACCCCGAGCCCACTGCTCCTCTCTTTACCTCACAGGGTGAAACCTGTGTCTCTCACTCTCCCATTAAAGATCCCATTTCTAAAGACACCCCAATCCACGCCCCAGTATCCTGGAAGGACCCGGAGAACAGCAAGGGTCCAAAAAGAGAGGAGGAGACTCAACCGGAGACCATACCCCTTCCTCCTCCTTCTTTTCCTCCTCCTCCTCCTCCTCCTCCTCCTGAGCCTCCTGCCCACCTGACTCCACCCAGCATGGAAGGGCAGCGTTCGCCATCACCTCACTTCGCTCCCCAGAGACTGACTGACAAGCCCCCTGTCCCTGTCTCCCAGCAGGATGAAGCTACAGGAAGGTAAGACTTTCCTCCAGATCTTGGTTATAACACCGCTTAATGCAGCAGGATGATGAGTTGGAGCTCGTGAAGGTTTTCCACTGGCACGCCACAGCTGGGTTTCTGTTTCAGCTGCACTCTCAAACTCAAACGATCACTGGAAGCTATGCTGATCTTCAGAGCGGTGATTTAATTATGACCCTGCTCTTGTTGTGCTCAGTCTCGTACAAGAGACTTATTCACATACGTCTGTGCTGGAAACAGCCACTGACCACTACAGTGGTTCATCATGCAAGTCTCACATTTGGAATTTCTCCGTCTCGCTTTTTGTTTGTCTCTGGTTTTTTTTTTTTTTTTTTTTTTTTTTCTTTTTCTTTTTTTTTTCCTTTTTTTTTTTTCCTTTTTTCCTGAAAAACAGCAGTATTTTTGTACAAGCCTTTCTGTGAGTTCCCAGAATTCCTTTCACAGGGAGGAGTCCAAAGGTTGGAGTGTGCTATTATATTGGTCATGGGGGGAAAAACCCTGTCATTTGAAAGCAGCAAGATATAATATCAGTATCAGAATATACTTTTTTTTTTTCTTTTTTTTTTTCTTTTTTTTTTTCTTTTTCTTTAGATTTGTTGGGTGACTTTTTTTAATAGCTGCATTGTTATTCATTGTAATAAATAGCATTAAATGTTAAAATCATTAAATGTTAAAAAAAATTCTTTTTATTATAAATTTTAAACATAGTATTCAGAGGTTTTTGATTGTTTAAATGATGCATCTAACAATATCTATCTATGATGAATATATATATATATATATATATATATATATATATATATATATATATATATATATATATATATATATATATATATATATATATATATATATATATATAGGGTCCAGAGTATCACAACAGAGAAGCGTTTGCCCTATTATTGGGAGATCAGTGAATTTGAATGTCAACAATGCCAGTGCCATCCATGGCTGGGAGTCATGAGAGCAAAAGAGAGCTCCTCTGGGTGGGAGCAAGGGCATTTGCTCTCTCCCCTGACAATCAGAGTGACATTAGCCAATCATGGGCTTCTGTGAGCTCATGTGTGCGGAAGAGGGTAGATAGCGCTTTCCTCCACGTGTTATACCGCCCTGTGACTGAGCATGAGCAGCAGTTTGAAAAGATGCCGAGATTGGCTTCATATGTATCAGAGGAAGCATTTGTTAGCCTTCACCCTCCCTGATTTTAGCTTTTATGTGATATAGGGGAAAGCTAGCTAGTGGGTGGGAACTGGAAAGTGAGAAAATTGGGGGGTTGGGGAGGGGCATCAGACAGTGTTTATGCAAATGTTTACTCTACAAGTATTTGGAGTTCAACATCAGCGTGGATTTCTCTGCGCTTGCGTTTCTAAATAGTTTGTTTATTTATAAACTTGAATATTGTTCATGAAAAGTGTTTTTTATTATTATTATTTAGAGATAGTCATCTGTTTTTCCAAGACAGGGTTGCAGTCTCGTCTGCTTTTTTTTTGTTTGTTTGTTTTTTTGGTCTCCGTCTGATTTCTCATCGTATATTCTGTTTTAGGATGGACAAGGTGATTGACGACAGCACCACTGTGAAAAAAGTGCCCATCAAGATTGTCCACGCTGAAAGCAGTACAGAGAAAGAAAATCGACAGTACCTTCACCCAAGCATCGAGACACCTCTCAGCTCACAGCCCACAGTCTTGTCTCTGTCCAGTCTGGGAGCCCCAGAGCAATCCTCCTCTCCATTCTGCACATACACACGTCAAAGAGAGCAGGAAAATGAAGCCATGGGCCCTCCGAAGGAGCAGCAGCTTCATGCTGATGTCTCAGGACCTCAGGAGCCACAGAATGGCTCCTGTGTGGATCAGCGCACTAACGGAGTCTCCTCGGGCAGCCTCAGTGCTTCCTCTCACTCTGAGGAAGATGAGAAGAGAGAGGTGTTGGCCAGGGACATCATAGACAAAGATAAGTCCTTGGCGGACATTTTGGACCAGAGGAAGA
The DNA here is from genome assembly GCA_023630585.1 of Cranoglanis bouderius. Taxonomy (NCBI): domain Eukaryota; kingdom Metazoa; phylum Chordata; class Actinopteri; order Siluriformes; family Cranoglanididae; genus Cranoglanis; species Cranoglanis bouderius. The sequence continues at coordinate 28,899,779 of CM042537.1, forward strand.
GAAGGACCACTATGGACCTGATGGAAGGGATTTTCCCAGAAGGAGAGCATCTGGTTGAGGAGGCGCACCAACGCAGGAGAGCTGCACCCAAACTGACTTCCTCACGTAGCTCTGAAGAGAGGTCAGGCCATGGTTTTACACTTTTTTTGCACTGTGGTGTGTGTAATGTTTGGTTGTATTTGTTGTCTTGGTTATCAAACATAGGCTAGAGGTTCATGCGGAGTGAATTCTCTGTGGTTCATAAGAATTAAATCTGTTTCCAGTTTATAAACACAGCTTTATTTAGTGAATAGTTTAGTGCTTATTTATTTATTTTATTTTTATTTATTATTATTATTACTATTATTTTATAATTTCTGTTTCCAACACTAAAATTGCTATGTATCTAGTGGTCTTTGTGTTTTTACCCAGCAGTAATGTTATGAAAGCTGTGGCCCCCTGGTGATTGAACGCAGAATGGCAATTTCATACTTTTGGATGGAGAATTCTGAATTTGTTTTTGATTTGTGTTAATGGTTAAACTAAAGAATTATTTCTGTTATTCCTATTAAGTGCACACAAGCATGTTTAAACACGTAGCCTTGTGAATCTTTCTCCGTATTGTTTTTTGTGGACAACACAATTGTTCATTTTTATCGTTCAGTACTGATGCCTGTCACCGTTTTCTCAGGAGAGAGGAGGAGGACAGCATGGCAGCGGCGGCCACAGCAGCTGCTCTGGTTACCAGCTCAACTTATTACAGCACGTCAGCTCCCAAAGCAGAGCTGCTTATTAAAATGAAGGACATGCAGGAGCAGAGCGTAGAGCTCGAATCAGAAGAGGAGCTGGAGGAGGAAAATGACACCGAGCTCGCCAACAAGAAGGTAGTGATCGATCATAGTGCACAGTCGGCTGCTTCACCCCAAAAACTATCAAAACAAACAAACTGGAAATCTGACTGTACATTTAACACAATTTGTTTGGTTTTATTTATTTTCTATAGGTTATGTGTTTATAAGCTATAGCTGAAAGTAGATTAAAGTTTGTCATGTACACAGATGCTTAGTCAGTCCCTTCAGGATTTTGTTTTTTTTATTTTATTTTTTTCAGATTTTTTTTTTTGTGATTGCAGAAATTAATGCAGAATCAAGCAAATGCCGCAATATTCTGAGGAACTTGCAGTTTTTCAAAATTACTGCAGATTTGGGCCAAGAAACATCATGTGACGATTTCACAACGCACATTCTGCCAAAGGCCTCTTTAATTCACGTGTGTCGAACATGAGTACAGCTAAAAGGTCTCATTTACCAACAAACATCACTGTGAAAGACCGTGCAAAACAATTTCATGCAATTGCAATTTTGCCAATTCAAGTAGTTATTCGCAATTGTTTTGCACAACAAACTCTGCAAGTTGCATCGCAAACTTTGAAAAAAGCCGCAGCAAAATCGAGCATTTTTGGCCGCAAAAATCACAAAAACTCCACAAAGTCCTGTATGATTAGTGCTCAGTGTTTTTTTTATGTACTGCAGTCGAGTGAAACGTGGCGCTTAAATGTATTTACAATTTAACTTTCATTCAAACAGATTTATAATATTGTGTAGCCTGTGGCTGTACAGCCTGAGCTGTAGTAGGAGATTTTGACTATATTCACACAACATTTCTCTGTTTACATTTGCAGCATGAGCTGATTGAGAGCCTGAGCAAGAAGCTGCAGGTGCTGCGGGAGGCGAGAGAGAGTCTGCAGGAGGACATGCAGGACAACAATGCTCTGGGCAAGGAGGTCGAGGCCACCGTGCAGGCTGTCTGCAAACCTAACGAGCTGGAGAAATTCCGCATGTTCGTCGGGGACCTGGACAAAGTGGTCAGCCTTCTGCTGTCTCTGTCTGGACGACTGGCACGTGTGGAGAACGCCCTAAACAGCCTGGAGGAGGACACACCGCTCGAGGAGAGGGTGAGCAGACATCGGAGCAGCTGAGAAAAGCTCAGTGGATTACATACTTGGAATGAGTGTCATGTAATGATGTGAAGTGAGATAAACTAGATCAACTTTATTTACTGGCATGTGTTTGCTAGGCATATTGATCATGAACTATCACTGAAAGTACGGTACAGCTTCACACAATTACCAGTCCATACAGGATTTTGGCCGAGTTTTTTTGTGATTGTTGTCGCCCAAAATGCTAGATGCTACGGTTTTTTTTCAAAATTTGTGGTGCGAGTTTTTTTGACTTTTTCCTTTATTATTTTTTTGCGGAAAACTACTTGAATTGGTAAAATCGCAATTGCATGAAATTGTTTTGCTCTGTCTTTCATATTGATGTTTGTTGGTAAATGAGACCTTTTTAGCTAAATGGTCTGCACTTATATAGCGCCTCTTAACCTTAGCGGTTCTACAATGCGCTTTACACTGTTTCTCATACACCCATATACACACACACATACACACACACACACACACACACTGTAAGGCGCTAGCCTGCCATTGGGAGCAACTTGGGGTTCCAGTGTCTTGCCTACGGACACTTCGACATGTGGAGGCATGTGCTCCAGGGATTGAACTGCCAACCCTGCGATTAGTGGACAACCCACTCTACCACCTGAGCCACAGCCGCCCCTTTAGCTGTACTCATGTTCGACACATGAATCTAAGAGAGCTTTGGCTGAATGCGTGTTGTGGTGATGTCACATGATGTGCCCAATCTGTGAAAAAATCTGCAGTAATTTTGAAAAATTGCAAGCTCCCCGGAATATTGCGGAGTTTGCTTTAATTTGTGTTCATTTCTGCGATCGCAAAATTGCAAAATCCTGGAGGGACTGATTTACAACCTGAATGCAATGGGGCACTTTATTTTGTTTTGTTTTTTGTTTGCAGAACAGTTAGATTTCATTAAACATACGTTTATCAGCTTGGTTTCTTACATAAAGGGCTATAAACTGAACACTACCTTGTGCATGAGGTGAAATTGTATACAACCATTATATTTTGATTGACTTGCTTGTAATAGATATTCAAGGAGAGCAGACTTTAATATCTCATAAGTTTTTGCTACTAGAAACTCCAACAGCATCCTGATCATTCTTCTGTTACCTCTACAGCGCACGTTGATGGAGAAGCGCAAGCTGTTGATCCGGCAGCATGACGACGCCAAGGAGCTGAAGGACAACCTGGACCGGCGAGAACGAGTCGTCTACGACATCCTGGCCAGCTACCTGCAGGAGGAGAACCTGGCCGACTACGAGCACTTCGTCAAGATGAAGTCTGCCCTCATCATTGAACAGCGCAAACTGGAGGATAAGATCAAACTCGGCGAGGAGCAGCTCAATTGTCTGATGGACAGTCTGCCTCCAGATCAGAGGTCACACTTCTGAGAAATGGCAAATGGTCTTTACACTGTAAAGTGATACTGCGTACAGATTTCAAAGTCAGAACAGATCTAATCGGACTCTGGCATTGCTGAGTCCCTCATGCTGCCACTGTTTTCAGAATGTTCTTGCACAACTTTTGTGAACAGAGCCGTACCACTTCTTGACTGTTTTAGAACCACACCTGACTTTGGGCTGCGTCGTTACCGTTCAGTACTGTGTGATTATTGTGATTATAAGCCATGCTGTACTGGATGAAATGAAAATTTCAAAGCGCTTACCATAACTTGTTAAGACCATGTAACTGTTATCTGATGTATCAGTTACTCTTTCAGTATCCTTGTGTTTCTGTAATTTTGCTTTTTGACCACTAGTGGGCGGTGGAAGATAATTATATTGTACAAATCACTTTCCACTCATCCCTTACACTAGCATACACGTAGAAGACTCTTAACATGACCATTTACAGCTTGTATTCAGAACCCTTCTCCCATATTTAACTTTCTGTTCGATGTCAGTGAAGTGATGACTTCGAGATTTTCACTATGGTGCATTATGTCATATAGCATCAGTCCCTGCCCTAGTCATGTCTAAAACAATTTCATGTTGTTGTTTTTTTTTTTTAGTAATTTATTGTAGACTTTTAAATCTGTAAATAAGACTAGAATATGCTAGTATTTACCCTTTCACTTACTTGATCTTAGCCAGAAAACATTCCTTTTAGCTTACATGTGTTTTTAAAAAGAAATGTGTATATACACAGTAAAGTGTAACGCTGGAATTAGAGCCACCTCAAAACCTGCTTTTTGTAAAGTATTTGAGGGACTGCCTGAGCAGTACAATATTCTCACTGAGAATTGAATCCTTGTCTATAAAATACTGACTGCCTTTTGCTCACTGATGTTTTTTTTTTTTTCTGTCTACAATACATAACATTTTTAGCTAAGCATTTTCAAGCCATAAGTCCAGACCCTGGTATAGTGTTCATCTAATGGCAATGTTTTTAAATAGCAGTCTCTCACATGACTGGTGAAGTGTCTTAATGAACTAAATGCATGTCCAGTCTCTACTACTTACTGCCATATATACATTATGACCTGGGTATCAGAAAACGGTCAGAAATATTTTTGCAGTTTGTGTATTTGAAATTGTTATTCCATAAAATAAGTCTTCCAGCATGGTATAACAAATGGAAGCTGTTTAGTAGTATTTGCACCATAGAGCTGATGAATTCTCAACTCTGATTGGTCAGAAGGCATTGATTTAATTTTCTATAATAGCAGCTCTGACAGCAGTACCAGTTTCACATCAAGCCGCATCACGTTGATTATTCACACAATCATCGTCTTGCTCAACCCTAACGACGCAATTCTTCTAATGGCACTTGGAAAAAGTGATGGCAGCATGTTACCCTTCCTCTTCTTTGTCCTTTTAGCAGATGGCCTGATATGCACATGTGATGTAAGCTTAAGATTTAGCTCCTTGCTGGAGGAATCCATGTAGAGTTTGAGATGGGTGCTAGTCAGGGGCAGGTTTAGGGTGGTGGGGGCCCCTGGGCTTGAACTATGTTTGCGGCTGTATACCTACACCCTGAAATGAATCTACAACTGATCCAACCAGAAAAAAGCCAGGCTGCTATAATACAAAACGGAAGGCAATATAATATCATAGAGAAACATGGTATTAGCAGAGAATTTATGATTTAACAGCAACAACATCTACAGGTGCATCTCAATAAATTAGAATGTTGTGGAAAAGTTAATTTATTTCAGTAATTCAACTCAAATTGTGAAACTCGTGTATTAAATAAATTCAACGCACACAGATTGAAGTAGTTTAAGTCTTTGGTTCTTTTAATTGTGATGATTTTGGCTCACATTTAACAAAAACCCACCAATTCACTATCTCAACAAATTAGAATATGGTGACATGCCAATCAGCCAATCAACTCAAAACACCTGCAAAGGTTTCCTGAGCCTTCAAAATGGTCTCTCAGTTTGGTTCACTAGGTAAGCCACAAACATTCACTGCCAAAGAAGCTGGCTGTTCACAGAGTGCTGTATCCAAGCATGTTAACAGAAAGTTGAGTGGAAGGAAAAAGTGTGGAAGAAAAAGATGCACAACCAACCGAGAGAACCGCAGCCTTATGAGGATTGTCAAGCAAAATCGATTCAAGAATTTGAGTGAACTTCACAAGGAATGGACTGAGGCTGGGGTCAAGGCATCAAGAGCCACCACACACAGACGTGTCAAGGAATTTGGCTACAGTTGTCGTATTCCTCTTGTTAAGCCACTCCTGAACCACAGACAACGTCAGACGCGTCTTACCTGGGCTAAGGAGAAGAAGAACTGGACTGTTGCCCAGTGGTCCAAAGTCCTCTTTTCAGATGAGAGCAAGTTTTGTATTTCATTTGGAAACCAAGGTCCTAGAGTCTGGAGGAAGGGTGGAGAAGCTCATAGCCCAAGTTGCTTGAAGTCCAGTGTTAAGTTTCCACAGTCTGTGATGATTTGGGGTGCAATGTCATCTGCTGGTGTTGGTCCATTGTGTTTTTTGAAAACCAAAGTCACTGCACCCGTTTACCAAGAAATTTTGGAGCACTTCATGCTTCCTTCTGCTGACCAGCTTTTTGAAGATGCTGATTTCATTTTCCAGCAGGATTTGGCACCTGCCCACACTGCCAAAAGCACCAAAAGTTGGTTAAATGACCATGGTGTTGGTGTGCTTGACTGGCCAGCAAACTCACCACACCTGAACCCCATAGAGAATCTATGGGGTATTGTCAAGAGGAAAATGAGAAACAAGAGACCAAAAAATGCAGATGAGCTGAAGGCCACTGTCAAAGAAACCTGGGCTTCCATACCACCGTGCCACAAACTGATCACCTCCATGCCGAATTGAGGCAGTAATTAAAGCAAAAGGAGCCCCTACCAAGTATTGAGTACATGTACAGTAAATGAACATACTTTCCAGAAGGCCAACAATTCACTACAAATTTTTTTTAATTTTTTTTATTGGTCTTATGAAGTATTCTAATTTGTTGAGATAGTGAATTGGTGGGTTTTTGTTAAATGTGAGCCAAAATCATCACAATTAAAAGAACCAAAGACTTAAACTACTTCAGTCTGTGTGCACTGAATTTATTTAATACACAAGTTTCACAATTTGAGTTGAATTACTGAAATAAATGAACTTTTCCACGACATTCTAATTTATTGAGATGCACCTGTATTTCTCTATCAATTATTAAGAATTATAATTATTCCAGAGTCCATTACATGTTCCTTACAAATATGAGGTTAAATATGTCCAACTAGAGGTTGGTCAAGTCTAATATTCCAATATTGATACTTTTAAAAGTCGTTCATTCATCACGTTTTGCCTCGTTATTGTTTATTGGAATCAAATAACTAAAACACTAACTAACAAACCATGCTTCCTTTTCTTTTGGCCATAGAAGACCAGAGCTGTTTCACACACACACACCCTCCTTCTGGTTGTGTGTGAATGTGTGTGTGAGCTCAGTGGTTTTTCAGTGTACCTGTGAACTCAGTGACTTTGACCATGTCATGGTCGTTGGTGCTAGATCACTCCTGTGATTTTCAAGCACAACAGTCTAGAGTTTATACAGAATGGTTTGAAAAACATGAACAAACCATCCTGTGAATGGCAATTCTGCTGACAGAAGCACCTTGACAAAAGAGGATGTGCGCTTTCGTGCAGTTATCCAATCGGCCAATGATGTGGCAGCAGCACAGTGCAGTTCTGTGGGTTGAAATGCCTTGTTGATAAGAGAGGTCTGAGGAAAATGGCCAGATTGATTCGAGCTGCCAGGAAGGATATAATAACTCAAATAAGCACTATTTACAACTGTGTTGAGAAAAGCATTTCTGCATGCACGACTTCCTGTTTTTCAGCTGTCCAGTTCGGGTGAATCTGTGCCCATGATAACCTCAGATTCTTGTTCTTCACTCACAGGAGTGGAACTTGATGTGGTCTTCTGCTGTTTCAGCCCATCCACCTCAAGGTTTGATGTGTTGTGCATTCTGAGAAGCTTTTTGCTCACCACGGTTATAAAGAGTGATTACTTAAGTTACTATAGACTTCCTGTCTGCTCAAACCAGTCTGGTCATTCTCCTCTGAACTCTCTCATCCACACGGTGTTTCAGCCTGCAGACCGTCTGCTCATAGGATGTTTTTTGTTTTTTGCACCATTCTGTAAACTCTAGAGACTGTTGTGTGTGAAAATCCCAGGAGATCAGCAGTTCGGGAAATGCTCAAAGTTAATGCATTTGTATGAAGTTTATTACTTTGATTAGAATTAAAACTGCAGTAGGAGGAAAGTGTGGTCATGGTGGGTTGTTTACATGACGGTAGCATGTAAGAGCACAGTAGAGTGTTCACTGGAAATAAAACGCATGCGGCACCTTCACCACAGATGACAGAGCTGATAAGTTGTTAGCAGTACAGGGGGTGTGTGTGTGAGTGAGAGTGAGAGTGAGATAGATAGATAGATAGATAGAGAGAGAGATAGAGAGATAGAGAGATAGATAGAGAGATAGAGAGATAGATAGAGATTCTCTGAGCCCTTATTTGTACACCCTTAGATTCATCTTAGGGGAAATATACTGTCATATAGATACAATGGTGTGTTTTTGTAATTTCTGTGTTTTAAATAAAAAAAAAGAGATTTCACTGAAACTTTGTAGAGTTGGAGAGAGAACAATGGCTACACAGTAGAAAGTAGTGATGGCAAATTAAATACCCCAGACATGTGTCATGCCTCACTGTCAAGGTTGGTAAAATCCTCAGATATGGCAGACACACGTTTTGACAATTTGGTGCTAAACATTTTGTCGATGAGTTAACATGGAGAGGTAAGAAAACAGGAGAATGAGAAGAGAAACTCTGAGTTATTTTGGATTTGTGTATCTGATAAAGTCCCAAATAATTTTAGTGCAATATTCATGTGCTTTCCTTCGGGGTTATTTCATCAAGGCAGTAACCAGAGTATCAGCTTTGAAGGTTGCATCACTTCTATTTCAGTTAGGTTCAAAGTATAATGTGCTCAAAATAGTATAGTGTGCTGTAAAAGATGTAATAAATTAGATCACATGCAAGGCAGACTGGAGAACATTTTTGAAATTTATGAATATATGACAATACCATAGCATGAAGTCCATCCATCCATCCATTTCCCATACCTGCCCAGGGTCACACGGGGGAACCTGGAGCCTATCCCAGGGAACTCGGGGCACGAAGAAGGGGACACCCTGGAGGGGGTGCCAACCCATCACAGGGCGAAATCACACGCTATGGACAATTTGGAAATGCTAATCAGCCTACGGCATGTTTTTGGACTGGGGGAGGAAACTGGAGCACCTGGAGGAAACCCCCGAAGCACGGGGAGAACATGCAAGCTTCACACACAGGGGGCAGATTTGAACCTCCAACCCAGAGGTCTGAGGCAAACGTGTTAAGCACTGAGCCACTATGTCCCATACATAATATTACAAAAGACAAATGAAAACCATCCAGATGATTCTACAGTGATGGGAGTGAGAGCAATTCCTTGCCTGATTAGCTTTAGTGAATCTGACGATGAATCATTAACTACAATTCTAATCTTCTCATGTTAAGTCAGAGCAGTGATCTGTGTGACTTAAGTTCATTTACAGTTTAGCATCGACTGAGCCGGGATCTGTGTTTGAAGTTGTGTTATGAATGTGTGGTTTTTGTCACTTCAGACCCTGACATTTGCTGAGGTAAAGGTCTCCTTTACTTTTTTTTTTTTTTTTTTTACATTGTAGTAATCTTTTAATTAGATTTAGTCAAACAACAAGAAAATGTTTTACACAAAGTAGTCATTTATTGCGGGATTATTGTCAAATTCTGTGGTTCTGTGGTTTGACAGAATCATCTTTTGCTGTGTAGATTGTTGAGGCTCCTGAAATGTCCATGGCTCACAATTAAATAAGAACAGAAGCTACAGCTAGAAGCTTTTAGTCAAGAAGATCTCTGTAGCTAGAGAAATCTAACACGATTTGAGACATGTTAAAAGCTTTAAAAAAAATAAATAAATAAAAGGTGGACATTGTGGATTGAACCTAACAGTAAATGTAAAATAAATAAATAAATAAATCATTACAACTTCTACCATTCTTTAGAAGCAAGTCTAACAACTGTCTGGAATTATTTTTGAGTGACTACTATATTTAGCCAAAGACTCGTATATACACAGATTTTTTTCATCCTTGTCTACGTTATATGAATTCTGTACTGACATTTGTTTTATACACTGATATCATTTTACATCAAAGCGAAGTTGTTATTGTTCTTAAAGGAAAAATCCACCCTGAACGCTTTGCATGTTAATCTTTATAATTAGCATGTGATCTTCAGTCATGTCCAAGATTTATTTTATAACAAAAAATGGGTTGACTTTTTTTTAGTTTAAACCTCTTTCACATTTAAACACACTGGTATATTTTTACTTTGGGTAACAGTTTCCTACGTTACCCACAATGCCATTCAACTAAGTGGAAAATTGTGAGCGAGAAAACAAACTTTTGCTGTTTTGGTTTTAAAAGCCAATTGATATCCTTTATGTTTGAGATTGTTGACATTCTCCTATTAAACTCCACTGTAACTCCACTAACAGTGTGTGTCACCGCTAACTTCTCACGGAAATACAGCACCAAGTAAGCAATTTGCACCGGAATCGCTAAGCGTTTTACACATATTTCAGTATTCAGTGGGTTTGTAGCTGAAGTGATCATTTAAGAGTCGGTTTTCTTCAACCTCTACCACTTACTGTAAGTGTAGCACTTTGGTTCGTTTGGCAGTGACACTGATATTTTGTTCATAGGTAGCCTAATGACAGAATGTTCCAGAAGGCTACATGCAGCAACGTTTACAGACGTCACTGACTGAGTTCTGGTCTGTGTACCTAAATGATGAGCTACCTGGTCCACATGGCCCACTGGCAGTTCTTTGGTTTGGTGCTGTCGGTACTAGGATTCATCCTGACAGTCGCCACAAGTGGAATGGATGAATGGAGAGTGTGGTATGTGGACGACGTGTCCATCATCACCTCTGGCATGGCCTGGATCGGCACCTGGAGGGCTTGTTTTTATAGCAGCGTCCTCGAAACGGCTGAGTTTTGCCGAAGGATAAACATCAGAGACTCGTTCATTCCTTCAGAGATTGCTACAGCACAGGTGCTGGGTATGACGGCCGTCCCTGTGGGAATCGCTGCAAACCTGGTTGCGGGATACGCCATGAGACTTGCCTACTTCAACATCGATGGCGGGCACGTCAGACTTTTCTTCTCATCGGCTGGTGCTTTGAATTTCCTCACCTCAACGTGCTCGCTAATTCCTGTTTTTTGGAACATGAGGTCGGTGCTGGAGAATCATACGATTGATTTCCCGCCAGAGTTTCTTCTACCTCCGGCACCGTATAAACAGGAGCTGGGCCTGGGCATCACAACAGGAATTGGCTCCTCTGTCTTGCTTATTATAAGTGGGCTGCTCTTCCTGTCCTACAGGCAAACGCGTAAACCCACCAAACACAAAGCGGAGGGAACTGAGGAGAAAAACCGAGGCGACACAAACCTCAGAACTGGTGCTCTGGACAGTAATAGTGTGAGAAAAGGGACAGAAAACTCAGCATTCAAGCTAGAGGACAAACTGTAATGCAGATGTCTGGACCTTTAGAAAATAATCTGCACCATCTTATCTCCTCGGAGTCAATTCAAAACCATGGAATGTAATGCTGTTTAAACATGTTTTGCAGAGTTTATATGGCACTAGATATAAGATGTGCTCTTTACCTTTCAACATCTCCCACTTCTGATCATGGTTTATCCTAAATCTAGATGCAATATACAGTACACAGGATTATGGATTAGATATGCAACGCACACTAAGGAAATTCAGCATTTCTTGCATCAGATTTATGTTATTAATCCTTCTTCTATTAAAACTTCTTTGAGCAATTTGACTGTTTTTGCATTTTGTTTTGTCTATGAAGTCGACAAGTGTGGCTTTTAGCAATTTCAGGGCTTACTGTGCTGCAAAATCACAGGATGTGCCATTACGGTTGGGTGTAGAGGTGTTTAGTTTAACAGGACTAAAACATCCTCTCCGTTTTTTCCCTATGAACGACAAAGGAGGTTGAACCAAAATACAGTACTGGGTTAAATGAAAATGCACAAAGCATGTTGGACTAATCGTGTTTTACAGTGTAGAGTGGACAGAGCATTTTGAAAAGGATGTGTTTTAAAGGATGCATTTCAAATACGCATTGAATTCAAGTGTATTATACCACACCACAACGCTGCTGAATTCTCTATTCTGATTGGTCAGATGGTGTTAATTAATTCTCTATAGCAGCTCTCGCAGTAGTTCTAGCTGCAGGCCAAATCACAGGTTTGTACAATTGTTGGTGAAGTTTTCTGTTTATTTAACATTTACAGAAGGAGACTCCAGTGTCGGTGCTTTTTAACACTTGAGTATCTTTAAGTTTTTCTTTTCAGTGGTTTAGTTTTTTGCCTTATTAACTTTAAGAGAGAGAGAGAGAGAGAGAAAAAAGAGAGAGAGGCTGGTAAGGAAATGACTGTTTGTAGCTGCTCACACATAAGTGTTAACAGTAACTACATTGATTCACAGATGTTCCACAACATTAAATGTAACTATAAACAGATAAGATGTATGCTGTGTCATTCTTTAATAAATGAACAATGGTCATTGTTGGTCAATTACTGCGGTATAAGAGGAATAAAACATTTTGTGACTTGCTGTAATTGGAAAATAATCAACTTTTGGAATGGGAAGAGTGTAGAGTCTCTCGCTTAGTGTAGAGTCTCATCCAGTCCCTCCGGGATCTTGCGATTTTGTGATCGCAGAAATTAAGCAAACGCCGCAATATTCAGGGGAGCTTGCAATGTTTCAAAATTACTGCAGATTTTCCGCAGATTTGGGCCAAGACACGTCACGTGACACGTCATCACAACACGCATTCAGCCAGATCCACCTTCGATTCACGTGCACTGAACGTGAGTACAGCTAAAAGGTCTCATTCACCATCAAACATCACTGTGAAAGACCGTGTTAAATAATTTTGTGCAATTGCAATTTCGCCAATTCAAGTAGATTTCCGCAAAAAAAAAGCACAAAAAACTCTACAAGTTGCATCACAAATTTTGAAGGAAAAAAACAAAACAAAACACAACCAAATCAAGCATTTTTGACCACAGCAATCACAAAACAGTTGATTATTTTCCTATAAAAGCACACTCCATAGTGTTTAATCTCTTACTTACAATCAGGTGAGGAGCACAAGGTTTATGTGAACAGCCAACAGAGCTAATGTCATGTATTACACTTTGATGGAAATGTACTGTTACTCATGGCATGGCAAAATGGTGATAATAATATTTAATTTTACAATTAAAGCAAATTTTGCTAGCTGTAAGACTTTCTGTATCATGTATACATTTCAGAAAAGATTTATTTTGTTATCTTTTTCATACCAACACTGACAAATGAAGGAAATTATAGTATGTTTGGTAAAAAAATGTATTATCATTTTAATATTAATATTCCGATATCATATATCGGAACAGATATACCGAAAACTTGTTTTAAAGCACATTTTCTGAGATTCCTGAGATTTCCATATAGTGTAATAACACTCCCATTGTTAATATTGAGAGCTCCTTATAATAACCCAGAAAATGCAGTAACACTATATATATGTAAGGTTGCCCCAAATTCCATTATTATCCACTCCAATATACAGGTGCATCTCAATAAATTAGAATGTCATGGAAAAGTTCGTTTATTTCAGTAATTCAACTCAAATTGTGAAACTCGTGTATTAAATAAATTCAATGCACACAGACTGAAGTAATTTAAGTCTTTGGTTCTTTTAATTGTGATGATTTTGGCTCACATTTAACAAAAACCCACCAATTCACTATCTCAACAAATTAGAATATGGTGACATGCCAATCAGCTAATCAACTCAAAACACCTGCAAAGGTTTCCTGAGCCTTCAAAATGGTCTCTCAGTTTGGTTCACTAGGTAAGCCACAAACATTCATTGCCAAAGAAGCTGGCTGTTCACAGAGTGCTGTATCCAAGCATGTTAACAGAAAGTTGAGTGGAAGGAAAAAGTGTGGAAGAAAAAGATGCACAACCAACCGAGAGAACCGCAGCCTTATGAGGATTGTCAAACAAAATCGATTGAAGAATTTGAGTGAACTTCACAAGGAATGGACTGAGGCTGGGGTCAAGGCATCAAGAGCCACCACACACAGACGTGTCAAGGAATTTGGCTACAGTTGTCGTATTCCTCTTGTTAAGCCACTCCTGAACCACAGACAATGTCAGAGGCGTCTTACCTGGGCTAAGGAGAAGAAGAACTGGACTGTTGCCCAGTGGTCCAAAGTCCTCTTTTCAGATGAGAGCAAGTTTTGTATTTCATTTGGAAACCAAGGTCCTAGAGTCTGGAGGAAGGGTGGAGAAGCTCATAGCCCAAGTTGCTTGAAGTCCAGTGTTAAATTTCCACAGTCTGTGATGATTTGGGGTGCAATGTCATCTGCTGGTGTTGGTCCATTGTGTTTTTTGAAAACCAAAGTCACTGCACCCGTTTACCAAGAAATTTTGGAGCACTTCATGCTTCCTTCTGCTGACCAGCTTTTTGAAGATGCTGATTTCATTTTCCAGCAGGATTTGGCACCTGCCCGCACTGCCAAAAGCACCAAAAGTTGGTTAAATGACCATGGTGTTGGTGTGCTTGACTGGCCAGCAAACTCACCAGACCTGAACCCCATAGAGAATCTATGGGCTATTGTCAAGAGGAAAATGAGAAACAAGAGACCAAAAAATGCAGATGAGTTGAAGGCCACTGTCAAAGAAACCTGGGCTTCCATACCACCTCAGCAGTGCCACAAACTGATCACCTCCATGCCACGCCGAATTGAGGCAGTAATTAAAGCAAAAGGAGCCCCTACCAAGTATTGAGTACATGTACAGTAAATGAACATACTTTCCAGAAGGCCAACAATTCACTAAAAATGTTTTTTTTAATTGGTCTTATGAAGTATTCTAATTTGTTGAGATAGTGAATTGGTGGGTTTTTGTTAAATGTGAGCCAAAATCATCACAATTAAAAGAACCAAAGACTTAAACTACTTCAGTCTGTGTGCATTGAATTTATTTAATACACGAGTTTCACAATTTGAGTTGAATTACTGAAATAAATGAACTTTTCCACGACATTCTAATTTATTGAGATGCACCTGTATTTGTCTTCATTCTGTACATGACAATGCTTTGTGCAGCTGTTTACAGTCATAAAAGTCTAGTTGTTCTACAGGTTACCTCCCATTTTATAGTAAATGCAGTAAAGATGTTTAGTGTAATTGCTCCTGTCATCGTAATAAATGTTAATCTCTTATCCGTAACAAATGTTTGCATGATGGTGTGTGTGTATAATGATTAGATACTCAGCCCACTTATCTCTCCACTTCATAGCCAATCACTGGTTTGTGGTGGTGTTTAGACATTTGGGCTTGTTTACCATCATGATGTCCATCTGAATTCTCATATACAGACATAATGGGACTAATCCTCTCATCTACAGTCAGCTTTCCGTCATGTGACTCTGGTTCAGGTTCAGCTGATTTGTGAACAGAGGGATAAAATGCTTCCTACCTTGAACCGGAGGCTTTTGTGACCCCTGCTAGGACTGGAATGAACTTTGTCATTAGCTCACAGCACGACATCGTCCCTTATTACTGTATTTTATTGTAGCTTTGCATGGCTTAATCTTAATATTATTATCGAAGAACAATTCTCATAAATCCCACTGTGAATTATAGGATTTTCTGTTTTTATAAAACCACACAATCCTTCTTATTACACGATGAAGAGAAATTATTTCTTGTAGATTTAAGCTGACTTCTATTTCCTCTTCGCATTGTACTATACTAGGATTTATGTACTTTAGGTTAAATATACAGTACTTTACAAAAGTCTTAGACTCATTTTGTCTTAGATGTTTAATTTTATGACTTCTGCACTATTGTGCCAGTAAATAACATTTTATATTTCCAAACATTACTTTTCCTACAAAAAAAAAAAAAAAAAATGTCACACAAAAATGTTTGCATGTCAGAAAAGAAGGTAGAGTTTCATGTAATAGACTACTCTTCAGACAAAAAAAATAAAAATAATGCAGGCTGTCAGGGTTTACCTGCAAAAACAGAAGCAAGTTGGGACAGTCAAAGTCTCCAGAAGAACTGTGGCAGATTCTCCATGATGCTCAGTAAAATGCGCCTCTTAATTTCCTTATAAAACTGCACAAAATGTACCTGAGACTACTGATGCATTTTTAAACACAAAGGTTTATCATGCCAAATATTGACTCTGTTAAGATTAGAGCTGTTTTCTGCTCTATAATTTCTAAGTTTTTAGAAATTTTTTTATTTTTTAGAAAACGTTTAACTGCACTATTTTTTTTGAAGGTATTCTTGTTTTTCAAATCCTGACTAAAATAGTTATAAAATATCATAAAAAGAATTCATTATCAGGACTTTTAGTATGATCTGAGGCCTGGATGACTGATAATTACTTTAGAGATATAAGTGAATATGAATACGTAATTCTGAATAAACAGATATGTGTCTTCTAAACATAATACAGACATGAATAGGAGACACACTGTTTGTGTGTTGTTGTTGTTGTTGTTGTTGTTGTCGTCCATCATCAATGATTTGCTCTAGTAGCCTGACCTAAACACTGCCTTACTGAAGTGAAAAAAAAAAAAAAAAAAAAAATCTTCCCAGAAAGTCATATGATTATTATTATTATGAAATGTTGCTTAAAGGACCCCATTTTGACGAGCAGCAGCACTGTAAGTGAGTCCCAGCTTCATAGTAAGTTCTGACAGAATTTCCACTGAACCTTTCTGATCTTTCTGGAATGCCTCAAACCTCAAAAAAAAAAAAACAAACAAAGAAACTAAATCTGATCAAATATTATTAGGTGGCTAATGTTGTCAGCTATAAACAATTGCTTGATTTGGAAAAGACACTGATGTTTTGAAACATAGTTCCATAGCTTACTCAATCATGTTAGATAGAAAGTTTTCCAGAAAGCTCCACAGGTTATCTGGTCATCTGATTATGAACTCGAGGAACTGTAGACGTTCAGATATTGAATACATTTACATTCTTTAAATTGCTATTTGTTGTTTTGAGAATTTAAGGAAGATAAATAGGTAGGGCTCACGCTGAAAAAGAAAAACGATTCTAGTCTTGACCACTCTCACTTCCGGGTCAAATCTGGATACAGACACAGATATTTGGAGTATTAAACAGATACAGATACAGATAATGTCATTGCTTTACACTCATAATGTACAAATCTTTATATGATATTGTTTGTCCATTTTCTTGTGCAGGTGATATGTCTTATTTATTTATTTATTTATTTATTTATTTTAGCCTTCAGTTTTATTCCTCTCCTGTCCTACTTTACCTAAAACAGTTATTACACAATTACCTCTGTCACACAGAGTACACAAGGCAGGTATCATAGGTTAATTATATAGGCACGCTCATCACCAACATCAATCTAGAACAAAATACAATTTTAAAATTAAATTCATTCATTTACTTTTTTTTCTTTCTTTTCTTCTTCTTCTTCTTCTTCTTCTTTTTTTTTTAAATCAAAGAGAGTTTTCTTTTTCTGGTTCTTACAGATTTCCCATCCAGCTCTGTGTGAATTTGAGGAACCACGGGACACTTTAGACTTAACAGTCACGTAATGTTAAATAATACATGGAGTATAATAATATTTCACCTATATTGTGACCATAGTCAATGCTCCTAATATTTACATGAATACATTCTAAGCAGTACTTAAATGCTATGTGCACATGTACAGATGACCATGTTAATACTTGACAGCCAATTCAGTTTACTGCCACCACAAAGAAGAGATAAGTGTGTCTAAGGGTCAAGACTGATATAATCAGTAGATATCATCATGAAATAAAGGTATAGGTTAAAATTCCTGCAGGTTATTTAAGTAATTTCATCATCTTTGGTGGAAAATAACACTTTCACAGTTATTATTATTATTATTATTATTATTATTATTAGTAGTAGTAGTAGTAGTAGTAGTAGTAGTAACTGCAAACAACACACAATCTCTGCAGATTATGGTAATGTGTAAACATGATTATTCTTTTATGTGAGTTCACAGAAACAGTGTCAGCCGTGTCAGACACCTTGTGATAGAACCTGTAGGCCAACACCCCTCAGCTTTCTAATGTTTCTGTCATTACATTTAATCAAATAACAGAGTTTCTCAACTTTTTTGACTAGTGATCCCATTTTAAGGGCCCCAAATTCTTGCAATCCCCAACCCCTTTGTGACAGTTATTGTAGAAATTATATGCTTACTACTTCACAAATCACAGTGCATTATTGTAATCTTGTAAATAACTGCAAACTGCACACAATGCTAGGTAACATTCTAATTGAAAGATTCAATCGTTTAAATGTTCGATCGTTTAGCTTAATACATCACGTTCAATTGCTATTGTTTATGCATGAAAACAACACAACAACAAATTAATTTGAATACATCAGAAAGGGATTCTTTATATTTACACATTTATCAGTACTTTAATGAATCACTGTAATCACTGTGACCAGTGGGAGGACTGGGCTTGTGCGGCGCACTGCAGCGTAATTAATGTCAGGAGATGTAATCAAAAGTGTGTATCTAGGTTATCTAGGTTACTTAGGTAATCTAGTAAAGGTATTTGACTTTAGTACCTCAACAATTTATTATCAAGCAAATGTTAAGCTATATCATGTAATAAAAGTGTTTTATCGTGTAATAAAAACCTAGCGAACCCTGTGGTAATTGTTATGTTAATTGGCAGATTTGCTATCATTAGGCTAACTATCATATAAAATTGTTAGCCTAAAAGTGCTAAGAGTATATATATTTCTATTTCCACAGTTGTGCGAATAGCCTTTAAAAATAAATATTTAACAATGAGTGTGTCTGTGTGTGTGTGTGTGTGTGTGTGTGTGTGTGTGTGTGTGTATGTGTGTGTGTGTGTGTTGCAACCTTATGTAATTGCTGCAAAAAATTATGACCACCAAGCTGTTGGACACATAAGAATGTACACATAAGAAGCTGACACACTTGTAGTGTACTCTGTGGAGAAGTCATACTTAGGATTTAATCTTGTACGGTCTGTGGGTGTGATGTACTTACTGAGCTGGAAAAGAAGCGTTATGGAAAGAATTTCGCCAATACTTCATGACATAGAAGCATAACATTTTCATTAAATACAGTCTACTATATTCTGTGAGGCAAT
Organism: Cranoglanis bouderius; assembly: GCA_023630585.1. Classification (NCBI taxonomy): domain Eukaryota; kingdom Metazoa; phylum Chordata; class Actinopteri; order Siluriformes; family Cranoglanididae; genus Cranoglanis; species Cranoglanis bouderius. The sequence continues at coordinate 28,918,533 of CM042537.1, forward strand.
CACACTCTGATGGTGTGAAATAACCATAATGCAGAAATATTGTTTATTCGGTACTGCAGGTTTTTTTAATCCTCGGCTCGGGTTAGCCTACTGTTTGTGTGGAATTTCTGTTTATGTTTTCTCTGTTTGTTAGGGTTTCCTCTGCGTTCCTTCAGTTTCCTCCCATCTCCCAAAAACATGGCCAGTAGGTAAATTGGCTCTAAATTGCCTGTAGGTATGGATGTGTGTGCATGGTTGCTTATGATGGACTGGGACACCATCAAGGGTATATTCCTGCCTCATTACCAGTGTTCCTGGGATATGCTCCAGATCCACAGCAACACTTACCAGGATAAAGCAGTTACTGAAAATGAATGAATGTTCCAAAGCAGCCAAACTTCCTCACAACTGGTGAATGTAATCAGTTAAATGAGAGATTCGAGGCCAAGACAAGACACAACTAAGGCATCAAATTTGTACTATGTTGACTTTTCCCCCCCACAGTTTCTCCCCAATTTGGTCACCTTCCAATTCCCACCCACCAACCGGTACACCCATCATTCAACAGCTCCCAACTGGGGAGGGTGAAGGCTAACACGTGTTTCCTCTGAGACACCTGAAGCCAGCCAACCACAACTTCTCAAACTTCTGCTCATGTTACATCACAGGGCAGTATAACACACTCACTGGAAAGCACTATCTATCTGCCCTCTTCCTCATACATGAGCTTACAGATGCCTCTGATTTGCTAGTGTCAGTGTGATTGACAGGGGAAAGAGTAACGCCATCCCTCCCACCCAGAGGACACGGACAACTTTGCTCTCTTGGCTCCTGTGACATCATAAAGATTCAGACTTGTGATTTCTTCATGACAGGGCAAACACTTTTCTATTGCGCCACTCAGGAGCCACAAAGTTGACTTTTAATGTTAAAAGTTTGCACATGAAGTGTTGATTCTGTGGGAATCTTTTTTTCACGTCAACTTGAAAAAATTGTCACCGATTTTGGTTACACTGCCAAATGTCCACTGTGGTTGGGGGAGAACAAAGCATGTAATGTTTAGGATATGGTGTGTAGAGCAGTCTATTTACTATTCTGAGTTCACCATTTAAAAATGATAAATGGTAGATTTAGCTACTGTATAAAAAATACCTAGCTTACATATATTTTGTCACAAAAGGACAGTACTATTAGGTCTGACATTTTTGCCACGTTTTCTGACAAGTTCATGCATTTTCAGGGTTATGCAAAGTTCTAATAAATGTCTGTGGCAAACAAGATCTAGCAAATTTTCTCCCCTGGTGGCCTTCTAAGCATTTATTCATTGACATTGTTGATTTGATGGTGAGATGCATTGCAGTCATTGCAGTCTACATGTGTATGGGTGGAACTGTGGTTGCAATTAGAGGGGCCTAGGGATTAAGTAGGAATAATTAGGGTCTAAATAGCAAAGTGGGTGTCATCAGCAGTGTGTTTACTATGGCTAGGTCTATTTTATTTATTCTTTGCATTCAACAATTCAATTCGATTCTGTTTTCACAAATACAGCAGCATGTGCTGTGTTTTTGTCAGTGTTTCTTGTTTTCAGTTCCTCTTTCAAGAGTTTGTTTAACAGTTGATTGCGTTAAGAGGCGGTTTGTAACTATGTGTTGAAATTGCATTTCCTCTTCCTCGGCAGATGCCCAGTTTTCTCCCGCCGGGAATAAGCGGCAATTAGCGGCAAAGTCAAAAGGCTGTTTATTTTCCCGATAGCTATGCGGCTCTTCTTATCTATTGTCCATCCAAGGAAGTTGTAAGTGCACACGCCCTTTTATATGGCGTCTTCTGGTCTGAGGACGCCTGGTCTCAGCTGGGATTTCCCCCCCACTGATAACTGAAGAAAATAAATAACAAAAAAAAAAAAAAATGATAGGCAATATCAACAACTTAAACATGAAGCGACAAGGGAAAAGGGCCTGATGTTTTTTTTTTTTTTTTTTTATTTGTATGAGAAGCAAAAGCTTTATTGGGCAAAATATGATCCCCAAAAGCATTTATAATAACACACTACCAGTAAGTAGACAAACATTTCGATACAGACTCCTTATCTGCTTGTTGAGACAGATAGTTCCTTCAAGCTTTCAGTGTGAGTAATACTGAAATAGTATATTCTAGATAACATGTTGCTCACTTATCTCTTATCTCTTGGAATTTGTGAAAAACAAAAGAAAAACTCATTTTAAATCAAATTAAATCATTATCTTTTATAAGAATGAGACAGATGTCTCTTTGCTGTGTCACTTTCTCTTGCATTTTTTTCCCCCCGGGATAAACTGGCCAGTTGTACCCTTAACAAGATCAAATCAGAGTAATCAACATAAAGAGGAGGCAGCAGGGTGGTTCTGTTTGGCATTCCTCATTAGGACGTACTGTTCGTTAGGGACGTCATTAAACGCAGCTTAATCCACTTGCCGATGTGAAGAGACCATCAGGTGCAATTAGACTCAAGCACACCCTTAACCTTCTTCCAAACCCTGCCAAAAGCTACTCGTTTCTTACAAGTAGAGATTACCAAGAGACATGCATGCATTCAACCAAAACTCGACTTTTCTTTCTGATTATTGCGTTATTATGAATCAACAGCAGATGTTGGTCAGGTGCCGTTTTTCTCCCGGTCACTTAATAACTTAACTACAAGAGCTGCATTTGTAACTGACATGAAGCTGTTTCTTAAGAACTCATTTTCCCAACAAGCAGTTTTTCTTGCAGATACTTTATTATTATTGTAATCTAATAAAATGTATGATATCTAGGTAAATGATAGTATCTACAGAAATACACTCAAACAATTTGTCACTGTAAATATGAAACGATACGATTGTACAGTCTAAATATATCACCAAATATATGCACCATTGCACACTATGCACTGCTAGATGGAAAATCAGAAAATATCTCTTGGATAAAAAATGGTGTACATATGTTTAAGCAGTTTAAGCATATTAATTCACACCAGCTGATAATAGAAACCTATTACTAATTATTATAATTTGAGCTAATCAAACAAGTTACCTGTTGGACTGCAGTGACCAAAGAAAAGAGAGAGCAGTGTACATTATAGAGGGAAATTCATCAGTTCATCTGTCCTGTCACATTAGAAACACTCAATGGTTCCTAGCTCCTGCTAAACGTACTCTACACGCTTTTTGGACGAGCCGTTCACAGTCTGAAACCTTTCCTGGTGATGGTGAACGTGCTCTAAGTGCATCTTGTTCTCTTCCGAACCGCAACATGAGACGAAGAACAACACTGCAGAGATGATATGAAAAAAACCTGCAGCCCAGCCGATGAACAACGCGTCGCCAAACTCCCAGCGAGGCACAGTATGAGGCAGTGTGTGATCTCTGAACTTCAAAACGGTCTCATGGGCGACATTGGAGACAGGAAAGAGTTCGAGGATGCCAGCTGTCAGGCCCATCAACCCTGCTGTGATCTTGATGCCGCGCTTCACCCGCCGTCCCTCCGATCCCCCACAACTTTTCACCAGTCTCAGACCTGGGACAGCAATCAGGAGGCCCAGGAGTCCTATGGCATCTGAAATGCACATGCAGATGCGTGCCAGCGTGAGATTTAGCGACAGACCCAGCAGGGTTTCAAAGGGACGACACTCTGTGATTCCCTCCTGCACCACACAGGACTCCCACAGGCCCGCTTCATAGCTTTCAGTGGGCAGCAGCTCAGTGGAGAGACTCAGCCAACTGGGCATGAGTGTAGCAGCAAGCGAGCAGAGCCATGCCCCCACCCCAATGGTCATACCCAGCAGCTCCAGAATGACGGAACACGGATTCGACATGGCACTCCTTGGGCCTCACGTCTGGGTAGAACTTCTGGACCTCTCGTTTGAAGAGAGAGAGAGAGAGAAAGAGAGAGAGAGAGAGAGAGAGAAAGAAAGTGTCTTTGAGCCAATTAGTGCTGACCACTCCAGCTACTTCAGCTTCACAGTCCTTCAGTTTCCACTCAAAAATGCACACATCATCTCAACTTAAGAGGTAAAACACAAGAAGGAGGAGGTGGAAGAGAAGGAGGAGGTGAGAGAGAGTGGGCAAGAGAGGGCACACTGACTTTTAGCCCTGCCCTCTAAACTGCATCCCACAGAGAGAGAGAGAGAGAGAGAGAGAGAGAGAGAGAGAGAGATGCAGACCTGCATAATGACTGTATGCAACTAAAATACAGAAAGGGAGAACTTATTTGGTCAGTTTCTCTCCTCTCTCAAGATAAAACAATGCTTTTTATCAGACACTAGGTGAAAACAGCACTGTCTGCATGGGTTTCTATAATATACAGTGGGGGGAAAAAGTATTTGATCCCCTGCTGGTTTTGTACGTTTGCCCACTGACAAAGAAATGATCAGTCTATAATTTTAATGGTAGGTGTATTTTAACAGTGAGAGACAGAATAACAACTAAAAAATCCAGAAAAACGCATTTCAAAAAAGTTATAAATTGATTTGCATTTTAATGAGGGAAATAAGTATTTGACCCCTTCGACTTAGTACTTGGTGGCAAAACCCTTGTTGGCAATCACAGAGGTCAGACGTTTCTTGTAGTTGGCCACCAGGTTTGCACACATCTCAGGAGGGATTTTGTCCCACTCCTCTTTGCAGATCCTCTCCAAGTCATTAAGGCCATTTTCAATGCCCTGGCTGAGGGAAGGAGGTTCTCACGCAATATTTGACGGTACATGGCCCCGTCCATCGTCCCTTTGATGCGGTGCAGTTGTCCTGTCCCCTTAGCAGAAAAACACCCCCAAAGCATAATGTTCCCACCTCCATGTTTGACGGTGGGGATGGTGTTATGACTTGGGGTCATAGGCAGCATTCCTCCTCCTCCAAACACGGCGAGTTGAGTTGATGCCAAAGAGATCTGACCACACCTGACCACAACACTTTCACCCAGTTCTCCTCTAAATCATTCAGGCAAACTTCAGATGTGCCTGTACATGTGCTTTCTTGAGCAGTGGGACCTTGCGGGCGCTGCAGGATTTCAGTCCTTCACGGTGTAGTGTGTTACCAATTGTTTTCTTGGTGACTATGGTCCCAGCTGCCTTGAGATCATTAACAAGATCCTCCCGTGTAGTTCTGGGCTGATTCCTCACCGTTCTCATGATCATTGAAACTCCACGAGGTGAGATCTTGCATGGAGCCCCAGACCGAGGGAGACTGACAGTTTCTTCCATTTGTGAATAATCGCACCAACTGTTGTCACCTTCTCACCAAGCTGCTTGGTGATGGTCTTGTAGCCCATTCCAGCCTTGTGTAGGTCTACAATCTTGTCCCCGACATCCTTGGACAGCTCTTTGGTCTTGGCCATGGTGGAGAGTTTGGAATCTGACTGATTGATTGCTTCTGTGGACAGGTGTCTTTTACACAGGTAACAAGCTGAGATTAGGAGCACTCCCTTTAAAAGAGTGCTCCTAATCTCAGCTCATTACCTGTGTAATAGACACCTGGGAGCCAGAAATCTTGCTGATTGATAGGGGATCAAATACTTATTTCACTCATTAAAATGCAAATCAATTTATAACTTTTTTGAAATGCGTTTTTCTGGATTTTTTTGTTGTTGTTCTGTCTCTCACTGTTAAAATACACCTACCATTAAAATTATAGACTGATCATTTCTTTGTCAGCGGGCAAACGTACAAAATCAGCAGGGGATCAAATACTCTTTCCCCCTATTGTACCAAAAAATAAATAAATAAATAAACACCTGTAAAACTTCCAAAATGTACACAGTCGATCTTTCTACTCCTTGTTACATCTACATTTATTTAGTAAGAAGTTGTGATATTTGTTAATATTTCTGGGATCTGTTGCCCAATAAGACTATAAACTGTCTGGGGCTTGTAGCTTCTCCTGGTGTGGGTTTCATTATTTAAAAAGAAATTACAGTAAAGTAAAATTACACATGCAGCTAGTGACCCTAGTGCAAAAGTAGAATTGTAGAAAGGCTCATGACTATGAAATATTAATAATCTTGTTTAAAGATCAAGAGACTAAAAGCCATTGGGGTTAATGACTAAAACATTCATTTTGGGCTAAAAATTGATTGCAATTTTTTAAAAATGATTTTAGTTGGATTTAGTTAGATTTAAACTTTAAATTTTATGTAATAATGGCACGTTTGTAATGGCAAAGTCTGGAGTTATGGTTACTGGAGTTATGGAGTTATCGTTTCACTGTGTACTGTACCAGCTGTATATGGATGAAATGACAATAAAGCCACTTGAACTTGAACTTGAACTTGAACAATTACAATTAAACTAGAAATGTAAACAATTTACAGTCAGTAAAAACTTAAAATACTACTGGCATGTTTTTGGGTGGTGGGAGAAAACCAAAAGAACAGGAGGAAACCCTTTTACAGAACCCTGGTGAGAAGTACAGTTCTATTCTGTTTTGTTTGCAAGAATAATACTTTATCATTAAGCCATTTACACACTGCAACTTTATTCAAATCCGGGCTTTGACTAGGCCATTCCATAACCCTCCATTTCTTCTTTTTGAACCATTCTTTGGTGGATTTGCTGGTGTGCTTAGGATCATTATCCTGTTGAAAGGTCCACTTTCGCTTCAGCTTCAACTTTCGGACAGATGGCCTCACATTATCTTCATGCACTCTTTGATATGATGCAGAATTCATAGTTGAATCAATGAATGCAAGCTGTCCAGTCCCTACGGCAGCGAAGCAACCCCGAACTATAACATTTCCACCACCGTGCTTCACAGTTGGTATGAGGTGCTTCTCCTGAAAAGCTGTCTTTGGTCTGCGCCAAACATGTCTGCAGTTACTGTGGCCAAACAATTCTATCTATCAGCCTATATGCTGACTGGCAAACTGTAGTGTTGCAAAGGTTTTTTCCTGGCACGCCTCCCATTCAAGTCAAATTTGTGCAATCTCTTTCTGATTACACTAACAGTTGCAAGACTTACTAGCAGATCCTGTGATGAAATTTTTGGGTTCTTGGAGACTTATTTTTGCATCAGACGGTCTGCTCTTGGGCTGAATTTGCTGGGACGGCCAGTCCTGGACAAATTGGCATTTGAAATCTGCGCCAATTGTAGGTGATTACAGTGGAATGATGTATTTCAAATCTTTTGGAGATCTTTTTAAATCCCTTGCCAGACTCATAGGCATCCACAACCTTTTTTTCTGAAGGCCTTATAGAACTCTTTAGATCTTGGCATGATGACACCACACACCTCAATAGCAAAGGGAACTCCAGACACTAGATATGAGAGGGGTATAAATAAGACAGGTTCCACCTGCACTCCCTAAGCAGGTTCTGATCACTGGCACCCAATCTTGAACACCTGATTCTAATTTTATGGATTTGAAGGGGTGATAAATGTAGGGGTGTACTTACTTTTTCCATGTGACTGATCTGTTCTTTTGTTAATTTAAATTGTGAAAATTACTACAAAATGTCAATTTTATGTGTCATTAGATAGAGTGTATCATCTTTATTAATAGGCACTGTTTCAAAGAGGATCAAATGTTTGCTTGTCCAAATATGTCAAAAAAAGCCAACAGTTTCCATTTGGTGTACTTATTTTTTTCACATGACTGTAGCTACATTTAAAATGTTGAATAAATGGGCTAATCTAGCAGAGCTGTTTTGTGATATACAGATGAGGTCATAAGTTTGCATATGCCTTGCAGAATATGCAAAATGCTAATAATTAAAAAAAAAAAAAAAGGACAAAAATTGCATTTTGTTTTTATTTAGTGCTGCCATGAATAAGTTATTCCATATAACAGATGTTTACGTATTTGTCTACAAGACACAATAATAACTGAATTTACACAAATGAACCAATTCAAAAGTTTACATACCCTTGATTCTTAATACTGTGTGATGTTACCTGGATGATCAACGACTGTTTTTATGTTTTGTGATAGTTGTTCATGAGTCTCTTGTTTGTCCTAAACAGTTAAACTGCCCACTGTTCTTCAGAAAAATCCTCCAGGTCCTGCACATGATTTGGTTTTCCAGCATTTTCTACATATTTGGCCACTTTCCAGCAGTGGGCTATATGATGTTGAGATCCATCTTTTCACACTGCGGACAACTGAGGGACTCGTACACAACGCAAACATTCACTTGAGGCAACATGATACATTAAGTGCCAGGGGGGTGTAAACTTTTGAACAGGATGATCAGTGCAAATTGTTATTATTTTGTTGAAAGATTTTCTTTTCTTTTTTTTCATTTAGTACTGCCCTTCAGAAGCCACATAAGATATTTACATAACTATTAACATTTTGCAGATTCTGCAAGTCGTATGTAAGCTTATGACCTCAACTGTAAATCAATAAACATGGCTGAGTAAAAAATTCTAGTTGGTATCATTTAGATTGAACTTCCTAAAAAAAAAAACCCTTGTTCAATACAGATCTAAATATACATCTGGATTTTTGTAAAGCAGCTTTGTGACATTGTCTTAAAAGTGCTAAATAAAATCTAATTGAATTAATTTAATTAACAGGCAGCACAGTTGCCTTCTCACAGCTCCAGGGTCCCTGGTTCAATCCTGAGCTTGGGTTACTGTCTGAGTGGAGTTTTACACCTTCTCCCCTTGTCTGTATGGGGTTCTTCTGGGTTCTCTGGTTCCCTTACACCTCCCAGAGAGATGCCTGTCAGTAGACTGTCTGCGCTAAATTACGCCTATTAGTGTGAACAAGTGACTGACCTGGGATATAGTCTGGATCCACCATGGCCCTGACCAGGAATAAATGCTTACTGATGATGAAAGACTTAAGTGTAAATATAGTGTAAATCAGAAGGGTTTCTACGGTATATATTTAAAAAAAAATACAATATTTAATGTTCTCTATGATCCAAAGATAAAATGTTTTTTTTTTATCAGAATCTCTACATTCAGAGTGTGCAGAATTTGAATTTGGTAAATCAGTGTGAGAAAATTCAACATACAGCATATAACACACACACAGCTACATTAGATCACATACCTCACATGACTTGACAAAACAAAGAGTGAGGGAATTTGGAGTTTGTCTACTGCAGTTCAGAAGGTCTGGCATTGTGGAAATGTGCAGCTGAACAAATTTGATATGGTGTTGCTTTTGTTCCTTAGCTGGGCTTCAGAAGGGTCAGTAAACCTGTAAGAGTGCTTGGCACAACATTATTACCAATACTGAGGAACCCACTGACTATCATTTAAAACCTTGCTTTAAATGAACTCACTATCATTGAGTGAGAAACATTTCTCATTTCACACGAAATTCCTGATCAGATTTAATTATAAAACATTTGTAACATGGTTTGTTCAGAATCCTAAAAAAACCTTTTGTTTCTTTTCCAGTTTCAATATTATTTCTCACACACATTTTTGTATGTAACCATTCAAATCAATCAACAGACTGACTTACAAATATATGAGTCAAGGCATTTATAATTATTAATAGATTGATTAAAATTGTAAAGTAACCCTGGGGTTGTGCACAGTAACAGGGTTGAGTGCATACATTATATTTCCATCCATCCATTTTCTGTGCCACTTATCCTACACAGGGGGAGCCTGGGGCCTATCCCAGGGAGGTCGGGGCACAGGGTAGGGGACACCCTGGATGGGGTGCCAACCCATCGCAGGGCACAATCGCACACGCATTCACACACTATGAACAATTTGGAAATGCCAATCAGCCTACAGTGCATGTCTCTGGACTGGGGGAGGAAACCGGAGTGCCTGGAGGAAGCCCCCAAAGCACAGCGAGAACGTGCAAACTCTGAGCACACAGGGCAGAGGTAGGATTTGAACCCCCAACCCTGAAGGTGTGAGGCAAATGTGCTAACCTCTAAATCACCATGCTCCCCCCCCCCCCCCCCCCCCCAGACACACACACACATTACATTCGCTTGTCGTTAAAATTTTGCCAAACAAATTCTAACAAATCAAATATCTAGAGGATGATGTTAAAAAAGAAAACAGCTAAAAAAAAACCTGCTAAAGTGGGTTAAAGGCCAACAAACAATAACTGATGTGACAGAATAGAAACGTGACTATGTTACTCTCATAATATTCCCAGCAGGTGCCGTCTCTGACAATGACTTTCTTACTGTAAAGTACTAAATAAAAATTTCAGTTAACTGTACTTTATTTCCACCTATGACTTTAGACTTTTACTCACTATGTGGATTTCAAATTAAACTTTGTTTTCTACTAAAAAAAAAGAAAACAGAAGGAGCATTTAGTAATTTTTTTTTTTCTCGTTTAGAGAGTTTTGAGCAGTTTATTATGTACCAAATTCCTCTAACACTGAATCTCTTAATGATATGGCTACAAGAACAGGCAGATTATGGCTCTTTTATATACAATAATTAATTACAAATTTCCATACATCACCACAAGTTAGCCAAATGCATGTAGACATCTCTTTTAAATCATAATTTGCACTCTTTAGTTCCAGTTATGGGAAATGTTAATGTTAACTTTGTTCAAGGAAGTCTTATTGTTTTTGTTTTTTGTATTTTAGCATGACAATCCCCCTGTGCAAAAAGTGAGATCCATAAAAACAGGTTTGATACAAAAGAACTTCATGGGATAAACTGAAACCCCGGCTACATGTTAGGCCTTATCGTCCAACATCTGTGTCACTGAATGGATGCATATCTATGCAGCATGTTAATAGAAAGCTTTCCCAGAAGAGTGGAGGCTGTCACAACAGCAAAGTAGGGACAAATTCCATATTAATGCACATATGGATGTTATATTCAGGTGCCTGTTGCTTAGTTGTCCCCAAAATGACATCCATGATCTCATGACAAAAAAATCTTTACAATAAATTAACAACGAGACTAGAATTTAACAATGAATTTAGTATTCTTTGTAGCTATAATCGTGGTAACAGAGATGAGCAGAGATTCTTAACAGAGATGTTAAGAATATGGTAAATAGAAGAGGGGATTTTTGTACATGCTGATAACCGTTTTGATGATGCAACTTCCTGTTTATCATAATCATATCTTGTTTAGCATATCATCTATTACAGGGGTATTCAGTCTTATCTAGAAGGGGCTGCAGGCTTTCATTCCACCCAAGCAGGAGCCACACCTGATTTCACTTGTTTAATCAGTTCATCTATGTCTCCAATCAACTATCAAGCGTGTCTTCAATTAGGCTGTTATGAAAGCCTGCAGCCACACCGGCCCTTTGCGGATAAGACTGAAGATCCCTGGCTTCTTCTTCCTTTAGCAGGGATAAATACATTTTCCTTAACGGGCCAGTGTTGACTGCACCAACATTGTGAGCATAAATGTAAATGTATTATTACTTAAAACAATGCAAATGACTTTTCACCTCTAAAGGACACATACAGTATATCAGTCAAATCATACAAAAAAATCTGAATTGTTTTTAGTCAGATTCTTCTTTTTATTGTTATATTTGACTTGTAAAATGGACGTCAAAGAGGAACAAAAGAAAACAGTAATTCCGAGTGATACTCTAAGGTTATTGGTATTGAAAAAAATATTTTCAACATTTTTTGTGATCATATTTGTATTTTGTAATAAGTTGCAAAAACATGCTTCGTTTTATTATTATCCATCCATCGCTTATCCTATACAGGGTTGCAGGGAGCCTGGAGCCTATACCAGGGAACTCGGGGCACAAGGTGGGAGACACCCTGGACAGGTTGCCAAGCCATTGCAGGGCACAATCATGCACTACGAACAATGTAGAGATGCCAATCAGCCTACAGCACATATCTTTGGACTGGGGGAGGAAATTGGAGTACGTGGAGGAAACCCTCAAAGCACGGGGAGAACATGCAAACTTCACTCACACACTGCGGAGGCGGGAATCGAATCCCCAATATATTCTTCTTCTATATTCTTCTATATATAATATATTCTTCTTCTTCTTCTTCTTCTTCTTATTATTATTATTATTATTATTATTATTATTATTATTATTATTATTTATCAGGAGGCAGGTTTTGTTTTCCTGGTATGCTTTTCAGAAACATTTATGACTTTATGTTTTTCACCTTATAGAAACACAGCATGTGATAAGGTCATCCTGTCATCACAAACTCAAATTCAGTCAATGCATGGAAATAGTTCTTTTTTTCTTTCTTTTTCTTTAAAAAAACAAAAACAAAAAAAAACTTTTATATATTTTTATATCCCTTATATTCTTTTAAGTAGTTAACTTCTATGCTAATAAGCCCTAACGATCTGTAACAAATGTTAAAAGGTTAAAGAGCTGAATGCTGAAAAATACGGATGCATTTTGACAGGATTTGTACATTTCTTTGAGACTTCAAAATGATCTGTACTGTACTAGACTTTACAGTACTATATAGTATAAACAGTGCGCCCCCTGCAGGAGGTACAGTATGCAGTCTGTTGAGACATGCTTCTCATGCTATTTATTGAGGTAGTGTGTGGTTTGGGTCGCAGCCTCAGCGAGGATATTGGAGGTCAGAGCTGAGTTTCCCAAAAGCTTTTTCCCAAAAGCATCACAGAATAAATACCAGAATAAACACCATCGTTATTTCCGGCACAGGTGAATTATAGTAAGTGAATTAAATTTTTATTTTTATTTTTATTTTTTAAAAAATCAAAGCAGAAATTATTGTTACAGGTACATTTCAATAACCAAAGGTCCTGTGATACAGGAAGCACTTCACTTGTTAAGACATCCTGACTGTTAGATACTCTCATTCGCATTTTTTTCTTCAATTTTCATAATAACAAGTAAATAACTATATTATAACTATATAACTAAATAACTAAATTTTATTAGCCAGATATATTTTCAAATATAAGGCATTTGTTATGGTGAGTGCTTTCACACAAAGTGCATGACAATAATAAGAATACACACTCAAAGTCCACTTTATTAGGAACACCTGTACACCTCCACATTCATGCGGTTATCTAATCAGCCAACCAGTCTGGTCATTCTCCTCTGATTTCTCTCATCAACAAGGTGTTTCAACCCTGCAGACCCTCTGCTCACAAGATGTTTTTTGTTTTTCGCACCATTCTGTGTAAACTCTAGAGATCGTTGTGTGTGAAAATCCCAGGAGATCAGCAAACTTCTGAAATACACAGACCAGCTCATCCAGCACCAACAACCATGCCACGATTAGTCACAGGGATCACACTTTTTCCCCATTCTGATGTTTGATGTGAACATTAACTGAAGCTCGACCTGTCTCTGCATGATTTTATGCATTGTGCTGCAGCCACATGACTGGCTGATTGGATAACTGCATAAAAGAGCAGGTGTGCAGGTGTTCCTAAAGTGGGCGTTGAGTGTATAGCTACAGTACACAGCACTGTGTGCATTCAGTGCAAACAGCAGCATTTTGAACATAGTTCTTGTGTTTAAAATAGCCATCAAACCGTTATTAAAATCCCAGGAAGACACAAGATGGCGCTCTGTCCACACAGAGAATTATATATATATATATATATATATATATATATATATATATATATATATATATATATATATATATATATATATATATATATATATATATATATATATAACTTTTCAGCTTTACAGATTTTCAGTAATTATCATTATAATAATAATAAAATGTTTAATCAGTAATATCATAATATTAATCATTTTAATAAAAAAAAAATATATATATTTTTTTACATAGATTCGCTCTTACGTAGATGCAATTATCATTTAGAAGCTTGCCTGCCTATCTGCCTATTAGAGTCTGGGTAAACATCACAACAAAATGTTTTCCAAATTACAGAGAGGAAACTTCCATTACAGTAGGCCCGAATCGTACAAGCTCATTTTAATATTGCTTTAATATTGTTTGTAGGCGGTGCTTATGCAAATATGACTTAATACGCTATTAATGATTGGGGGGGGGGGTGGCCTAATCAAGGTTATGCAAATAAGTACACTGTTTCAAAGTTAGTAAATTGCGCATGCGAATGAGCTTTAATGCTTGAAATACGCGTGTAGGCGGTGCTTATTTAAATACATATTAATATGCATCAACGTCTGTCGTCTGTTGTGGGTGGGGTTTATGCAAATGAGTTCTTCCCAATATGGAGTCTGTGGAATGAAATATGGCAGAGGAGGGCAAACATGGTGGACCGACGCCGAGAGTCATGAGAGCACCGCGAAACTTTTTGAAAGGCGGATGCCGGACGGTCTGCGTCGAGTTTAACCGCATTTGTTTTCTAAGTCGCGCTGTTTCCGAGAGTCGACGGGAGTAAATCGTTTGTAATGCATTAGGAAACTTGTTGAATTGTGCGTGTTTTTTGGATTAAAGGAGAGGGGGAGAGGCGCAAGCGATTCCCCCCGGTCCTGTACCGTCCCGTCCCGGCGGCGCTATGCCGTGGCTCAGCGGCTCCAAGCGGAGAGAGAGCTCGGAGCTGCCGCTGCCCGCCGGCTGGGAGGAAGCCCGGGATTACGATGGCCGAGTGTTTTACATCGACCACAACACCCGGCAAACTTCGTGGATCGACCCGAGAGACAGGTAAAGTGTGATAACGCGGACTTTCTCCGTATTTATGCTCGAAGTTGGGAGAAGTTACTTGCATCCATTAGAGGAGCTGGACGGCTGGTGGAGGCTTAAGTGATGAACAAGGAGCTAAAGAGCTAGCAAAGGCGCTAGCAAGTTTTTCCTCCACACTTTATTATGCCACACTAATATACACAAGTACTGTACAAATCTGCACCGATTCATACTGTGTTTATTAATGTTTGTTTATTTTAGTTGTTTTATTTGGACACGGCACGGCATTTAATAGTAGTTTTATCAAATGATTGACCACAAAAATTATCCAAGTAAACTTGCTAAATATTTAAAAATATTTTGTGTTGAAAGAGAAAGAACAGCAGCTAAGCTACAGATCACTAGTACTGACACTAGGGATGCGTTGATTCAAAGGTTGTTGTTTTTTTTTTTTAAATTTACAATATAGAAATCATACTGCTACAGATAAAGATACAATTAAATAATAGAAAGTGTGATGGTGACAGGCTTTCTGTCCTGCGTCCAGTACAGTGTCAGTCAACACAACACACTTACATGGAAATATATCAAATCTGACCCAATACTTATGCAAAATTCTGCATCAGTGTCATCCTCAGACCTGTGCATCCCTCATACATCCACTTTCAGAATGAAGACTAGTGGAAACCCCCCACTCATTAACCCTCATTATGACAGACTTTCCATATTAAGATCATCTTGATAGGAATGTTTATTTCAACATCTTCAGCAGTGTAACCGTTTAATCTACTGCCACTCTGACATGACAAAGGTCATGAATAATAAAAGTAGGGAAATTTGGTTTGTAACATTGTTTGGAAGGTCAGTCTCTCAAAATACTGCTCAGAAAATGACAAGAAACTGTAACCATTGTTCATTTATAACACGAAAACATGGATTGAATGCCTCGCTTAGGTTATTCCTAGACACGAACAAATCAGGTTTTTGGGGCGATTACTTGTACATCAGTAGACTTGCTCATACCCATCCATGTGTGTAATAAACTGTTAGTTAAAATGGTAAGCTGTGCGTTGCTCTTTAAACTACTAAAACTCTTCTCTGCAACCATTTAAACCGCTTTTCGCAATTAGTAAAGCTGTACATAACTCGAATATACTTCAGTGCCAAGTGTCTGACGTCTTTAATGTATAATACAGCAAATGAGTGACAAACGGGCAATTTTGTAGCTATACTGTATATTAATCTGTTTTTGTTTGTCCACATGTCTCTGGCTGTCAGCTTCATTTGTGCTTTGGTTATGATTTAGTGAAATTTGACGCTTTTTTGTTGATGGGTATGAAGCTGTATAGGTCACCTCTGCACTCATTAGGTTTTTTTTTTTTGTTTTGTTTTGTTTTTTTCCCATTAGCAGTATGTTGTCTCCATGGGAAGCGTTGTTCTACTTCTTGATTTATCTGAAAAGTGTATATTGTAATTGGTTACTCAAGTTTGATTATCTCAGCAAACCACTGTAAAACGGTATAATTTTTATCATAATGTTTGCAATGTCCTGTAATGAATGTTAGTTGAAAAACAATCAACAAAGCATCAAGAAAAAACAAAAACAAAACAATCAGCATATTTTCTCATGATTGGACGTCATTGTCATACAACTGACTGGTCTGGGTCTTTTTTTTTTTTTCTTCCCTTTTTGAAAAAATATGCCCACATAATGTAAACAGAGCGCAAATGAAAGAGAGAATTGAAGCAGAGCTCCCAGAGTTCCATGTGCAAATATGTGAGGAATGCTGTACTGGGCCACTGGGAAGGCAGTGTGCATGGGCTTTGTGAGGCCTGCATTTTCACCAGCGCAGTAACGGCCTGAAAAGCAGACTTTCACACAAGTTCGCTAGAAGCTTAGCGTGAATTATATATAGGTGAATTGTTGCGAAAATGTGTCAGTATTTGTCATGATTGTTATTTGTCTGACAATGTCATGCAGGCCTTCATAGAAGTTTTTCATAGAAATTTACCAGGCATTGTGCATGTATGGCCAATATTTTATTTATATATATATATATATATATATATATATATATATATATATATATATATATATATATATATATATATATAAGTAATGTATAGATTATTTAACCTCGTATACATGAACTAAAATTAGACTGTATAAATTGATAATAATGCCTGGTTATATCCTATTCCCTTCCCTCAATGCATTTAGTTGCTATAAAGTATAAACAAAAAATGTGCCCTGAAAGTTCCCCCCCCAAAAAAATGCTGGAGTTTGCCAGCTGAGAGGAAGATGACAATTCTATTAACAATTTGTTTAAGTAAAAAGTTAACTTATAGCAAGTTAATTATTCACCCTCGCGCTATTCATTTTTGCCCCATAGTATTGAAAAAATTGTAGCTAACTTGTTTGAATGGCGTTTAATTACACAGAACAGACAGCTGCACAGATAGCTCTGAGAATGCCATTAAACTAATGATCTCGAGCACCGATTGAGTCAAACTGTTTTCTTAAGCCGTATGCACTTTGGTTTTAAGATAAAGTGCATATTTCTGCCTGACATGCTTTTTGCTCCTCAGTCATGGCCGACATCATCAGTCATCACGCTGCTCCAGTTTGAGCTGACGCTGTGTTTTCAGGCTGATGTGCTACGTGCTTCTCCCCCTCCTCATTCTCAGCTTATCTACTCCCAACGTGATTCATCTTAGGCTGAAAAAAAAATGTGGCCGCCTCATCAAAAGCCTGTGTAAAACAGCAGAGTTTAATTGTCTATTTATCTTAAATTGGACAGCTGGCTTTGAACAGGAACATGAACAGGGTGCTTGAGTGATATTAAATTTTATGTCTCTCTCTCTCTCTCTCTCTCTCTCTCTCTCTCTCTCTCTTTCAGCTGTGTAACAATGTTGATGCGTTATACTTGTTCTGTTATGATCCAGTACTGTATTAACCTCAGGTTTACAGGACTAAACCTGTAAACTAAAATTGAACTAAATGCTAGAAAACAACAACAGTATGGATGCCTTTTAGTGATCATTTATTTTATTCCACAGCTCCAGTGAATTCTTGATTCTGATTGGTCAGAAGGTGTTGATTTATTTTCTCTTACAGCAGCTCTGACAATCGTTCCACTGCAATGGATTTGTTCTAATACGTTATCATTTCTGTAGTAACAGCTCATTTCTTAGGGACTTGTGTGACGGACACTATGCGTAATCTAAGAAAAATAATGAACTTATTTATTTAAAGGCGCAATAGTAAAAAAAAAAAATTAAATTCCTTACCTGGAAGATATGTAAAACATGATAAAAAATGCATTAAGTCAGTGAAAAAACCCATTTGGAAAACTTTGACTTCCAGTCCGGAACGCTTGTTTGTGTCTGGATGCGCCTCCTGTCAATCACTTTATAGATTATACTCTATAGGCTGATGTAGGTTCTAGGGGCGGAGCTTCACGAATCATTCGGTCATGAACCTAGAGACTTACTCTTGGAGGGGGTGGGGGGACTAGTCTTACCTAATGCATTTACAATTTATTTTATTTACTTATTTATTTTTACGGCATTTGAAAGTGACATGTGAAGGCCAATGTATGGTAACCCATACTTGGAATTTGTCCTCTGCATTTAACCCATCCAAGTTAGTGCACACACATTAGGAGTTGTGAGTAGTGAACACACCTGGAGCAGTGGGCAGCGATTTTTTGCTGCGGCGCCCGAGGAGCAGTCGAGGGTTAAGGGCCTTGCTCAAGTGCCCAACAGTGGCAGCGCTGGGATTTGAACTCACGACCTTCCGAACAGTAGCCCAACTTCTTAACCAATGAGCTACCACCGTCCCCCAAAAGTCAAGCTGGCCCATACGGGGATCGAACCCGCGACCTTGGCGTTATTAGCACCACGCTCTAACCAACTGAGCTAACCGGCCTTATCCATTTAGCAGATGCCCTTATCCAGAGTGACTTACATTTATCTCGTTTATACAACTGATCAGTTGAGGGTTAAGGGCTTTGCTCAAGGACCCCACAATGGCAGGTTGGCAGTCATGACCTTCTGATCAGTAGTCCAATGTCTTAACCACTGAACCACCTTTAACACATTGATATGGTGAAGCTTTCTGTTAGGAGACATTTAAGGAACGAGACTCCAATGCAACAACTGGAGGTTCCTTTATGTTTTCCATCATGGAAAAGTGTTCAGAGGACAGAGGACGGTGCACTTTGCGATTTCTCAGTGTAGTTGTTTTTGTTTGTTTATCAACTTTGAGACAGAACAAAAGAGAGGGATGAGGGAATGACTGTTTATGGCTACTGTATAATAAGGGATAATCTGAACCAAGTCATCTCATAGCTAAAAAAACTGATGTATGAAATGCTGCTCTTAAATTAATAATAAAAATGTCATAGTCAGGAGATTGCTGTGATATAAGAAGAATAAATCAAAGATTTCAGGGCGGGTACTCTAACTCCGCTACACGTTGGGTTATCGTCATGTCATGCTGTCTTTTGTTTATTTTTCTATAACAGCACACCCTCAAGTGTTTTATTACTTACTTAAGAGCATTCCTCTTTTAAATAATATACAGTTGTGTGAAAAAATAAGCACACCCCATGTACTAAATAAAAAAAGAATGCAATTTTTATACTTAAAAAAAAAAATTATTAGCATTTTGCGTATTCTGCGAGGCGTATGTAAACTTATGACCTCATCTGTATACCACAAAACTCCTCTGCTAGATTAGCCCATTTATTCAACATTTAAGTGTAGCTACAGTCACGTGAAAAAAATAAGTACACCCCATGGAAACTGTTGGCTTTTTTTTTGACATATTTGGACAAGCAAACATTTGATCCTCTTTGAAACAGTGCCTGATACACAGTTGATGCACCCTCACAAAATTGACATTTTGTAGTAATTTTCACAATTTAAATGGACAAAAACAGACACATGGAAAAAAGTAAGTACCCCCCCCCCCCTACATTTATCACGCCTTCAACTCCATAAAATTAGAATCAGGTATACTGGAGTCTTTTAGTTTTGCTTCAAAACAATAAATCTCAGCTGTACGTGTCCAATATTGAGTATCACTCAGCATTACATTTTGATTTTGATTGATTTTGCTTTTAATGGTGGCTTTAATTCTTTTTATTCTTTAAGCTCTTTTTTTTTTTTTTTTGTTATGCGCCTCATTTTTTTCATTTTTCTAATTAAAACCTGGAATGCAGTTCATACCCGTAAGCTAGATAAGGAAAAACCTGATCTACTTGTAATGTGAAGCTGATTACTGTGTCAGAAATCTCCTGTTTCCCCTCAGTGACTGGAAAGCAGTGTTAGGTGTGTGTTTAGGAGCGGGGTCTAACTGCAGGCCTGGTTTACATGACCCGAGGAAGCGAAACTGCAGCGTTTAAGTTTGAGTGTTTAAGTGCTGTGGCCTTCCATTTCTGACGATTAGAGTCTCAGTCATGGATGCGTCACGTCTGCTTATTGAAATGCGAGGCGGGATGCGTCACTTTTCAGCTGAGAGGCTTACTCTGGAGCCATAGTTTTAATAGCAGTTTAGTAAACTACTAGTTAGATACATTCAGTAATGTAAACATGGATAGATGGATGGATGAATTAAATCTGTTAAATAATAAATAACAAATTACGAATATATCACATAACATGCCAAGTAAACGCATGGATGGATCACATTGTTAGTAATATTAATATCGGTAATAATTCAAAGGGTTTTGTTTGTACTTATTAAAAAAAAAAAAAATATATATATATATATATATATATATATATATATATATATATATATATATATATATATATATATATATATATATTTTTATGTTATGTGAAGACTCATGCTTTTACTTCTGAACGTTTTTGCTTTATAGACCAGGCCTGTGACCATATTGGCATGTTGTCTCTAACCTTTTCTTTCTCATAAACGTATCGTAGCAGTGGTCTCATGCCAAATAACATGGGTTTTTGGGTTTTGCTGGTGAGGTGACAACTTGTTGTGCAAACTGCAATTGGTCTGTGAATTCACTACACAGTCTGTTGGGAAAGATGTGGAGTTACTCTGTGAAATAGGGCTGCGCTCCAGCAAACTGGCCCTCAGATCTCAGCCTCTCTCACACACACACACACACACACACACACACACACCTCATGGATACATGGTTTGGGCAAACAGATACTAGAGGTCTTTTGACATATAAAGGATAAAGATGGTGATATTGTTAGTTGTTAGTCTTGAACAGTACGTAAACGTAAAAGTCGACTTTTCAGCGCACGAAAAATCTTTTTCAGGTAAAAGGAAAAATCTGAACTTGTATGTTGAACTCAATATTTTCTAGCATTTCTTAACATTTTCTATTCTAGCCATCCGTGACCCAGAGCCCAACGCTGGGTATTTTATTTTTATTTATTTATTTATTTTTTTGGTGAAGGAAAAAGTGTATACTTTTGAGTGTGTAGGAAAAGACTACACTCTCAATACTCTCTGTCCACCTGTCGATCACAGCGACACTAACCGATCACTGGCGTCTGTGAGCTCATGTATGCGGAAGTGGACGGATATCGCTTTGCTCAAAGTGTGTCGCCTTGCGTTGCATGAGCAGCAGTTCGAAACGATGTGTTTGGCTGGCATCACGTGTCTCTGAGGAAGCAGGGGAAAACCTTCGCCCTCCCTGGTTGGTAGCTGTCTTGTGATAGGGCAGAATTTCTGATGGGTGGGAATTGGACATGACTAAATTAGGGGGGAAAATCCAAAAAAAAAAAAAAATTATATTCCATCATTTTAAACACATATTCCATCTATCTATCTATTTTTTTTTTTTTTTTTTTTTTTTTTTTGCTTTACAAAAAGGCCTTCATGATTCAGGTTGAAAATTTTGATCTGATGCTTCTCCAGCGTCTCTGGTGAGACTCGGTATCAGAGTAGTGCAGTCATACTTTGCGTGACTCTTGTGCAATAAACCATACTTGGCATACTTGGCTTTTATTATATATTTGATTGTATTATAAGCAGCTTTTTACAACCATGCCAGCAATAACCAAGACACTGTCAACAGTCTCTGTATTGACATAATGTTTGTTAGGGTCCTATGTTCCTGCCTATGCTATTTATATCAGGGAACGTTTTATTCTACTGTGTCATGCTACTGAATGAAATGTGTCGCATCCTGTTATAGAGGAGTCACTGAAACACAGACATGAATGCTAAAAGTATATCCTCTGACACTGTTGAGACGTCCTGAGTTTTGGAGGAAGTTCACTTTTGTGAAAACGGTAAAACACGAGCCGTGTCTTCTCTGATGCCTTCCTCAGGTATCCTGTACGTCTCTGCGGACTTTTTGTGGCAAAGCTTTTTGTGCCTGTGGAATGAGCACAATGTCAGGCATGCCTACGCGAACGCCCGCAATCCCAGTAGCTGCCAGGGGCCCAAGTCACAGCTGGCCAGCAGAGGCAGCAGTTCCCACACGTTCCCCTCCCTTCGATTTCTCCAAGCCTTTATTTTTTTAATCAGCTCTGTTAGGCTTGGACGTAGCCATTGCTTGACACTCACCAGAAAGGAGCCTCGAAGTACACCAAATTAAAATATTCAAGAAAATAGGTGATGTTTTATCAGAACCACAAGGTTATTCACATGGCTATTTTGCTTCTCTTGGTGTTTTCAATATGCTTTGTGTGTCTGTGTGGGGGTGTCTTTTTGTTTTAAATGAGTACTTCTTTGTGTAGCTTATCCTCTCTCATTTTGAGGATATATTGTAGCTGTACAGTCTGACAGCAGGCTGTATAGGCGTTGCTTTAGTAAAGGGAAGCCCTTCGCTGGTATATGGATCGGTCCGCTTAATGTTGTCAAGGACAGATAGCATAGTGATAGCATTCATGCTATGGCACAGAAGCCCGTCAGTGTTAATGACCCCAAGTAAGGAATTAATCATGGTGGAGCATTCTGTTCTATATAACTAATAAACATTGGGGTTGAACTGCATTTCCTGAAGTGTTTTATTCCTCTTATACCACAGCAGTTTTCCCAATTTTTATTTCTTAAAGACTGACACCGTACGTTTTATCCATTTATAGATACGCTGTGAATTGTTTATGGAACAAGAACTTGTAAAATTCTTTCATTAAATGTAAAAAAACAAACAAACAAACAAACAAACAAAAAAAACCCCACAAAAACCCATAATCCTTGTGTATGGAATTAAATTTGTGCCAAAAGTATTGAACGTAACTTTTCAAGAAATTGACAAAAATACAGCTCACAAATTTTCATACCCCTTGCAGAATCTGCAAAATTTAAAAGTATAAGAAGGATTATAAAAATTGCATTTTGTTTTTTACGTAGTGCTGCCCTGAATAAGTTATTTCACATAACAGATGTTTGCATATAGTCCACAGGACACAATAATAACTGAATTTACACAAATGAACCAGTTAAAAAGTTTACATACACTTGATTCTTAATACTGTGTGATGTTACCTGGACGATCAACGACTGTTTTTATGTTTTGTGATAGTTGTTCATGAGTCTCTTGTTTGTCCTGAACAGTTAAACTGCCCACTGTTCTTCAGAAAAAATCCTCCAGGTCCTGCGCATGATTTATGTTTCCAGCATTTTCTGCATATTTGACCCCTTTCCAACAGTGGGCTATATGATGTTGAGATCCATCTTTTCACACTGAGGACAATAGAGAGACTCGTACAAAAATATTACAAAAGGTGCAAACATTCACCGATTCCCGAGAAGGAAACATGACACATTAAGATCCGGGGGATGTAAACTTTTGAACAGGATGGTTGGCGTAAATTATTTTGTTAAAAGACTTCTTTTTTTTTTTTCATTTAGTACTACCCATCAGAAGCTACATAAGATATTTACATGTTTCCCAGAAGACACAATAATAACAATTTACACCGATCATCCTGTTCAAAAGTTTACACCCCCCTGGCTCTTAATGTGTCATGTTGCCTTCTTGAGCATCAGTGAAGGTTTGCACCTTTTGTAATACAGTAGTTGTGTCTGAGTCCCTCAATTGTCCTAAGTGTGAAAAGATGGATCCAGATCTCACTAGCCAATGTGAGTAAATCAAAGTTAAGCCCCGCCCACAAGAGAGGCTTGTGTCAGAATGGCGAGCGTGAAGGAAAAGATTGAAAGCGTAGATGAAAACTCGGGCGCGTTCATAACGAAGCTTAGAAAACTGTTAACAAAGAGGGCTGTTTATTTGAAGGCCGTGTTTCTTCTTTCTCATTGTATATTTTTGTTCGTTTCTTGAAAAGTTACGTTCAATACTTTTGGCTCACATTTAATTCCATACCTGTGGCTTAGCCTACAGAGTTGCATGAGGTTAGTCTGTGTGGATTTTGTCATTGCCAGTCTCAATTTATTATTTCCTTTTTTGCAACTTTGCTCAGGATATTAATATTCACATATTGCATGATGCAAGAGTCACTGGATCATCGCGTTTACTGTTAGCCATATCTGCCTTGCAATGCCGTCTCTTTTTCATTCTTTGCTCTCTGAGGGGAAAAAATGGGCCATGTTTGCAGCAGAGTCACTAGGTTCAGGAAAGCACTTAAATAAAGAGGGAATTCATCTTCAGTTTGTTTTGCACATAGTCGGATTGTAGTATGCCAAGGTTAGTGTGGCTTAATTCAGCCTCTGAAACGATGCCAGCATGACCCTCAGAGCCTCAGTGTGTACTGAGAGCTCTGATCTCGCCACTGACACGCTGGTCACTGACCCGCTCGGTGAATGTGTGTAGCTCACCCTTACTTAAAGTCTGTCTCGCTCAGGGCTCAGGGTTTATTTGCTCTAGCCGGGCACGCTCGGTCGCCCACAGGTTATGCCAATCGTGTCAGGAATGTAATGCTCATCATAGCTTCTGACTCAGGAATCTTTGCACCTGGGTATCAGAGGAGAGAGATTAAATATTCAGTGTTTCTGATGGAGACCACATGCACATTTTCCCTCTTTTGGCCTAAACGTGTTTATTGCACAATCCTGATTCTTTAAGGCGAAAATCATACCTTTGGAATGTTCTGTTAAGTGTTTCACTCATGTTTGCCTTCAGGGCAGTTACATACAGGAAAGCAGTGGCTGCGTTTACATGCGACCCAATAATCTGTTAATAATCTGACTGACGGCTCAACTGGAATGAAAACGTTCATGTATACACCTCGGTGGGAATAGAGTCAACCGGGGCCAATCCGATCCAGTCAAACAAAGTTGGTAATCCTTTTAATAATCCATTCAATAGAAGAATAATAACCACGTAAACTCTAACAAATATGCTCCTTGTAGAATAAGAAAACAGGTTACAGATATTAATTAATGTAAAATGTTTGGATGGAGGCTGGGATTAGTATCAAATTAACATTATGAAGTAGATGCAGAACATTCAGTAAAAAAAAAAAAAGGGGGGGGGGGGGGATCTTTTTCTCGTCCAGTAGTTCCAAAACAGTTTTGGTAAGTTTAGAAGATCATTTAAGGGATTATATTGATGGATAATGTGTGCATTTTAAATTACAACCAGAAGCATTGGTATTCTTGAATGTCAGGCAAATATAAACTGCTAAACAAACGTAATGAAATCACAGTCCCCTTTCTCTCTTCCTGTTTCATAATCATACATGGATGACATTTATCTGAGATGGGAATCATTTAAAACTCATTTAAACTAAGGCTGAATACGCTGGCCATTCATTCAGATTGGCGGAAATCTTCCATGTAAACATAGCCAGTGAAATGTTTAGTAGAAGCTCCTCTGGATTCAGAACAGCTCAGCAACAAATCCATCATTGGGCCTTTGAGCAAGACCCCTTAATTACCCGTACAATTTTCTCTCTTACCATCTTCCGTGGATGAGAGATAGTTTGGCAGACAGTATCTAATTGCATCTGGAGACAGGTTCTACAAGCTACTTATAGTAGACCTATTTCCATAAGATGCTGGACATAATGGAAGGAGTGGACGTCTGCACTGACATGCTCAGCTGCCCGGGGGGGGGGGGGGTTCGCTCACTCGCTCTTCCTGAAACGGAGCAGCAGCCTCTCCGGTGGGGAATACATAAATGCCATTCCTCCTAAAGTTGTAATCTCATGTCTTCTTTTAACCCAGGACTGGAATTTTAAGATCGACACTTGTGGACGTTCGTTCCATGCGGATCCGTGTTATCCGGCATGCGGAGAGAGGCAATGGTGTTAGCGGTTATTTGCGGTTCATGTTCGAGTTAAAAATGGGCCATATTGCATTTTCTGCTGTGCTTCTAATGCCTTGTATGACTCTGTCTAAACATGGGGATGCTGCACATTTGGTGTTTTTAGAGTCGCATATTTTGTGCACGTCATTCCCGAGGGCCTACAGCAGACTCTTTCAAGCCTGGCACATGAGTTGCTAATGTTTGAGCATGGAAGAAGTCTTCATGCCTGCCTTAAGGGTAAACAAAATCCTTTTTTATCTTTGCCGTTTTAGTTACGAGTGAGCCTGAATGGTCGAAGTGTAATTTAAGTCTCGTATAAAGCGCTGAAGGTGCAGTATTGTGGTCTATGCCACAGCGCTGTTGAATTCTCAAATCTGATTAATCAGAAGGTTGAGTAATTTTCTATAAGAGCAGTTCTTATTCAGTTCACAGGTTTATATTGATGCTGTCATTTCTCTAGCAACCCCTTCACTTGTATAGTGCACGCTCCACATAATTTAAGCCATAAAAATATCATTGTTGATATGATGAAACTTTCTGTAAGATGTTTATTTAAAATTTTAAGGAAGGAGTCTCCAGTGTCAGCTCTCTGTAAACGCGGGCGTACGTGGTGCGTTTGCTTGTTTGTTTGTTTGTTTGTTTTTGTTTTTTTAAAATTGTCGTTTTGCCTGTCGGGAGAAATCGCGATGGTGTGTGAGGCAGATTTGGCGATCTACCTGAAGTTGACCAGTCGGGAGGCAAGGAAAAAAGGAAAACCACCGAAGAAGAAAGACGAAGATTGGACATTAAACGTCATCAGGCCGAACAGGAAAGCTCATCTACTACAGCCTCGCTGTGTTTATACTCGCGCTCTTGTAAACTGTTCCAACTTAAACTTTCCAACTTGTACATTTATCAATTTATAGTATTTTACAATTGTAGTGTTTTTAATTAAAGATCGAAAGAGTTGTCAGCTTAGTGGTGGTGGCGCTGAGGTCATGCGACCACTACATGTGGACTTCATTTATAGCCTAACTTTGGCTTTTTACTTCTGGAGATTGTATTTAGGCTTCACAGTTCATAAAAGTTGTGCTCATTGGTGAAGATGATCTTGATGAACAAAGCATGTAAGAATCATAAACTTTTGTTGGGCACAGGGCATCTTTTCTGCAATAATACAAAAGCCAATGGAAAAATCCCATTGGATTTTTGTCGAGGCAGCCGGGGTGCTGCTAACTTCCTGGTTGGCCTACAAAAATACGTCAAACCTGCAGCACTCTATTGATAAATGGCATGAAAATTTAGGTGATTGCATCGGAATTCGCCAGGTCATGAAATCTTGTTGTGTACCATTGCATTTGTACAATTTTCAAATAAACTGAATCGTAACGTGTGCTCACGACCTCAAGACTGTCAGAACTCGCACCGTGTACGCCCGCCTTAACAGTCAGTAAGTTTTCAGAATGTTTTCTCTCATGAACATTCCACAACATTAAATGTAACTATAAATGGTTAAAAAAAATTTAATGTTCATTAATAAATAAATATTGTAACTTTACAAATTGCTGTTGTATGAGGAATAAATCACTTTCACCTGTGCTGTAATAGGAAAGTAATCAACTTTGGGTGTTAATAGTAATGCCGCTCTGTGTTGGGCTGCACCACACCGCCCTATCGTTAATTAATTTCCTGTAACAGCATGTTCTGTTGTGTGTTTCTTTTATTTATTTTTTTATTCCTTATATATGGGCTAGGTTTGGTTAACTTTGTACACTTTGTATTAACAATACCTGTGTGTTATTTTGTAACTCGGGTTACCTTTAACTATGGCGATGGCTAACTATGGCGATGGCTATATTGCTTGCTACATGTATTGTGATTATATTGTTGCATGAGCACCCATATTTCCAGATTATTATATTTCCTGAAATAAACCCATGCCTGAATGTGTATGAATACACAAAGAGCCCGTATGGACAGTGGAGTGTACAACAGAAATGGTGCAGACTTGTAAGATTTTATTGCCGTTTCGGACGAGACACCAGACACAAGTTACCAGGTCTGTGCACACTCATGCTGGATCCAGATGTTGTACATCTGTTGATTGCGGCGATCCAGACTCTGAAATACATACCATACATGCCATAAACGTAATCCGAGCCCTTAGTTCACGATCGCAAGCAAAACAAGCGAGCACCGACTTTCCATGTGATGCAGCCGCAAGCAACAATGAACTTTCTCCGTTCTGTGCAAATTGGGCATTTGCTAGGGTGGACAATTTACTAGCCCGGGCACCCAAGACAGATTTCATATCTGGGCTATTAGTTTTTTAATCCGAGTTGCCCAGTGGACGCATAGGTTCAAGTTTTTCGTTTTGCATGTATGTTTAAACATAATGTGCATCATGTGGTGCAACACACCTCGATACTGTACATAACGAACATATGTTTCTGGATCCTGACGCCCGCTGCACTACACACAATGTCTGAGGATCTGGGAGAGGGCAGAACGAGTTTTACTAGGCGTTCATGAAGGACAGATAAACGTTTCAGAATCAGGAACGAAACGAAATGAATGCAGCACAAACCCATCGTAAAACTGTCCTGCTTACTACATGCAGTCTTGTCACAGGTGAAATTATTGAATTGAGAGAAAGTAGAGATGCACACCAGACTTTGCCGGGATCGCAAGCACAGTGTGCTACATCAAAAACTTCATCAGGAGAGGATAAGATCTATGGCTACAACATTGTCCACTCCCCACGAATTCTGAGTTCCATCTGAAGCGCAGATTCATTTGTCTGATTCGGTGCTCACAAATTAAACAACTCGCGTAACTACAATATAATATAATTTTTTTTTTTTTTTTTTTTTTTAAAACAGGTAACACATGATTTTGTCTACTACATATCAGGACCTAAAAGAAAAGGTCCTGATATGTTTACCACACACACACTTAACCACCTCTCTGGCTGTGTGCATCGTGTAAGGGTTAGCGTTGCTTAGCACTGAAAGTGAGTGACAAGTTTCTTTTAACAATACAATTACATCAGCGGCATAAAAGCAACGCGCAAAGTCCCACAGAAGTGAGGCCACCCTTGCCCATGGCGGCACTTTGTCTAAATCTAGACAGCGGATTAATTAAGCCAGTAAAAGTTTCCTTGTAAAGTTATACAGAGCTGATCAAACCGCATAAAAGGCAATGTCTACAGCAGCAGCGTTCACATTTATTAGCTTCTTAACATAACACACACACACACACACACACAGACATGTGGTAGCCAAATCTGAAACCCTGCTGCTCTATTTTGCAAGAAAAACAGCACCAGAAGTGACAAACACACTATACTTTAGCTACTATAATTAAGTTTATTTGGGAATATTTTTGGGAAACACACTTTCGCCCAGGAACGCAGAGGCTGTTGTTTTTGGAGCATCTTAATTTGTGGCTGGAATGCTGGTCATGCTTTTGTTGAGGAGCGAAGGCTGAAGCTGGAGGAGAGACAGCGTGGATGTCCAGACGAGGCCTGGACAGTCGGCGCAGGCTCCGGTTACACATGCCTTTCCCACCAGGGAAAAGCATAACACTCCATCCGGATGGAAATATCCACTAGGAAACATCAGCGAGACAGCAGATTATAACAGAATTAGCAAATGTCTCTCGCTAAATGTGTCACGTTGGAGCACGTTTTTCATTTTTCACACTTCCTGGAGAAAGATTCCTGAGAATCTGTTTCCATCTCTCTGGTTATATGGCTCTCATTTTCCTTGAAGAGAAAACATTCCCAAGATGATGGACACCCAGTCGCTGAATGTTTAAACCGTTCAGTATGAGACGGAGCTCGTTCATAGAATTGGCCTAAAAAAAGACGAGTGACGCATTGAAAGGGAAAAACCGGTGGTTCTGTTTTGCGTCCACTTGTCCTCTTAGAGAGAAGAGTCACTGCAAAGCAATACAACGTTCTTCTGACTAGTCACCTTCATCCCGTTATGAAACATTTCTCTCCTGATGGGAGTGGTCTCTTCCAGGATGACTCCGCCCCATCCACAGAATGGTTTGACTATGTATGAACCTGATGTGAATTGTATGTTATGGCCTTCTTAATACAGTCAGAACATTTCTGGGAGATTTTGGACCGATGCGTTAGACAGCGCTCTCTACCGCCATCATCAAAAACGCCAACTTGAGGGACTTTCTTTTGGAAGACCCGTGTTCACGTTCTCAGTACAGTTCCAGAGACTTGTAGAATCCATGCCAAGGCACGTTGAAGCCGTTACTTACTAAGACTCTTTTGTTGGGTCTTCCTTTAACTTGTCACCTATCTGCTTTAAAGGATTTCTTTTGTTTGCTCTCTTACGTTATTTTTATTCACCGCTGATTCTAATACCGAACGCGTTAACATTTTGCTGTTTTGTTTAGAAGTCACTCGTTTCCCCTCCCTTGTCTTTCCTACTGGAAGAATCTTTGAGAAATTCCCAAGTCTTAAAATAGCCCCCGGGCCCATAGCCCTTTTTTCTTTCTGATGCTGGCGGCTTCAGCGAGTCGGCACACTGAACACTCTGAGAGCTGTTCTTCTGGCAGCGCCGGTTTCCTCTCTGGAAGAAAGGCGTGGTATGGGAAGATCGGTTCTCTCAGCACGCACTCGGTCTCTGAGGACCTGAAAGAAAACATTGGAGGAACTTGTACGCTCATTTAACAGTGAATTTTTGTCCGTCGTTCTGGTTTACAGTCTGAGGAAGTGTGCTGTAGTTGTACTATTGGTATGTTCTTCAGATCAGGAGCATGAACACAACGCTTGTTTAATGGAATCAACACTGAAAAAAAGTGATCTCATTTTGGCACATGTTTATGGGAAACTCCTGATTTTAGTGCCTCCATGACTAGAAGGTGTTTTTGGATGTTTTCCTGGTTTAGATGGATCCCTTACACTTTTAAAAACAGCTTAATTGAGACTCCACACAGCTCCAACAGTGTAGATCCTGCTGTTTAGAGCGCAGCACGCCGTTGTTTTTGAAAGCTCTACAGAAAGAGGAAACAGGCCTGAGGTTCCTGGTCAGAACACGGGGTGGTCCGTTTCCTGTCAGAGGTCCACGTCTCCCATTATGTCCAAGCTCATAGTGTGTGTGTGTGTGTGTGTGTGTGTGTGTGTGTGTGTGTGAGAGAGAGAGAGAGAGTGAGAAGCCCAGCCCGTGTATGTCGTCTTCATGGGAGTGTTCTGTGATTTTTACCCGAGGAGAGCTCACTGTAAAGCTGTAAAATGAGCTGTGAGAAGAGAATGGGGAAATTAATTGAATTTGGTGTAATGCATCATAATGCAGTCTAATGTGACAAATTATTTGACAAGGAGATAAAATATGATAAATAGTTGGCAATGAATTCCATTACCAGTTAGTTGGACTGTGTTATGAAGTATGCAGTGGTACATACTTTTTCTTTCCATTTCTCCTATTCACTCTATATAATACTGTATATCCCTGTCCATTTGATCGCTGTTTACATTGTTTACACTGTTGACAATGTTTGCGCTGCACTTCCACTTTAATTCCACTCAAGTCTGCTGCTTATATCTACAATGTTTACAACCCACTGCACCACATCACACTCTTGCACTGTATTCCTTTTTAGATATTCCTTATATATATATATATATATATATATATATATATATATATATATATATATATATATATATATATATATATATATATTATTCTTATTTTGTTTCGTTTATAACGTTTAATTAGGGGGGCGTGGTGGCTTAGCGGTTAGCACGTTTGCCTCGCACCTCTGAGGTCGGGGATTCGATTCCCCCCTCCGCCCTGTGTGCATGGAGTTTGCATGTTCTCCCTGTGCTTTGGGGGTTTTATCCGGGTGCTCCGGTTTCCTCTCCAAGTCCAAAGACATGTGTTGTAGGCTGATTGGCATTTCATAATTGTCCATAGTGTGTGAATGGGTGTGCTTTTGTGCCCTGCGGTGGGTTGGCGCCCGCCTTGTGCCCCGAGTCCCCTGGGATAGGCTCCAGGCTCCCCGCGACCCTGTGTAGGATAAGTGGTACAGATAAAGGATGGATGAATGTTTGATTACTTTAGTGTACTTCTAACTCTCTGTGCTGCTGTAATAGTTGAATTTCCCTCTGGGATGAGTAAAGCTGTCTGTCTGTCTGTCTGTCTTCACTTAGACTGAAAACGCATTTGATGGAAATGGCAGAGCACAGAGGAAGCATTTTACAGCAGGGCACAATCGCACACCCATTCACACACTATGGACGATTGGAAAATGACAATCAGCCTACAACGCATGTCTTTGGACTGGGGGAGGAAAGCAGAGTACATGGAGAAAACCCCTGAAGCACGGGGAGAACATGCAAACTCCACCCGCACACAGGATGGAGGCAGGATTTGAACCCCCAACCCCGGTGGTGCGAGGCAAAATGTGCAAACAACTAAGCCACCGTGCCCCCCACATTTGTTACCATCAGACTGAAATACTAAAATGGTCCTTTCATATGATGATTTCTAAAATGGCTAAAACATTTTTTTTTTCCCCCCAGCTAGAAAGAATTCCTTCTTGAATATCGCAGGTAGGAACTGCATATAATTGGGTCTTGAGACAGCAGGTATCAAAGCAGGTCTGCGTTATATTCCAGGCTTGGTGTGCTTGAGGGGTGAATGAGCGCTGAAGGTAAACAGTAGTAACAGCATGTGACTGATGTGTCACTCATGTGACTCAGCCATAGTGAGTGTTCTTCACCAGAGACCTGTAAGGAAGGTCAGTAATGATCTGGTGTTTAGCTTCTGTTCCTTATCCGATGCAGGTCTTGTCCACATGATTAGAGCTCTCAGAACATCTTGTAGCACTGTGGGTAACGCTCTTCGTCCTGAAAGCTCATTGTGTGTAACGCATTGATTTTGCTTGTGAGAGTGAGAGAGAGAAGGGAACATGATTTGGCTGTGTTTTTACAGGCTGACCTGCGGAAACTCTGCGTGTTTCAGTTTGCCTGATTTTCCCGATTAGGTTAAGGAGATATGGTGAATGCAGTTACAACTGTTTGAACTCAGTAGACATGAGCTTTAGGACAAGGATATGTCATTTGCTTACAGTAATCTTGAAACACAAGCCTTAGCTCAGTTGTTTTTGCATTTCTTTTTTTTTTTTTTTTGGGAGTTAAAAAAATGACTTATGATGATATATAAACTATAAAAACATGTGTCCCTTTGCTAATTTGGTAATGACTTTTTATGTGCAATTCTGTAAGTGATGCACCAAAAAAGTCTATGGTTTTCGAGCCAGACATTCTGGGATAGTGAATATAGTAGTTATAACAAGTTCCTTAATATAACGATAAATAACATGGCATTATAGCAGTGAGATACATTATTAAGTAAAGAATAAAACGTGCGCCCATAGAGGAAAATAATCAACGACTATGTGTGAATTTTTTTTTTTTTTTTTTTTTTTTCTTTTCCCAATAACACCCTCCTAAATCTTTTATTCCTCTTATGCCACAACAATTTGCCAAAAGCTTTTGCAAAAATATTTATTAAAAATTCATCATCATTTTGATCTGCTTATAGCTGCATTTAATGTTGTGGAGCGTCTGTGAAACAAGTTAGTTCATGTTATCACTTACATTCTAACCGCTACAAACAGTCATTTCCTCGCCAGCTTTTCTTGTTTCGTTTTCTTGAAGTTAATAAAACAACAACAACGAAACCCTGCAGTTTGTTGTATTAATGAGAAATTGCAACACTCTCCATTCTGAAGACTTCCCGGTGTCAGAAAACTTAGTTTTAGCTTTGTTACAAAATGCTTACACTGGACACTCCTTCCAAAAATTTGAATGTCTGTTCACTCAAAAGTTCACCGTCGGCAATTACACACTTTTTTTTAAAAATCACGAAATCTTTTTTTTTTTTTTTTTTTTTTTTTTTTTTAACTATAGAAAGGATAACATATACAAATGAGCACATACATATAAGCCTGCTTTTTGCATTGCAGCAGAACTACTGTTAGATATGCTGTTAGAGAAAACTAGTCAACACCATCTGATGAATCAGAATCAAGAATTCAACATATCTGTGGTACAAGTATGAAATAATATGATTGCATATGATCATTGCATTAGCTAAGTCATAAACCAAGCATATGCATCATGGAGCATAATCATTTAATAGGATATGAAATATTATCATACTTCAAATGCTTTACTGAACTTGTACCAACAGTTAGTTGGAAAATTCTCTGAAGTTTCTATTTATCTTTTATTTTTTTAAAAACAACAAAAAAACTGACATGTGCCTACAGGCACAACTGCCACACATTCCTCCTGTGCCGTAGATTTCTTAATTCCTGTTTTGAGGACAGAAAATGTTGGAATGAACTGACCATAACGTACATGTGTACTGATGAGTCGAGACCTAGATTAGGCTCATATATAAGAAAACCATATACAATCAACCCTCATCTTCTGAAAGGTGCCAAATTCTATAATTAGTAGCTTCTGTTAAGTGTCCCTAAGCAAGATATATGAAAGTCGCACCTCCACTACATATAATCAGTTTAGTTGCATTTGTATAGCACTTTTAGAAGTAGATACAGTGCAATGAAAAAGTATTTGCCCCATCCTGATTTTTTTCTGTTTTTGTGTATATCTCATACTAAATTGTTTCAGAAATTAAAACAAAATCTAAGATAAAACAAAGGCAACCTGAGTAAACACAAAATACAGTTTTTAAATGATAGTTATTTATTGAAGCAAAAACGTTATACCATAATACCAATTGGGCCTGTGTGGAAATGTATTTGCCCCCATAGTTACAAATTCCCCAAATCTATGAAACTGCATTCATAATGGGGTTCAGCTGGACTAGACACAACCAGGCCTGATTACTGTAAACCCTGTTCAATCAAATCTACACTTAAATAGAACTTTTTCAACAGCATGAAGTTGGTTAAAAGGTCTTACCCAGTAACACACTATGTCAAAGTTGAAAGAAATTACAGAAATGACGAGGAAGAAGGTGATTGAAATACATCAGTCTGGGAAGGGTTACAAAGCTATTTCAAAGGCTCTGGGACTCCAAAGAACCACAATGAGAGCATTTAAAAAAAAACTCGGCACAGTAGTGAACCTTCCCAGAAGTGGCCGACCTTCCAAAATTCCTCCAAGAGCACAGCAACTACTCATCCAGGAATCCTGTACGGACTGACTCGTGCGTTAAAACTCTGACTTTTACAAAGTGCTGACACCAGAGACTCATTCCAAAAATGCTAAATAAATATCTCCTTACAGAAAAAATGGAGGACGAGTGCATTAATGTAAACCTGCGATTTGCCGTACAGCGGAACTACTCAACAGAAACACTGTTACGGAAAACTAACACTTTGACCAGTCAGAATCATGAATTTAACAGTGTTAGAACTCATTTACACAAGCCTAGGCACTGTTTAGCTAAACAGATGTTTGAAGCATGAGTAATTTCTGTCATATGATATTGTGACTGGTCTTGTATTTTAAAATAAACTCTTCAGGAGTGTTTTCATTTCAGTGACTCAGTCGGTCCAACTACTGAAAACCACTGAAACCTAGTGTCGTTCATACCACCCTTTTATTTATTGTACAAGATTTCTAAGTAAAAAAGTTTGGTTCAGCATCCAATGACTATTTACGTGATTTTATTCAAACACAAATATAATCACAAGCGACTAAAGGCTTAGGATTCATGTCCTGATGTCCTGAAGGTTCAGGTGAAGACGGCTGCATCTGGTGACTGTTGTGTCCCGGAGCTCCTTCGGCACACTGTGTTGAGAATGATGGATAGCTGCGTGGCATCTCTAATACGTGAAAACGTCAGCAAAGCTTTCAATCTTGGAGAGAAAAGCACTTTGAAATGTGATAGCATTAGATTGGAGTGACTAGACAGGGTTGGGTATGAAGGCCCTGGCAGTTCTGTCTGACCGCTAATCTCCAAGTTGCTTTTCAAATTAATGGAATAGTCTTGCATCTGTTTTAAATTGTGTCAACAGCATGCCATGTTCCATTGACCTTTCTCAGCCATGATGGTCAGAGGTCACAAGCTGCACTACTCAGAACTGTAGCACAGATGCATTTTTGCAGGGACGGCTAACGAACTGACATATCACTTTCTTTTATTTAGCATGTTGACTCGAGACAGTTAGGTCAGTGTGCTCGTAGTTTGACCCTTTTATCAGAAAACTATTTGAGATATGTGTTTAAGCATGAAAAATCAGCTCAGTTGATACATTGTACACCCATTTGCAGAATTAAATCTAATTTAAAATGACAGTGTTGCGTAACGGTGGTTTATCTGCCAGAGGACGATGTAGATTTTTAAAAAAAGAAAAAAAAGGTCACACCGAGCAGTTCATACATACAGTGAGGGGGGGGGGGGGAAGTATTTGATCCCCCTGCTGATTTTGTACGTTTGCCCACTGACAAAGAAATGATCAGTCTATAATTTTAATGGTAGGTGTATTTTAACAGTGAGAGACAGAATAACAACAAAAAAATCCAGAAAAACGCATTCCAAAACAGTTATAAATTGATTTGCATTTTAATGAGTGAAATAATTATTCAATCCCCTATCAATCAGCAAGATTTCTGGCTCCCAGGTGTCTTTTACACAGGTAACGAGCTGAGATTAGGAGCGCTCTCTTAAAGGGAGTGCTCCTAATCTCAGCTTGTTACCTGTGTAAAAGACACCTGTCCACAGAAGCAATCAATCAATCAGATTCCAAACTCTCCACCATAGCTAAGACCAAAGAGCTGTCCAAGGATGTCAGGGACAAGATTGTAGTCCTACACAAGGCTGGAAAGGGCTACAAGACCATCGCCAAGCATCTTGGTGAGAAGGTGACAACAGTTGGTGCGATTATTCGCAATTGGAAGAAACACAAAATAACTGTCAGTCTCCCTCGGTCTGGGGCTCCATGCAAGATCTCACCTCGTGGAGTTTCAATGATCATGAGAACGGTGAGGAATCAGTCCAGAACTACACGGGAGGATCTTGTTAATGATCTCAAGGCAGCTGGGACCATAGTCACCAAGAAAACAATTGGTTACACACTACGCCGTGAAGGACTGAAATCCTGCAGCGCCCGCAAGGTCCCCCTGCTCAAGAAATCACATGTACAGGCCCGTCTGAAGTTTGCCTGAATGATTCAGAGGAGAACTGGGTGAAAGTGTTGTGGTCAGATGAGACCAAAATCGAGCTCTTTGGCATCAACTCAACTCGCCATGTTTGGAGGAGAAGGAATGCTGCCTATGACTCCAAGAACACCATCCCCACCGTCAAACATGGAGGTGGGAACACTATGCTTTGGGGGTGTTTTTCTGCTAAGGGGACAGGACAACTGCACTGCATCAAAGGGATGATGGACGGGGCCATGATGTACCATCAAATCTTGGGTGAGAACCTCCTTTCCTCAACCAGAGGATTGAAAATGGGTCGTGGCTGGGTATTCCAGCATGACAATGACCCAAAACACACAGCCAAGGCAACAAAGGAGTGGCTCAAGAAGAAGCACATTAAGGTCCTGGAGTGGCCTAGCCAGTCTCCAGACCTTAATCCCATAGAAAATCTGTGGAGGGAGATGAAGGTTGCCAAACGTCAGCCTCGAGACCTTAATGACTTGGAGAGGATCTGCAAAGAGGTGTGGGACAAAATCCCTCCTGAGATGTGTGCAAACCTGGTGGCCAACTACAAGAAACGTCTGACCTCTGTGATTGCCAACAAGGGTTTTGCCACCAAGTACTAAGTCGAAGGGGGCAAATACTTATTTCACTCATTAAAATGCAAATCAATTTATAACTTTTTTGACATGCGTTTTTCTGGATTTTTTTGTTGTTATTCTGTCTCTCACTGTTAAAATACACCTACCATTAAAATTATAGACTGATCATTTCTTTGTCAGTGGGCAAACGTACAAAATCAGCAGGGGATCAAATACTTTTTTCCCTCACTGTAAGTGGGTTTTGTGGATTGGCTCTGCACAGCAGCACATGGGATTTGAAGCAAACTGTTTAAACAATGAATGTCAGCTTTAATTTGAGTCTGTTTACATCTACATTCACGAATATCTAGTGCTTTATAGCCTTCAGGCAGCATGTCTTCAGCTGTAAAAGATTTACTGCAAACCTGACAGCTTTATATAAGATCATTGTGCAAACTATTAAACTGCACTATACTTGTATAACTTTGAACACTGAGACCTTTCGATTCTGACCAAGATATTTTTCTATTATTATTATTATTTTTTTGGCTACCAGTTCATTCTATTTTAACCGACATTGTTTAAATATTGATATGGTTAATATTTCTATCATGATCAGTTTAATTCTGAACCTGTCTTCTTTT
The DNA here is from genome assembly GCA_023630585.1 of Cranoglanis bouderius. Taxonomy (NCBI): domain Eukaryota; kingdom Metazoa; phylum Chordata; class Actinopteri; order Siluriformes; family Cranoglanididae; genus Cranoglanis; species Cranoglanis bouderius. Next base: position 28,956,579 of record CM042537.1, read on the forward strand.
TTTCCCCTTCTGTTTCAGATTGCTTTAAAATCTCAGATTGTTTCATCTTAGTGACATTACTCATCACTGAGGACGTGTGTGTGTGTGGGGGGGGGGGGGGGGTTAACGCTTTTGAAATGAATAGCACGCCTTTTGTTGTTAGGCTTTACTGAATTGTGTGGTTGTGTCACACTTTGTTTTGACAGAGTTTGAGCAATATTGTGCGGTTGCACAATTCTATGACGTTTCAAGATGCGCATCTATAAAACATGAGCATGATTCACTATGGTTTTGAAGAACGTGTGCATCATGGATTTCAGTGCTTATTTGTGTTGAGAATTTGATTTGGAATGATTACGATGCAGGAAATGGAGTCCGTGAATTGCAGCCATTCAAAGTAACAAGTACAGTAAGCACCACTGCAATCAGTTAAGAAACTGTTAACTGAGAAACATTAAAAGATGTGATATTAATAGGTATGGTTAAATAGGTTTAGGTTTATGTTGTTTTGTAGCCGTTGGTGCTTTTACTGAACAGCCCCTCCAGGATTATGCGATTTTGCGAACGCAAAATCAAGGAAACTTCGCAATATTCGGAGGGGCTTGCGATTTTTTACAATTTTTAAAAAATAATTTTTTTTTTCAAAATTACCGCAGATTTTCCACAGATTTGGAGCAAGATGCGCCATGTGACGCCATCACAGCGCACATTCAGCCAAAGGCCTCGTCTATTTACGTGCGTCGAACAGGAGTATAGCTTAAAGGTCTCATTTACCCAACAAACATCACTGAGAAAGACCGTGCAAAACAATTTCTTGCAATTGCAATATTGCCAATTCAAGTAGTTTTCTGCAAAAAGAACAAAAAACTCCACAAACTGCATCTCAGATTTTGCAAAAAGCAGCACCAAAATCAAGCATTTTTTGCCCACAACCATCACAAAAACTCCGCGAAATCCTGTACGGACTGACTAAATAATGACTCTGTGAAGGACAGTAATATGACTAATGTGCTGTTTGATTGCTAATGAGTTTTAATAAAAAAGACTGCTGGGCACAGAATCGAGTGGCTATGTCATATAAAAGTGGATTGGGTCCCGCGTGTGGCACGATTGAAAAGATTGTGAGTTTGAATCCCGATGATGCCACAGCCAGGAGTCCAAGAAATGGCATACTTGCTCCCCTGTCAATCACAGTGACACTAGGCAATCATGGGCATCTGTGAGCTCATGTATGAGGAAGAGTGTGGATTGCACGTTCCTCCGTGTGTTACCCTGCCCTTTGATGTACACTATATGGCCAGAAGTTTGTGGTCCATTACCTGACCATCACACCCATATGTGATTTCATCCCAAGGTGTTCAATGGGGTTGAGGTCAGGACTCTTTGCAGGCCACTCAAATTCTTCAACATCAACCTTGGCAAACCGGGTCTTCATGGCTCTTTGTGCACAGGGGCATTGTCATGCTGGAACATGTTTGGGCCTCTTAGTTCCAGTGATGAGAAATTGTAGGCATTTCTACATTGCGATAGCATACAAAGACATTCTAGACAATTGTGTGCTTCCAACTTTGTGGCGACAGTTTAGGAATGTGATGGTCATGTGTCCACAAACTTTTGGCCATTTAGTGTAGACCAGACCAGATGAGAAGAAGAAGTAAGAGACATAGGCTGTGTCCAAAATTGCATACTGTGACAGTACCTACTGCATTCGATTCAGTACCTACTGCTTGGCCATTGATACAGTATGTACTGAAGAGTATAAGTGGTAAGCATGAATACGAGCTGGATGTACTACATCCGAAATGTTGGCATTGTCAACTTCAAAAGAGCCGACGCGGCATTTTTGTACATGGCGGCTCTTCCGTGCCAGTCCCGTTGCTTCATGGGATAGCTCAGTACCCACAGTGTCCAGTTGTTCCATACTGCAGAATCTTCATGGAAGCAGTAGGTCATCCGAGTATTTCTTGCCTACTGTTTTATGACTACTGAGAATTCGAACATACTACACCTTTGGCGTATTACTTTTCCTTCTGTATGGTAGGGTAGTAGGGATATTTGGACGCAGCAATAGTTTCCCTAAATAGTTCTTTCACCAAGGACTTAAAATGGTTTTGAATTATTACACGTTTTGTCAGAAATGAAACATTTCTATAAATATCTATAAATACCTATAAAAAAAAAAAACTGCTCTGACAGCAAAATTATCCCAATTCTGCATGAAAACAAAACACCTGGCAACACTGCCTATAAAGTTCAATGTAACACACTTGCTAATTCACACCTGGTTTTGGGAGACAGACAAAATTATGCGCAAACCTAGCCAATTGTCCTAAAGTTTAGTTTTCTCCAAATTTCCATTTCTCCACCCTTTTTTTTTGTGTAGACTTCCCACTGTTTAGCACAATCCTCTCTCAGATGGATATGTATGAAGGGGAGAAGCCTACTTTGCGTGTTGCCACATGCACAGCTCTTTAATTGCTTGTGTAGGCTTGTACGCTAATGTTGTACACAACACACAAGTTTTTTTTCCCCCCACAGAATGTATAAAAATGGGCACAAAGTGTGTACATGTGCCCCAGAGAGTGAACTGTGTGCTATATAAGTAGCTGGATAAGAATTTTTAAAATTCTTATTGAGCAGAATTGGGTGGGAGAACTTTACTATCTGGTCCAAATAACTAAGGAGATGGGAGGTGATGTTCTGTCGCACTGGAATACGGATTGTCTCAAGTGCTGAATATTTCACTTCCAAATGCTGTGCCATGCTCTTCTACTGAAATAGATATCCTGACTGGATATAAGGAAAAGTCTCTCTAGTTGTTCAGTAGCATTTAGTTCCTACTTGGGTCTATTATTTACACTCTGTGGAAGCGGTTGTCATTTATTTGCTCGATGAGATAAAATATTTGGTGATATTTTATATGCTGAGATTATTTTTGAATAATGACTTGATCTGGTGTCGGCAATCCAAATAATTAAATCATTCAAAATCTTCTGATAATTATCTAATCGTCTGCGTAGTCAGTAAAAATGTCCACTTCGTGAATTAGTTTCAGTCGATAATAATGTCAGCTAAAACTAAAATTTGTTTCTAAGACTATTCCGATGCACCGTTTCACCTGAGCCGAACACACTTTTAATTACTACCTTATAAAATAACTATTGTGTAGGCCTACCTGTCATTATGAAAGTAGTTTGAGGACAGTTAATGCGTAGGACGATTGCTTTTATTCCCTGAATTTAAAATGCAGCGGCGTAACACAAGGTTTTCATCCAATGTGGATCTAATTCAGATGGATGGACGTTTAAAGGAAAATGTGCCAATGCGTCTGCAATATGTTTTTGTCTGTAACAAAGGCAAGAAACAAGTTTATGTGAAACACATTTGTTAAATAAACCATTTAACAATGATTACATGACAGATTAACTGTTTGGTTTGAGGTCATTGCAGTGAAGAATGTTGTGTCCAGGTAGCTTATTTGTCTTCAGGGGGTTTAATGTAGATGTAGTATTTGTATTCAGGTCGTTTATTTGTATTCAGGTGCTTTATTTGTGTTTAAGTCTTTTGTGTTCAGGCATTTTTTTAGGGTATTTATTTGCATTCAGCTCATTTATTTGTGTTCTGGTTGTTTATTTTATGTAGTATATTTGTGTTCAGGTTGTTTGTGTTCAGGCTATTTATTTTTTCAGGTAGTTTATTTGCATTACGGTATTTATTTGTGTTCTGGTTGTATATATTATTTAGTATATTTGTTTTCAGGTAGTTTATTTGCATTACGGTATTTATTTGTGTTCTGGTTGTTTGTGATCATGTATATTTGTGCTCAGGTAGGTTATATGTGTTAATGTAAATTTGTGTTCATGTAGTTTCATGTTCAGGAGTTTTTTTGTGTGTTTAGGTAGTTTTGTGTTCAGGAGGTTATTTGTGTTCAGGTAGTTTTGTGTTCAGGAGATGATTTGTGTTCAGTAGGTTGTTTGTGTTCTGGTAGTTTTGTGTTGGTGTAGGTTATTTGTGTTCTGGTAGTTTTGTGTTCAGGTAGATTTGTGTTGAGGTAGGTTATTTGTGTTCTGGTAGTTTTGTGTTGAGGTAGATTATTTGTGTTCAGGAGGTTATTTCTATGCAGGTAGTTTTGTGTTCTGGTAGTTTTTGTATTCAGGTAGTTTTTGTGTTCAGGTAGTTTTTGTGTTCAGGTAGTTTTTGTGTTTCTGTCATTTTTGTTTGTGTAGTTTTGTGTTTGGGTGGTTTTGTGTTGGGGTGGGTTTTGTGCTCAGGTAGTTTTGTGTTCAGGTAGGTTATTTGCCTCAGCCAAATTCACCGAGCTCACATTCTGTTTGTTGCAACCTAAATGTAAATTCTGATGACTGCAAACTAGTCTGGCAATTATGTAACGATCACCACAGGCCTAGTTACATCTTGAGAACACATGAGCTTTGATTCATGCAAGATTTAACATTGTCCTGCCACAGACAAAACTCTCCAGGCCAGTATGATTCCTTGTGTAATCAGATTTTTTGTGTTTGTTTGTTTGTTTGATTTTTCTCTGCTCTACGTCCCTTGAGGAGACCTAGACCAGGGCAAACACAGGAAACACAGAACAGGAGGCTCTCGGTGGATGAAGAACAGAGAGGCACAGCGCTGTGGTTTTACTGTAGAGTAACAGCGCGGCTCTGATGGAGACCTGCTTTGTTCTGCCTGGAATGTGTTTATGGGCAGCTTCTTCCTGCCGAGTATTACACCCATTTCTGACCCGTGGGTGAAGAGATCAGCAGCCGCTGACAGACTGAACATACATTCATTAGAGATTGCGAGGAATTTTCCAGATTTTTCAGATGCCTGTGCAGCATTGTTGCTCTAATGCCTAGCCTTTCAGCTGAAACTCTTCATTATTATTCATTGTGGCTGTATTTTGTGGACATGTTAAAGTGTGACACGGGGTTAAAAATATGTTTTGCACTCTGGAAAAGTTTGCGCAGGCTGGGTTCACTCTGTTTCATACAGTTAGAAATGATTCACTTTAACCAGCTAATTGAGCGAATGTCTAAGCTTTCATTTGTGTCAGTGTGCAGAGGCTTTATTAAAAATGTGCTTATGCGCTGGAACCCCCCCTTTTTTTTTCCTTCCCCCTTTTAAACATGCTCATATATTCCTCTGTGTCTCTCTTGTCTGTAGGATTACTAAACCCCTGACGTTTGCCGACTGTGTGGGTGACGAGCTTCCTCTGGGCTGGGAGGTTGTGTATGACCAGCAGATTGGGGTTTACTACATCGACCACATAAACAGTGAGTTTAACTCCTGTACTCCTGCTTTCCCTCATGACACACAAACAAAACCATACAGTTTGGACCGTGCACCATTATTATGGGGTGTGTCTAATAAATAGTTTTTATTAAGATTCATACGTACAGTTAAGTGCAAAAGTTTGCAACCCCCATTGTTTCGAGTGAGGAAGGACACAGCAGTAAGGCCATCATGGCATAGGCTCACTCATCATCTTTCTTGCCTTAAATTTCTTAAACTTACATTTAAATTACTTAAGGCATTTAGTATTCAAACACATTAATATTAATGAGCTTAGCCCATAATAGTGTATTGCCACATATATTAACAAAGGTAAAATTGTCTTTCTCAGCAATAGCATAACAAGGAATCACTGTCATAATTTTATTATACAGTATGTTGCATATTTGCTCTTGCAATGTAATATTTACTGGTCACAGATATTTCAGTTACGCAGGTTTCCATTTTTTTAGGCACCCTGAATAAATAAACATATATATATATATATATATATATATATATATATATATATATATATATATATATATATATATATATACACAGTATCTCACAAAAGTGAAGAAATGACACTTTGCTACAATGTAAAGTAGTGAGTGTACAGCTTGTATAACAGTGTAAATTTGCTGTCCCCTCAAAATAACTCAACACACAGCCAGTAATATCTAAACCGCTAGCAACAAAAGTGAGTACACCCCTAAGTGAAAATGTCCAAATTGGGTCCAAAGTGTCAATATTTTGTGTGGCCACCATTATTTTCCAGCACTGCCTTAACCCTGTTGGGCATGGAGTTCACCAGAGCTTCACAGGTTGCCACTGGAGTCCTCTTCCACTCCTCTATGACGACATCACAGAGCTGGTGGATGTTAGAGACCTTGCGCTCCTCTACCTTCCATTTGACGATTCCCCACAGATGCTCAATAGGGTTTAGATTTGGAGACCTGCTTGGCCAGTCCATCACCTTTACCCTCAGCTTCTTTAGCAAGGCAGTGGTCGTCTTGGAGGTGTGTTTGGGGTCATTATCATGTTGGAATACTGCCCTGCGGCCCAGTCTCCGAAGGGAGGGGATCATGCTCTGCTTCAGTATGTCACAGTACATGTTGGCATTAGCTCCCCAGTGCCGGCAGCACATATGCAGCCCCAGACCATGACACTCCCACCACCATGCTTGACTGTAGGCAAGACACACTTGTCTTTGTACTCCTCACCTGGTTGAAGCCACACACGCTTGACACCATCTGAACCAAATAAGTTTATCTTGGTCTCATCAGACCACAGGACATGGTTCCAGTAATCCATGTCCTTAGTCTGCTTGTCTTCAGCAAACTGTTTGCGGGCTTTCTTGTGCATCATCTTTAGAAGAGGCTTCCTTCTGGGACGACAGCCATGCAGACCAATTTGATGCAGTGTGCGGCGTATGGTCTGAGTACTGACAGGCTGACCCCGCACCCCTTCAGCCTCTGCAGCAATGCTGGCAGCACTCATACGTCTATTCTGCAAAGCCAACCTCTGGATATGATGCTGAGCACGTGCACTCAACTTCTTTGGTCGACCATGGCGAGGCCTGTTCTGAGTGGAACCTGTCCTGTTAAACTGCTGTATGGTCTTGGCCACTGTGCTGCAGCACAGTTTCAGGGTGTTGGCAATCTTCTTATAGCCTAGGCCATCTTTATGTAGAGCAACAATTCTTTTTTTCAGATCATCAGAGAGTTCTTTGCCATGAGGTGCCTTGTTGAACTTCCAGTGACCAGTATGAGAGAGCGTGAGAGCGATAACACCAAACTTAACACACCTGCTCCCCATTCACACCTGAGACCTTGTAACACTAATGAGTCACATGACACCGGGGAGGGAAAATGGCTAATTGGGCCCAATTTGGACATTTTCACTTAGGGGTGTACTCACTTTTGTTGCCAGTGGTTTAGACATTAATGGCTGTGTGTTGAGTTATTTTGAAGGGACAGCAAATTTACACTGTTATACAAGCTGTACACTCAGTACTTTACATTGTAGCAAAGTGTCATTTCGTCAGTGTTGTCCCATGAAAAGATATAATAAAATATTTACAAAAAATGTGAGGGGTGTACTCACTTTTGTGAGATACTGTATGTGTATATATATACAGTTGCAATCAAGATTATTCAACCCCCATTGCAAATCAGGTTTATTGTCAAAATTTACAGACTTTCAGTTGTTTGCAATGAACAAATCAAACAAAAGAAATAGTTCAACACAACGAATGCTTCAAATGGTTTCCCCAAATTCAACTGAAAATGCAACTTGCAACCTGAATAGAATCCCTCACAACAGCACAAATATGCAAAACAGGTGTTGTCTCAAGCACACTTGATGCAACTAATCAAGGGCTTCATTAGTTGCACCAGGTGTGCTTGAGCTGGAACACATGAAATGCCTGAACTGGCTAGGGACAGAAAATACATGAAATACCTGGACGGGGCAGAAAAAGGAAGCTATCAACGGCTGCAACCAGATTTCTGAGAAGGCAGGTTGTGAAAAACCCTCGAATGACTGCAAAAGACCTGCAGCAAGACTTGGTGGCAGCAGGCACTGAGGTTTCAGTGAGCACAGTACAGTGCGTACTAAACACAGAAGGTTTCCATGCCAGAACTCCAAGACGTACACCACTACTGACCCAAAAGCACAAGAAAAGTCGGCTCAAAATCATATAAATAAGCCACAGAAGTTATGGGATTCTGTTCGTGTAGCGATGAAACAAAACTGGAACCTTTCGGCACAATGGACCAGCGGTATGTCTGGAGAAAGCGGAATGAAGAAAGAACACTCTGTCCACAGTCAAGCATGGTGGTGGATCGGTAATGCTCTGGGGCTGCTTTGCGTCTTCTGGCACTGCAAACCTGCAGCGTGTGGAAGGCAAGATGGATTCATTGAAGTATCAGGAAATCATAAGAGAAAACGTCATGCCATCTGTGAGGAAGCTGAAGCTTGGGCATCATTGGACCTTCCAACAGGACAATGATCCCAAGCATACCTCAAATTCCACCAAGGCTTGGTTGCAGAAGAAGTCCTGGAAGATTCTACAGGGCCACCATAGAAAATTTCTGGTGGGATTTGAAGAAGTCGGTTGCAGCATGCAAACTCAAGAATATTACTGAATTGGAGGCTGAATAGTTTTGATTGCAACTGTAAAATAACTGCATTTTGATGCACTTTTAACAGTTGTTCAATTCAATTCAGTTGTATTTGTATAGCGCTTTTAACAATGGACAACAATGGTCACAAAGCAGCTTTACAGAAATACATAAATTTAAGATTTAGATTTTAAATTGATAAATTCATCCCCAGTGAGCAAGCTAGAGGTGATCGTGGCAAGGAAAAACTCCTTGAGACGACATGAGGAAGAAACCTTGAGAGGAACCAGACTCAAAAGGGAACCCATCCTCATCTGGGTGACACTGGATTGTGCAATTATAAGTAATTCCATTCTATAACTTTGTGCTACATGATAAAACAAAAAGTGCAACTGTGTAATCAGGAAATTCACTACAGTCTCAACTTGAAGTCTGTTCTGCTGAAGTCATGAACTGTCCACCGATGGAGACCCGAGCACAAAGTCTGTTTGTGCATTTTTTTGTGGCAGTTTCAGCCACAAAACCGTCACCGCAACTGCAGTCCCAAGACAACGCACCAAAACTGCCCGCATCAATTGCAGCCCAATGCGATCTTCACGGCTTCCAAGTGTGTCCCCAGGCTGTCCATACGGGGCCATCCTCAGCAACAGTGAGTGGCCTCCAAGCGACAAGAACTCCAGAAGCAGGGCACCAGGACAGACCAGGCCAGCCCGGAAAGAGAATGGGTCAGGCCCACTGCTACCCCAGGAGCAACACGTGTAGAGCTTGTGATGTGACGATTAGACGTTGGTATCATCCAAAACCTTCGCAGGCGTTGGCGTCATCTGGAACCTTCATAGAAGCTGGTTCTGAGCTGGAGCTGGCACGTTCACTGATTACTCTAGGTTAGGAACAGGAAACAAATGGAGAAGGATTAGCGTAGCTGCTGTTCATTGTATTTCAGTTGTTCGGAGTAAATTATCATGTTCCACGTAGAACCCTTTAGGAGACTAAGAACCTTTATGAACCCTTAAAGAACCCTCGAAGAATCTTTTTTACCCATAAGATTGTAGATTCCACTAAAAGTAGAGTAAAAGTGTGCTTTATATACTATATACAGTATATTCACCTATGTTCTATTTTTAATCATTTCTTTTTTCTTTTTTATCCCTATCTGCTTTGTTTCATGTTAGTCTGTGTTAATGGAGTGATTGCCAAGTTAAATTCCTTGTACGAGTAATCTTACTTGGCTAATGAAATTCTTTCTGATTCTGAAATTGTATTCAAACAGTAAAGTTTGTTCTGGCAGTCCTGTCATTATTTCCGTATTGAAGCTGAAAAGGATATAGGGAAAGCGAACAGTGATTGAGATATAGGCTGGAAAAGCAGTTTCAGTGACGTGATGGAGCGTGATTTAGGTACTAATCAGTCACTCTCAATCTCCGGACATTATACAGGATCTAGATTGGACAGCTTGCAACTTCGGAGCATATTCATGATATTCATGCATATCCCAATGCTGCTCTTCTCACAGAAACCACACAGATCGAGAACCCGCGGACGCAATGGCGCCAGGAGCAGGAGCGCATGCTGAAGGAGTATCTGGTGGTGGCACAGGAGGCCCTCAATGCCAAGAAGGAGATGTACCTGATCAAACAGCAGAGGCTGGAGCTGGCGCAGCAGGAGATGCAGCTCTTCAACCAGCTTAGCCAGGACGACAACCGCTCCGTCACCAGCTGTGAGATCACACACACTCTCACGCTGACTCATTCACTCACTCACTCACTCTCACACATACACACACACACACACACACACACACCCACACACACACACACACACACACACACACACACAGCCGGTTGTATTGTGGGCGTATTAATTTAAGAGCTCTATAACTCATTGACTGGTAGAGCCCGTCCGTTTCCTCACCTCGGCTTCTCTGACCTCCTCCCTTCCTCTCTTTCTTTCTCCCTTCTCTTCAGCGAGGGCTCTCTCACTGCACCAGCAGACCCCTCCTTTTCCTCTTCCCTCCTCCTCCTCCTCCTCCTTTCCCGCTTGTCCTCGCCTTTTTTTTTTTCATTCACTAGTTCTTGCCCTACATTCCTTTTTTTATATAATTATTTTTTTATTTATGTGTATTTTTTATTTATTTATTTATTTTATTTATTTATTTTTTTTCTTTTCCTCACCAAATAAATGTGTGTCAAACATTTTATGGAAAGTTTGTTGCAATACACACATTTTTTAATAGACATTTTTATAAAAGTTTTTTTTGTGTGTCCTCAAACATGATGAATTCACTTTTTGGTTCATTGTAGTTTGCTCATTACATACATTATTTCCTTACACTATACAACTGTTTTACTGTATTATTGTACAAAGTAGCGCAGCACAATAGTGATCAAAATGATCAATAATTTGCTAAATATTTAACTAATTATTAATGCAATTATTCAGTCAATTAAGAACAAAATAGGTTTATTGCACTTTATCATTTATTATTTAAAACCTTTTTCCAAATGTATAATTCTTTGAATTGAAATGACAGATCCTTAATTTGACATTTAATGAATGAATGAATGAACGATAAATGATTGAATGACCACATATAAAAATAGATGAAAGATTAAGGCTTGTGATCTTTATGAACCAGGATTTAACATTCAGCTAAGCTCACCCATATTGTAGTTGTTTGTGTTGCAATTCAGAATATTAAATATCTTGGCTTATTTTAATCCCTCTGATACATGATTGACCCTGCTAGATATTTTTTTTGAATCATGAACATCAGGATTATATCTGGATTTGAGATGATCCTCATAAAAGTGCAGGTGTAAATAAACCTAAGCTGCATTTAAAACGGATTCAGATCTGTTTACGCAAGCCACTTCAAGGGATGCATTTTAGCCAGATGTTATGCAGCTGTGATGTAAGGCGTCCCTCTCGTCAAGCCACATTTGACAAGCGAAATTCTTCCCAACGCATCGTTTTATACCACAGTGCTGCTGAATGCTCAAATCTGATTAGTGAGAAGGTGTTGGTTCATTTCCCGTAACAGCAGCTCTGACAGCAGTGCCGGCTCTAAGGCAAATCACAGGTTCATATTAATGCGCTCGTTCTGGTATGTTATTGTTTCTATAGTAACACCTTGCGCAGGAGTGTCCGAAATCAGAGGTAAACCTGTTTCTTTAAGCTTTCTGACATTGGAAATTCTTCAGAATGGAGAGCATTTCGCTTTACGGTTTCTCAGTAACATGACCGGGTGAATTTTCGTCTTGTTAACTTCAAGAGAGGAGAAAAAAAAAAAGGAGACGGAATGACTGTTTACAGCTATTAAGATGTAACTTGTACCAACTTGTTTCATGGACATTCCACAACATGAAATATAACTGTAATTGGATAAAAAAGTATGATGTGTTGTTCTTTAATAAAATAATAATATTAACATTGGCAAATGGCCGTGTTATAAGAGGAACAAACCCCTTTGGAACATGCTGTCATAGTAAAATAATCAACCTTTCAGCACCTGTCGTTGATTATTTTCCTATAACAGCAAGTGTTTTTACGCCTCACTTAAAATAAAAACAGTTTAAGTAGTTTGAAAATGGCACACGCACGTGTGATCTTTCACATAAAACACGTGAAAACGTGGAAAGATGGTGGTAGAATGTAATAATCTGATTTACATACACCACAGATTTCAGTCAGTTTGACGTGTTTGACTACCAACTTTTGTAGTTAAAAGCTCATCAGGATACAAACAACATCCAAACAGCCAGGTCTGGTGTACACCAGGTCTTTGATTATCGTCAATGCGCAAGCGGATTTCAAGAGTATGACAAGAATGCGCTTCAACCCTCCAACTGTCGGAGGAGAAAAAGGAAAAATGAGCACAAAAGCCTCTTTAATCATAGGACACTGTATCCCCCCGTTTTCTTCTTTTCTGCGTTTGTGTGACAGCCGGAGTATAATGGAGTTGAATTTCAGTGCTTGCGTTCCTTCATTCATGTTCTCTCGCTCACCCTGTCAATCTGTCTTAACTGTCTTACTCTTTCTGTCTTTTTGCAGCACACTCTGGCTCTTCTTCAAATGCAAAATATGACCCTGACCAAATCAAAGCGGAAATCGCCTGTAGGCGTGAGCGGGTAAGTTATTGTCCTCGGAGAACAATGCCTCAGTCGTCACACCTAGGAGGGGCCTGTTTGGGAAGACATTGGGGTCCCGTGTGTGTGTGTGTGTGTGTGTGTATGTTGGGGGCACCTTT